>JAFIDM010000001.1:10105831-10122940 GCA_023159025.1 Thereuonema tuberculata
TAAATATGTCAGTTATTTTGCGCAGGTGTATGGCTATATTATTGCTTTTAATGTTGTGGAGTATACGTAAATCTTTTGTTCTTATATAGAAACAGTATAAATTTTCAGATTTTTGAACAACAACAACAAAAAAAAAAAAACCTGAAATAAATCCTCATTATTATTTAAATTGCATAAATCAAATTTAACTTGATAGGACTTATCAAACCACGCGCAATGGATTAGCTAAAAGGATTTAATATTTATTAGTTACGACAATGATAGAAATAGCATAGAAACCCACTGTTTAAATTCCGACGCTTTTCTATGAGTCTGTTCGTTGTCTTCTCGTGCTAATTTCTCGACAATGACGCATTTGGGGAAAAAAATTAAATAGAAATTGTTCTTAGTTGTCGAATATTCACACCAAGACCTAGAAGATCATCCATCCAGCGTTATTTGTGGAACATGATGGCATCTGTACTTTTATTACAAACTAAGTGGGCCGCAGTTATAAAGAAAGTATTACAAGAAACATAACTCCTTCCTTAGCTCATTGTTTTTCTTTTCTTGTTTTTATCTGACAGAGAAATCTACTTAAATAATGCTTATTTATCACATCGAACTTCTTTCTCAAATATCGTCCGTGAATTGGATTAAATCTTAAGAAATATTTATCCAACACCCTTTTAGGATTCTCTGTTTTCCATCGTTTATTTTGTATTCGTTTCATGTCAAATCAAAAGGAGAGAATGTTATCAAAGCCCTGATCACATGGAACAGGTATTTATGCTGCAGTGATTCATCTGCTTCGAGGCTGTATCGTGTGGATAATTCATTTCAATTCTAATCGTTTACAACACGTTGTCATTAATTTTAACTCGATTCGCTGATCTGGCAAAAAGCCTTCTGCCGTCGTAAACAGAAGAGCTGAAATGAATTTGGACTTTAAATCTAATCCAAGTTTAATATGTTGAATAGTTGGCGTGCCAGCTTTCCATGAGCCAGAATCGAAAGCTGTTGTTGATCAAGAAGCTACTGAACGAACTTAAAGCCTACTTTCCTTGCAATATTATCCATCAAATTTCTTATGTGGATTTTTCCTTTGTTTTCTTTAAAAGTCGTGAAAATGGCATCAAACGAAAGTTCTCTTTTTAAATTATAATATCCCCCCAATAGAAATTAGTAGAAATATTGCATTTTCTCAAAGAAATGATTTGATCATTACTAGCAAGCCCGTAAAATGTTTTGTGATCACGTGACCTTAGATCCTGAGGTCATTTTTCTCAGTCACGTGAGCTTTGATCGCGACCGGACTACCTGTAAAAAGTCATCTCAGTGAGAGGATCAACTGGTCTTTACATTTTGGTCATCTAAAATGAACGGTTTAGAAGTTTATCTTTAAGTCACGTGACTTCCGGTTGACTCACGTCGATGAAAAATAAAATATAGGCATCCTTAATATTCATCTAACATTTGACATCTTATTTGTATTTCTGTGTCTTTGGAGGAGTAGCGGGCAGAAAAAAAAAAACCCAACAATGCTTTCTTTTAGATTTACTTAAGATCAGATTAAATTTAATCACATCAAACCACTCACAAATTAATGGATTATTTAGCTGATTAAACTATCTATTGTTTCATAGCATTGTTTCGTTCTAATGTTATTCTATGAGAATTTTTGTCACTTTCACTGATATCCTGATAACACACACACATTAAAGTTTCGAATATAAAAGTTTGATGGTCTCTTATCCTTAAATATGCATATCAGATTTCATGAAGATCCATCAGGCGGTTCAAAATTATTGGGGGATGGGGGGAGTCTCACTTTCTGCGGACGGTAGACTATTAAGAGAAATAAAGAAATTGGGAGCGTAGGTAATGAATAAAAGTCGTTTCAAACGACAATTGAAAAAATTCACAAAGTAGAAACTATTTTAAGATAAACTCAGAGAGATCTAGGGAGTGAAAGAATATAAACAACTTAACTGGGAAATGAACTCTAAAGGGTGTTTCACATGGATCCGAAAATCGGATGGTCGGATCCACGAATCGGACGTATTCTCTTTCACATGGCCACGAAACGTCGTCTATACGAACAATTTGAATGTTACATGTCGTATAGATGACGTCGGAGAGAGTTTCGTGGCCGTGTGAAAGAGAATACGTCCGATTCGTGGATCCGATCATCCGATTTTCGGATCCTTGTGAAATGCCCTTAACAAATTACGTCGTTGAGCAATTTTAATGGCTCTTCGCCTTTGGCTCCTTACGCCATTGCTCAATTAAGTATCAAAATTACATTATTAAAAAGAGTCTTTTTTTTTAAATAAGGTAACCTACTACTAAAATATCAGCTTCCTAGTAGAATCATTTTCCTTTCTTGTTGAAGACAACACAAATTTCGCAAAGGACTATGGGATTATTTGCCGCTCTCCGAAAAACTGACAACAACATGCTAAAAATTCATTTCATCTTTATCAAAAAATTCCTTGTGTAAAATGGCTTGAACCAGCAAACGAAAACTGAAAGTCGAAAGTTTTAGATCTCGTCGCTGATTGGTTCTCCGGTTTTAAAATGCTTTAAAAAGCAGCACCAATCACACGAAGCATTTCTTCACATTATATGAAATCTAATAACTGAAAAACATCATCAAAAGCTTTGTCTATTTCTTCCTTGTAATTTGCCTTACATGTCCTACAACAAACCTTCCTATTCATTACATAAAGGTTCTTATCTGTGTTGTTGATGATGTTGTTATGAAACTGTTCCTGTTTCGTCTCTGATTAACGCCATCAACAATTTATCCATTCACCATGAGGAAACAACAATAACAAAAGAATTTGACTGTTTTTATTCGAATTTGTATGGGTTATTAGCATGATTTTTACAATGGAATTATCAGTATTAAGGTTGATTTTTTTTTTCTAATTTTCTCCCATAGCTAACTTTATTTTTCTATCCAATGTCTGTTCTGTGTCACTGATAGTTTTCTGAAGTGTTTCTTTGGCTGACCCTCCCACGCGATCGAAATAGAATTCACTATTTTTGTCGAGACGTCAACCTATCATTGTTGGCATTTGGTCATCGGATTCTTTTGTTCACACTCGCATCGAATGGATCATTTCAATCTAACGCCTACTTCAAAACAAGGCCACCAATATATGTTTATCTTCAATAAGTTTGTTTTGCTGAATTACGCAGATCTTTGTAATACATCACTGTGAACTTTATCAAAAAACTGTTTGAAGGCTAACGAGCAGAGTTACAGCCGTTAAAAGAAAAAAAACTATTGAAGAATTCAAAGAATGGAGAAGAGGAAAAATATTAAAGAAATTACTGTATTTAACAATAACGAGATAATAATAATAATAATGATAATAATATATAAAGTTAAACTGCTTGATCTCACCTGGAGTCGTAATCTATAGTTTGAGAAGCTCTGTACTACACCATTCTTTTTCTTTAGGAAGAGAAAATGTTACATTTTTTATTAAAACTTTCTTAAAATTTAATAAAAAACATTCTCCTGTTAATGCAAATTTACCTTTACAGCATCTATCAACAAAACGTACAGACATTTTGTTACCTCTATTTGTCCTAATGAAATTCATTTTTTTATTCATTTAATTCCTAATAACATAAAAATAGCTTCAGCTTTAATACTAAGGATTTCTCGTATTCACTAGTAATAGTAATTATCTAAAAAAACATCTTAATTATTTTCTAAATCCTGCTGATGTAATTTTCTCTGTCTTGTTTATTCACCAGTGTTCTTCGCTGCAGGGCTGCTTCTCTTCCCTGGAGATGTTGTAAATGAACTCATCATGCTATTCTCAAAGGCCTTCGCTTTCATTGCTTTCAACTCAGCCAATCAAAACCCTTTCTTTTTTCTCTTTTTCCTAATTCATTTTCCTGGAAAATTTGCCATTAACTTGTTTTGAAACCCAATGTCAGATCCAAGCCAACTTCTTTTAACGGAAGAAAACGTTCCTATCAAGTTTCGAGCCATTAGGTTTCATTAGATTCTAGAAAAATTCTGTGTAAAACAGAGTCACTTTCCTATTGCTGTAAAACTTTTAACTACACACACATCTCACAAGAATTCAAAACAAATCCTCTAGAACTAGGTAGAGTTGTAATATCTAGATTCGCGAAATACTGACAATACAGTATTTCCCCACTGGAGGCTGTACGATATTCATACGGTAGCGGATCCATGTCCAAAAGCGCTGAAAAATGGAACATAGCCTTTTTTTCGCAAATGGATGTAAAAGGTAGAAAACGTGTTCATTCAACGCCATCTTGAAAAGTTTTCAAGATGGGGTTGGTTTATTGCTATCGTATATTAAATGCATAATAGAGCCAGGCCTAAAAACCGATACGAAAACAAACATGTACAGTACACACATTTCTACTAATATAATGCACAATAAAGCTAGGCCTAAAAAAATATAAAGTAAAATAAATAAACAGTACGACATTAATACTATCATATTAAGTATGTAACACATCTAGCTCTAAAAAGCTGTACAAAAAGTAAATTAATACATAACTTATAGTAGGCATACTATGATATTATTAAGTGCGCAATAGAATTAACTAGGTCTAAAAAACGATGAAAGTGCACATTCGTTTTCTTTGACGTCTTGAGCCATCATCGATGGGAATCTAGGACAGCTGTTTCGAACTTATTAGGACTCATCAGCCAGATTTAACCCTCGATGATCAAGCTCAGAACGCGTGAAAGCCTATGGATCCATCTCCCGCTCTCGGTAGCGGGACCCCATAAAAGCAAACAACAATAGAAAAGTCGCTGTGACCAGAACAGCGTAAGATAATGTAAGATAAATGTGCAGTACACAATGTTTATCCTATTATCTCCGAGCTAAGCTTTAAAAAATGATACAAAAGCAAGATAAATCTACAGCAGACACATTGCTTGCAACTTTGAATATTTTGTCTTAGCTTATAGGTTTCGTGCATTATATTATATGGTGCTGCAGGCAACTCTGATTCAGCCGAAAAAACTGACGAAAGGGAAAACGGCCTTATTAGTGGAACGCCCCAAAACAGGGCCGTAAAGTACTTCACTTTGTCCCATTATTAATCAGTGAGGTTGAGATCCTGGCACCTAATAGTGTATTTAAAGGGATACTGTTTTCCTATCAATCTTCCCGTCAAAGATTCTTTTGCTATGTCAGTAATAAACATAGCGTGCTAAATGTGAACACTCACGGTAAAGATTCAAAATTGACGTATGAAAGGTAGGAACAGTAAATTTTAAGCAATTTTAAGTAATTTATGTTTATTTATTGGACAATGGCTCTTTTCGGAGCCTCTTGTATTAATATCTTTCGATTCTATGAATCTAATTTATTTGAAAATCGATAGGAAGATTACCTAATATTATATGCTCTAGGTTTCTAAGCAAAATAAGAGTTATATTGGTTGTATTTTGTCTCTCGCTCTCTAGGTATTGGCAGGATTTGTATCAAATGAAATTCCTTGTAGCAGCCCACACCTAACTCAAAAACTGTACATTCATTCAATTGCATTCTACCTTTTTTTTTTTCAGAAGCATATTAAGGACGTTCTAATCATTCGACAAAACCTACAATCTTCTGCAGTACGTACAATGCGGTATCCTCACTCACTGGATTAGATGGGAAGTTTTTCAAATAAAACTGGTTTTAATGCAGGATTATTCTTTGTATAATATTGGAATATTCCTAAGCATTATGATAAACCCTTTCTAATATCACAACACCTGTCATATTTTGACTGGCAACTGTTTAAGTATATAATTGGATTCATTAAACGAACTTCATACCTCCACGACATAATAATAATAGAAACAACTATTTAGACGCAATGATTGTTGGCCTAAAGTCCTGCTTCGTATCTCTCTGCAGTCGTATCAGATCTGCAAACTAAATTACTTGTTCAAAAAGTGAAACATTTCAGTCAAATTTACGTAGAATTTAATTAATTGTACGGACTTACCATCTGGCAGAACTCTTCAAAATTCTGTAAAATAAATCAAACAGTACATTTTGCTCTTTGACCGAGCAGTCTTGTTAGTCTTCCATTTGATTTTTTTTCCTTTGTTGTCTTTTGGTCGTTTTGTCCATAACAACAACATGCTGAAACGATTGAATGTTTTCCAAAAAATTTGGTTCATAACTTATGTATGGCCCAGCTTAAAAGTTATGCATATTTATTGCTATGGTTGCTACAGTTTCTTAAAATAAAGTTGTTTAATGATTTAAATTTATGATAATTCTTACTGTATATTATAAATTAGGACGCATATCAAAATATTGGATTTGTGTTTGATAGCGATAAGGCTGCAATTCCACACATGCATGGTAAGAGATCTTCATGTGAGATTTACGCATGCGCGATCAAGTCATTTCCGATCAGCACGTAGCTTCCCCTGAAAGCTTTCTCCAGGTTGCTCTCACTGCAATGCTTTCTTCCCCAACCATAACGGTGATACACATCACAAACTTTTCTTACTTTATATGATATATTTCTGTGCTCCGAAGAGATACACAAGTGTCACAACGAACCGTTATGTTTTCAAAAAGGCAGCTCAATAAGAAGACATTCCTATTCTTCCCTCAGAGCCTGGTTTCATGACCACAGATTGTTCTGGGAGACGGGTGATAAGTCTGCAGCTCCGAGTCCTCAAGAGTCCCAAGAGCATTGACCACAGTCCATTCTTTGGATACGTTCGTTTTTCAGGTGTTCGTCCAAAAGTCTGGCGGTACAAACTTCGTTCTTCATCAAAGTAATTTTTGAGCGAAAAAAGAAACTGGATTTTAAAGTACTGTAATTTCTTTTTTTTTTTTTTTTTTCCATTTTATATCATAAATGGATTTTAGTGCATTTCATACATCAAAAAGGAGAAACACTGAAAGAAATGCAAACATTTTCATAGAGTGAACTTAAAAATACAACAAAGTAAGATTATAAATTAAATAAGAAATAGTTGGTGTGTCAACTTTCAAATTCTCACATGGTAAGATCACGAAAGAATTTCCTAAAAAAGAAGTAGAAGAAGAAAAAAAAGCGCCTTAATGATCAAAACAAATTAGAGAAGGTAGGAAATAAAAAGAAGACATCTTTTGGTGTCTTAACAAAAATTAATAAAAAAGAAAAAGATTCAAAGATCTCTCTTAAGATGTTACACGAAAGATCTTTACCCATTGGTCCGATATATACCAAAATCAATAGGATAGCATGGAAACTTAAACTTTCTATTAATTTTTTTGCAGCTTTTCAATAATTGTTGAGTTAATTTGATCACAAATGGACGAACATGAGGATTCCGACTCAAACTTACATCCTAATTTTTTTATTTTGTTTAATCATTTTTTTTCTGACCATTGTAAGGAATATTACAATGTTAAAGCAAGTTATAACACTCTGTGGTTCCTGTGCCACTATGTGCTATCAAAAACTCTGTTCTACGTGATTAAAAAAAGAAGAAAAAAGCAAACAAGAACTTAAAGCCTACTTCTTAAAAACATTATTTCATAAAATCCCTTTATTTATTTATTTTTTTTCAAATATTGAAAGCAACAAAAGGAAAAGACACATTGAAATTACAAAATCAGTGGAACATGAACAGAACAAATTTTCCATTTTCTTTAAGAAAAAAGAATTAAGTTCATATTATTTATTGACATTGGCCAAATCGGATCAAACCAAGCGCAATGAATTAACAATTTCATATTCGATGTTTAGGACGATGAGAAATTCACAGAAATAAGATAGAATTCGTTTATTTAGATTCCATTTGTTTTCTATGGGAACTTTTCTCATTTGGCTTCACCTGCTTCAAAATACATTTCCTCTGCTGATGACGGAAGCCTCCTATTGCTAATAAAAATGTAGAAAAAGTAAAAAAAGCACAATTTTCACTTTTCATTTCTCTATCTTGAATCTTGCCTCTCCTCAAACTAATTAACTTTAAGTGCAACGTAAGCAGTTAATCACCACGGAAATGTAATACTTAGCAATAATAGCTTCTCTATCATTTATAAAACTTCTTCATTAAAAAAAGCTTAAAAGGATAAAATGACGTACGTTTCGATAACCTCTCCTATCAGGTTTCTTTGTCAAATTGTACTAAAAAGTCCCCTCTACCTTAGCATATCCTCGACTTTTTAGTACAATTTGACAAAGAAACCTGATAGGAGAGGTTATCGAAACGTACGTCATTTTATCCTTTTAAGCTTTTTTAAGTTTTTAACGTGACTAAGTGTCGAGATAGCTGGCACCCTTCGATTATATTTACGACACGTAAAATTGACTTTAATTCATGTAAAACTTCTTGTTACAAGATGTTCAATCAGTCCTTGGATATTACTCTTTACACGATCTGTCATGGAATCTCCAAGCACATCAAATCGCAACAAGAAACTTGGGCATCTTTAGTTACTTTTCTTTTCCTCCTAAGTAAATATTTCTAAATCTAAATTGGTCACAAATTCATACAAATCTATTAAGGTTAAATCATATGGACTACTCCTTCCAAATCTCAAGAAAAAATAATAGTTAAAGTTCAAAAGCATTTCTAAGATTCCTCGATTCAAAAAGCTCGTCTTTACTCTGGTCGATCCCTCTGCGAGAATTACAAAATAACCCTTTTCAATCATACACCTACAAAACACTCAACAAAAACTGTGTCATGCAATTATATTAAATACAAAACTCCATTCCCATTTTAAAAAAATAGAATCAATCCTGTTCTTCTAACAAAAACAACATTTAACTATCAAAGAAGATCAGTTAGTTATTCAGCTCCTCTAATTAAGTTTACAAATAACTGTGTGATACAAAGTTCAGTAATAATAAAAATAAACACATAAGTAAACTAATTAAAAAATACTTAACATTAATTTTTAATACGTCGACATATTAATACAGCGACAGAAAACGTTGTGGTTCGTTTGAACTGATGAAGGCTAACCAACCGCAACGTTTTCTGTCACTGTACTAATTTTGTCGACTTATTAAAAAATGTTAAGTATTTTTTAATTAGTTTACTTATCTATGTTTATTTTTATTATTCCTCTATTTTAGAATATAATTCCGAAGGGAATTCGTGATTGCAATTCTCTGGCCCAATTTAAAAGAAAATTTAAACAACACCTAATTACTCAGCATAAAGTGCAATCTTAATAAATTCTTATAGATGTATAATCCCACCCTTTGTACAGTTTTCAGCCTTTCCTTTCCTCTTTTCCCTCCTCTATATGGACAAGCGTTATACCAAACGAATAATTTGTAATCTGGATAATTTTATATTCTAAAATTGTCCCTCCACGTAATATAAAAAAAATGACCTTTTCTCCTTTTTAAAACGTGATAGTTTTACAAAATATTTCATTACTCCTTTTCATTTCTTTTTGTTTTATTTCCATTTGTTAGTTGCCTTGACCCTGACACCGTTGTCTTCTCGACGGGAAACCCCTTCAGGCAACTGGGCTGTCAAAATTGCAATCAATATTTTTATATGCAATAAATTATTATTTTTATTATTATTTATTATTATTATTATTTGAAGACTTTCAATCTGCTATAAGGTAAATAATCACAGTTAACTATTTAAAGACAAGAATACTGAACATTAGATATATCGCTAATACATTTGAAATATAGTTATATCATTAATTAGTGCGAGTTGTTGCCCGTAATCGCTGAGGAAGAGGAGACAGATGGAAGGGTGTGAATCCACTTCATGATCGTCTCCACCATTATCTCATTTAATGAAAAAGAAAAAAGGTTAATATTTACAAATGATTGCAGGGCGCCATCTGCTGAAATCTGATATGATACAGACCTTCTTGACGGGTGGCTTTATTTTGCTTTATAAATTACAATAACGACATCAGCAGCCATTTTGATCACGTGACTCCATTCACCACGTGTCGCTTTGTTTGTAGAAGCAAAAACAATGCGTTTCTGATTTGTAAAGAAGTTCTGAAAGTTACTACTTTCCCTTAAAATGTGTCAAGTTCTGTTTATTTATTTATTTATTTATTTATTTATTTATTTATTTAAAGTCAGGAAAATAATTTGTAAATTATAAATATCCAGCGAATTTCAAACACTATTTTCATATTTTCCTATTGTTGAAAATTAATTAAATCCTCAAATACTTAAGTTGCATTAAAACAATTCAATTTAATCAAACCGAAGTGTACAAGCAAATGTAACTTATGATTTTCTATGGGAAATTTCTCTATTTTGATGCACACAAAGAATTTTTTAAATACTAAAGTGAGATCGGTCTTTATCCATACAGGAATGTCTTACAAAACATCGAACTTCATACGGTTGTAGATCGTTAACTTATTATTATTTTTGGAGAAGAATAATCCATTGCTGAAGCACTGAAAAAGAAAATAACAAGAAAAGTTTAGAAATGAAATGGGGTTGTTAGTGGATTTTCCGAAACTCATCGGAATTGGAACATCAAACGACGGCAATAGAGCTAAACGATTTTTTTCAAAATCCATCTAAATCCGCTTCTGTTAGAGATGTAGACTAAGACGTAATTAGAAGAATCGGCTTTCTATATTATCTTGTGGATACAAGTTGAACTACGAGGCTTACGATGAATCTGCATTGCAAACTGCTAGATTGTTTGTGGCAAAGTATCTACGGTATTATATGCCAGCAGCAGTTTACAAGATTTTGCTTCGGTGATCAGCAATAATAACATCTGCATTGTTACCCATTGGACAACTATCCGAAGAAGCTCAGGAATCCCGAAATAAAGATTTGAAAAAAATTCCGAGAAAGAGATAGAGGATGTCTGGGAATGAAGATTTATTGAATAGACTCCTAATTTCATCGAATCCATTAATATCATCTTTAAGGCAATTACCAAAGAGAAAAATATCAAGCCTTACTATCGGCCAAACGAAACAACGACTTTGACCTTGAAATGCACCTATGATCTCTTAATCATTCCAGGACGAGAGAAAACTATTGACAAAGGTTTGCCTCGCTTGAGAGTCGCCAATCAGAAGCCATAAACTTTCCCGCCATAAACACTGACATATACAATCGATTCAAATTCTACTATTGCGATATCTGGTGGCCACGGTCGTTCTTTGGTTTGGCGGACTTTAGTTGTTAAAGGAACCAGACGTTAAGCTGAAAGAACCATCACCTGCAAATGTAATGGAAAAAGGGGGCATCGAAAAGATACGGATATATCATCTTCAAATGAAGAAACTGACATAAAATAAAAAATATATAACTTAATTTTTTATATTTCTGTAACTGTAGGATTATAGTCCTACTAGGTTCGATTTTAAACCTGTCGTTATAATACAGATTTAATATTTATGCAATGTAGTTTACTTTGAGGGTTGTAATAGCATCAAATACTAATATCATATACAATATATGGTTACTATGTCATTAGGTTGCTTATTTACATTTACAATTTGTTTTTCTGATATTTAAATATATAAATACAAAAGGACTATGTGATACAACTATTTGTAAATTATTTATAAACAATATAATTAATATATTAATATATAGATAAATAATTCAATCATTTATACATTCCATATTTTTTTATAAGTAATATTAACTTACTTTGACATAGTAAGTAATAAATAAATATTTAATTAATTAGAAATTGCAAATGATATTTTAAGTGATATTATATAAAATGGTTTCATTTCATAATGATATTTTATCATAAGGCTTAACTTCTAATTTTATTTCAATTAATTTTTACTACTGTGAAAATATTTTTAATAACATTCTTTTCGGATCCGTAGTTATTACACGAGTTATTACAATATAAAATATTCAATAACTTATTTTTTGACATTTTGGTTTCTTTTAATATTTGATAAATTTTAATATTTCATAATAATTCTTAGAGTAAATATATTAATCTGTCTGGGGGATTAAAATTGATCTTTGATTTTGAATTTTTGTTGATTTTGTATTGTAATACATTTAACAAAAATGTAGCTGTATGTTTTATAAAACATTCTATTAACAATATCAATTATTATTACTCTATTAATGATAACACTAACTATTACTCATATCAGTATTATTTAGCTGCACTCAATAATTACTTCCGTTTCAACTTGACACTGTGGCATGTCTTACAAGAACCAAATCATTGCTCGTTTTCATATTTAAATGATAACACGTTAGTTACCTCCACCTTTCTCTCTCTCTTCCCTCATATTTCTAAGTGAAATGCAGTTTTTAGCAGATCTCTGATATTTGTTTCAGTTGGTATAAATCTCGAATTACACAATATTTGAGTCTTTATTCTTTTACTTCTTGTAAATTCTTGAACACAACAATTAAGGATTTACTGTCCGTTTCTGAATGGCAAAGTTACCACTGCGGGACGATTTTACTCCGCAGAGAGTGATACGCTGAGATGGATACTTTCCTAAGAAATTCTTTTGGACATTTTCGCTTTTAAGAAAAAAATAACGAGGAGCATTTTTGCAATAGTATTTATTCTTTCCATAATTCTTTCCCGAAAAGCGCAAATAGAACGCAGCTATTAGTAAACTAACTAACTGATAAAAAGTAAACATCCGCTCTTTATCACCCCTATTTTGAAGAAGTCGAAGGAGACCTGACGCATGCGCAAAAGCGTTGAAGGCTCTCGTAAACAAAAACGGACAGTAGTCACATGATTACAACCCTGTTATTTTGTTTGTACACGTTTTATTAGGCAATTTATGTCCAAATCATATATTTTTTTAATACCTTTTATTTTTGTTTGGTTGTAAATTTCATCATTTGTTTTTTTTTATTACCATGAGGATATGCGAAAGTTGCCAATAAAAAATAATTATTAATAAAAAAAAAAAAGTTTCCTTTTTTTTTTTTTTTTTTGTTCTTTTAATTTTATTTCTTATGTTTTCATTTGAATTCCGTTCCTATCTCTCACCTCCACGCCTTCACGTTACGGAAATTCCAAACATATCAAAGGATTCTGCTTTTATTAATAAAAATATAAAAACTACCGGAAGCGGTGGGCGATTAGGGAGATTTTTATTTCCAATGTGTTTCTCAGGCAGTTCCATAGAAGGTGAATTCCAATAATTTTTAAATGGCGTAAATCACCTCATTAAAAACGAAATCAGAGAATGAATCAACAGCTTCCAATAGAATAAGTCCATTAACGGAGCCACGCTTTTCGTCAACGGATAAATAAAAATCCGGGGATAAATTTTTATTTTTGTTTTATTTCGTTGTGTTTTGTTTTTGTTTTATTCCAAAATAATAAATAAAATAAAAATCAAGATGGCGTCCATTAGTGAACGTTATCACCTTATTTTAACCAGAAAGATATGAACGAAATTTTCTTTTATTTTTATTTTCAAAATAGTATTTGCCAAAAAAAAAAGTTTGAGGTTTATTGATTGGTCAAAAGTTCTTGTATTCTTACTATATTTTGCACCAAACATCTTTGTCTTCTGTAGATTCCTTCGCTTTTTATTGGAAGACGGATTACATAAATAATATCCTTCCGCTTCCTAATTGTAATTGTTTTTAAAATTTCGTGTTCTAACATTGGCAGAAAATTAAATTCAAAATGTCATAATTTAATTCAAGAAAAACACCAAAACAAACAAATAAACATGAATTGACATTCATTTTCTTCATAAAAATGCAAAAATGAACTTTTTCACTCTATAAATTAATGATAATAGCTTCGTTGTAAGCTTTGAATCGGGACTACTTTGTTTGCGGTATCATACTACACAAGAGTGCAAAGTCTGTTCAACTTCTTCGTGAAATGCAATATAAATGATTATCAATGAGAGAAAGACAACGTAAATTACGTTCTCTTGATATGAAAGAACAAAAAAATATATATAATCCGAAAATTTACAGCAATAACAAGCAAATTGGGAACGATACTTGGATAACTAAAATGATACTTGGATATACTTTAAAAACAGCATCCCTTGTGGATGTTTTTTTTTTAAAAAATCAGAGTCTTAGTGTTCAATTTTCATTAGATTATTTATTTATTTATTTATTTATTTATTTATTTATTTATTTATTTATTTATTTATTTCAACATATACAAACGCATATTAAGTATCCGCTCAGTTATAATGACATGATGGAGACCGAACATGCAGCCCTGGGGTATCATTTTGAAGGAGGGGGCGGTGGATACCAAAACAAGTGGGCTTATGTTTTAAGTTAAATCATAAATAAGGTATGTACCAAATTTGATGAAAATCCATCCAACCGTTTTCATGTGATGTGTGTAAACAGACAAAATGGACAAACCGTGGACAAAAATGTTCCAGTGAAATCGTGAGATTTCGCGTGGTCAGTAATAAAGGCCAAGGTGGGTAATGTGTCTGTCCGTCTGTTTATCATTATACCCTGTTCTTCAAACGATCTGTTGTCGTTAAGAAAACATCTCTGTAACAAAAATAACAGTCTTCAAGAGACAAGTCGATGGAAGCTTCTATTTTATCTCTTGTATTATTTCCAACGTCAAAACAAATGAACACCTTCGAAATGAAAGAAAACAACACTTAATAAATAAATAAATTTTCATCTGCTCATTTTGTAAATCCACGGCATCACTATGGTATTTAGGTACCTTGGCTGTTTAAGATTCGAAGAAATACCTTGCACGTCCACTATATCTTGTAATTTTCATGGCATAGTATTTATTTCAGAGACAACAAAACTCAAATGCGTAAATAGAAGTATTGATAGGGTTCAATACAGACTATTCGAACTTCTCCATCCCACAACGACTCAAATTCCCATTTTAATTAGTTTCAAAATTAATTTACTAATCTTACTGGCAGCGATTCAGTGTCTAAAATCTTTACGATAAAAACTAAAACTAAAATAATTAAACAGAAAAAGTACACAATAGTTCTTTGAATTCGGTTCGCCGGAATGAGAAGGATGTTAGAAAAAAATTTAAACGGAAATCACATCAATTCGAAAATGATTGATGATAACGGTTTCAAATATTTTTTGCAAAATAACGAAATACTTTTTAGAGATTTATTTAATTTGGAAGTGTTTTATTCTGAACCATTCAGTTCTTACAAAATTGCTTCAACTTTTGTAATGACAAGAAAAAAGTCGCAAGTTTTCTGCGAAGTCATTATAAGCAAGTTGAAGAACTGTTACGCCTTCTAGTGAGAGTAACGTGAACGCAGTATAGGAAATCCTCACACTTCGTCGATTCGCTTCACGAATCTTGCTAACGAAGCTAAGTTTTATCGTAAATCGTCATATTTTGGCGCTCTGAAATGCACTGTACATTCAACATACATCCTGTAAGGTATCCCTCATTTCCATGTGTACATTCAACATACCACAAAACCCCGAGTCCCATGTCAAGGTATAGCAAGTCAGCAGTAATTTTATTTTATTTTTTATACTTTTTCTTTTTTCCCAATTATAAAAATAAGTTCCTTATAATTATATAAATAATATTTATGTAAATTTATTTTTACGCACCGTAATTCTTTTGTTGCAATTATATTGATCAATTACATTGATTTCAATATTTGGTAGATATTTCAATCTTTTTATTTTTTTTACTTTGGAGACTTCGAATGATATATTTTCATTTCATTTTATTGATATTAATTCTTCGTTTCACAATTCATCGCCTTCTCCAAGAACGGATCCCGATGGTTTTCTAGGACTTCCTATTATGGTATCGGAAGTAGATTTAAAGTTTTTAATGATAACTGTCAAAAAAAATGACGATTCTAGCTAGTTTTGTATGAGGTCAACGTAAAACATGTGGGTCGTTATTAGCGGAATTTCCAAAGGAAGAAAAGAAACTAAAAGAAAAGGAAATTCCTCTTACAAGTAGACAACACACCCTGTATCTTTCAAATGTGAGTGCCCTTTTGTGAGATGAAAGTACACATGAAGTACTTCAAAAATATGTTGTAAGTTATGAGAAATAGAGAGAAATTTTTCCAGGATAGAGATAACTTCTCTATTTATTCATAACAGTGCTTTTTATCGTCTATTTAGCTTTAAGATTTTAGTAAATTTTAATTACAATACAAGAATTCTTTCATGTCTTCGTCCTATTGCGAAGACCATTCTATTGTTGTTACAATCAACGTAGATATCACGTGACTCTGAGTAACACCCATGAAAAATTAATCCACGCCAAATTGTCTTACGCGTTGGTGGTTTTTTTTTTTTTTTTTTTGTAATACAGTACATGAAAATAATCGAGTGTACTTCTGTATAAGAGTAGAAACAGTTATGAATATATAATTCTTTTAATCCATAAAAATCTGTGTTTACTATTATTATTCAGTTTTCGTTTCTTGGAAGTGGACTCATCAAATCAGTCAGTCTGTTGTGTCCGCTCCAATATCGTTTGAACCACTGGATGACTCTTCTTGAAAATTGGTCTGCCCATTTGAAGGACAAGAGACAATGTAACTTCTACATTTGAAACAAGTGGGTCGTTGTCGAGAAATTAGCGCGCGAAGATCACAAAATTTCCTTCAGAAATCACTGGAATCTAAACAATGAATTTAATTTCTATGCATGTCTTAACCAATCAATAGTAATCTGCTTAGTAATCTTCTTAATGTCTTCGAGAACTGTAATACCATTGATTTAGACAAATTAAGGACATAAAGTGAATTTATTTTTTTTTCAGAAAATTTTTCATTTCATTTTGCAGTATAATAATTTAAAAAAAAAATCGAAAATATTTCATTTTTTTTTTTTTACGACTTTAAAATAGAAAAGCAAAATTAAAAAACGCAAGATTGTAAGGAAGTAGCCTTCAAGTTCTTTAAATGTTTAAATTCTAATAAATTTTTTAAACCTTCGACGTAATATAACTGCGTGTCTTAGATACAGACTGAGGAACTACAATAATAAACAACATAAGTAAGCGCCCTTAATATTGTGATGATTTTCATAGTTATAGTTATATTTGTATTTATTCCATGTATTCTATTTTATCCTATTTACTGTTTGTGTTCCAATTAATCATAATTCAATCCAGTGTAAATTTCAAATTCTAAACCGGTCAAATTCTGTTGTTTATTTTCAAATTCTCAAGCGGCTGTTGTG
>JAFIDM010000001.1:10122950-10215073 GCA_023159025.1 Thereuonema tuberculata
AATCAATACATAGCCTATTTAAACTGATGCTCTACCGAAAATAAACAGTCGAGTTCAGATTGAGTTTAGACCCAACTAAATCTCTGCCTCTTTCCTTCACGAACTAGGTGATCCGATTTACACACAGCAATATAATACTAAACACACCATTTCATATTAAAAATTGTATTACAGCAATTTTTTATTTTTTTATGTTACGAATTACAAAATAAAATAAAGTTTTCTAATTTTTTAAACTATTTTCTAAATAAATTATTTAAATATTTATTATTTGCTGAAGTTGCTTAAATCGATAACTTTTAATCACATCAAAGCGCACGCAAATTAATGGATTAGCTATTAACCATTCTCAGATATCGTCGTCTCAGTTCAAATGCTTTTCTATGGAATTTCTGTTATATTCACGCGCTCATTTCTAGATAAAGACAAAACAAAATAAAAATTCAAATATAAAAGTTACATCGTCTTGTCCTTAAATAAGCTTTCCAAGTTTCAAGAAGATCCAACGAGCAGTTCAAAATTTATTAGGAGAGGAGACGTACACACATACTGACTGAATGATTTGATATGCCTACTGCGAAAGGAAGGTAAAAACGGGATTCAATTCAAATATGTCTTTTGGGCTTTACTTAACTCGTGCATTTTAATCCTTATTACAATATTTTAATCGTAAAAGCATAATTAATAAAATTAATGTATATTATTCGAGAACTCAAAAACTATATCGTTTAGAATATTATTCGAAAAAAACTGTTTCTTCATCCCTGAATAAAGGTGGCGCTGTTCATATTCACTGCTGATAAAAACATAATTTATAATTGATATTTTTAGTAACCTTAAGATACAGATTAAAAAGAATATGATAAGTAATCAAAACGTATTTTAGTCAAGTGTAACACGTTCCCCATCCAGAACACCATTGTAAGAATAATTAAAGAAAAGAAATCTTTATAATTCAATTCATTTGAGTCTTTCTGGGAAAAGAACAAGTAATTTAAGCTGCGTATTTCACAGAATTTTTTATTGTTGTTTTCTGTTAATACGTTAATTAATTAATATTGTTAGGAAGAATCACATTTAATTATCAGTACTAATAATGCTTTTTTTTTTTTTAGCCTACTTTCCGAGGCTGCTAAAATCGGCGAAACACTTCTGCGAGTGTTTGACTTTGTGCTCCTAATAAAAGTTTGAATTGCTGAAAAGATCTTGAAAGGTGTTTATGAGTATACGAACAAGAAACGCTCTAATTTTTGTAAACACACACACAAATCAATCTAGTGCACGAAAGAATGCCTTTCACACACTGAGCGATCATCAATGGGAATCATGGATAGCTGTTTCGTCCTTATTAGGACTCATGAGCCGGATTTACTTACATTGATAGACTCAGACAGTGCGAAAGGTTATGGATACAACCGCCGCTCCCGGTAGCAGCATCAACAGAAAACAACAACAATAAAAAAGTTCTGCGAAATAAATAAGCTTAAATTACTTGTCATTTTCCCAGAAAAGCTCAAAGGAATTTAATTAAAAAGCTTTATAATTAAAAGCAAACAATGGAAAAGGTTATTAGTGCAATTGAAAAAAAGCAAATTTAACGTGCACACAGTTAATATAAATTAAAAAGTCCAATCTAGTGCACATAAGAATGCTTTTGCACACTGATTTTTTTTTTATTATTATTTATTGTTTTACGTTGAATGCTACTGCCGGGAGTGGCGGTAGTATCTTAAACGTTCCGCACAGCCCGAGCCTATCATCGTAGGTAAATCCGGCTGATGAATCTTAATGAGGACGAAACAGCTGTCCCGGATTCCCACCGATGATGGCAGTGTGAGAAAGCCATTCTTAGGTACATTAGATTGGATTTTTTTTTTATTTATAATAACTGTGTGCACGATAAATATGCTTTTTGTCAATCTAACTTTTGTATTTGAAGTTTTTCCCATTGGTCTCTAGCTACGAGATTAGCGCTGGAAGGTGAACAAAAAAAATCTCACAGAGAAGCATTTGAACCGCAACAGTGGATTTCTGTCGCTGTATTAAACAAAGCGTATCAATCTTTTTAGCAATCCTTCTGCGCGATGCTTTGATGTGATTTAAATCAATTAGATTTAAACAGATTAAGTAACCAATTTGGATTTAATTAGTTTTTGTTAGAAAATAGAAAATTTCTACTTATTTCTATTAGACAAATACTACACTTGAGAGCAGAAAAATCGCACAGTTGCATTTTTTTACTTATTTTCCTCGCCATTTGCAATTCTTTTGAATCAAAATAATGTCAATTTAAAGATCGTTTCATCACCTATCCAATGATACCACTTAAGTATGTATTGCGTATCAGCAGAGTGCTTTTTGGAGGAATCTCCTAGCCTACCAGAAAACCTTGCTTTAAAACAAAATTCAATACAAACATTTAATAAAACAATCTTTATTAATATTGGGCATTCGCTCCTCTAGCCTTAATTACAGCCCTCATTCGAATTTTCATCGATTTTATCAATTGGGGTGTTATTTTATTGTTGTTATTGTCTTGGTTTTGAAGGGAAAATACACTGAAGTGGTATCATTGGATAGGTGATGAAACGATCTTTAAATTGACATTATTTTAATTCAAACAAAATTGCGAATCGCGAGAAAAATAAAAAAAAAAAAGTAAAAAAAATGCAACTATGCCTTCTGCTCTCAAGTGTATAATTAAAAATAAACAAAAAACCTTTGGTTTGCATTGTTTCCACGACTTTAAGAAAACAAAGAAAAAACAAATCATCAACATTTTAACGAACCTAGGTTCTATAAGGAACTTCTTTTTGAAATGATTCCTTACTTTGAAACTATAAACTTTGAAAATTTAAAAATCCGCAAAGTATTTTTGCTAATTCCTGATTTATTTCGTCGTATTTAAAACTTTAAATTATCCAAATAATTTCGTAATTAATGAAAACAAATCGGTATCGTTTTTTTAATAAAACCGCCAGTTCTAAGAATCGTAGTTAGCAGTCAATCGAAAATTCTCCCGCCTTGTGTAGATGGTCGTGAACTGTAAATTAATAAGTTATAAACAAGAAGCCTCTGAAACAACTCGAAACCTATGTCTTCGAAATTTTGCTCCTTTTTTCTTTTTTGCTTTGAAATTGTGAAAAAAATAACAAGTCTCCATTCTTTATTTTTTTTTTTTACAGTTATATCCGCAGTTTTTTTTTTTTTTTTTTTTATTTCTAGAAAAAAATTTTTGTGACTCTAATTAGTTTTACTTGTTACAGTCAGGCAGACATTAAGAGGATTACTATCCTTCCAATCATCGATAAAAATCCATTGCTTCAGTTTTAATGCTTTTGTGTGGGAATATTTTGTCCTGAAATGTACATACCAATTTCCAAGAAGATTCACCCAGAGGTTCAAAAGGTTTTCTTTTCTTTAACGCACGGGCTCTTGTCATTTCTTTTTGCCTTTGGCCTCTTAGATAAGGGGCGAGAAATGTGAGCTATTCAGCCGAAGAATCATTGGCCAATGTAGACTTACACGATAGAAGACAGCTGACGTTATACCCACGAACATTTTAGGTTACGAAAAACAACTTCAATTTTTTTTTATCTCGGGTAACGAACAGTGCCTCGGACTACGAACAAAGGTGAGAGAGAGAGCAAGGTTTAACGTTGGAGACAAACAATCGCATACAGTACAAACGAAAGGCCACGCAGTACCGATATCGCTTAGCGCTAGCCTACAGATTCTTTCATCTTGAAACGGATCGTCTATATTTCGTTAATTTCAATTCTTCGGGTTACGAACGTTTCAGGTTACGAACCGAGTTCTGGAACGAATTAAGCTCGTAACCCGAGATACCACTGTAATATCATTCTAAAGTTTTTAGTATTATTGTCTAACTATTCAAAGAGTTCAGGCAAATTCCAAACTTCTGATGATTCAAATTATAAAACTTGTTTAATTGTAATCTCAAACATTTGTTTTTAATTAATTTTTCACTTCGATAGTTCTACGATGTCATAATTAAAATACAATATTTTTGTGGAGGTGGGAGGGTGTTAAATGAGATAGAATTGTTACACAACATACGAGGCGTGAAACGAGAAGCAAATTTTATACCCACACCGTTGTGCCACCAAATCTCCCGTGTTATTACAAAATTTATGAAGGCGCTACTGCGCTTGCGCGTTGGTGTCAAGGCAACAGGTAATGCCTCCGTAGATCAAGATATTCGAGAGCTGTGTCAATAAACGGAAGCAACTTATTAGTTGGGGACCAACCACATGGCGTCACTGCTGCTCCCCACCGAGGCTCTGTTTTGCCTCACGTTTAAAGATTTATTTTACCTCCAGGAAAACATCCCACGGCAAAAAACCCCTCGGAATTCCTCTCTGCATTTCGTCATCGCACTCGTAACATTACAGTAGAAAAACAAATATATCGGGATCACGATCGTAGTTGCCATTATTTAATATTTGGAACCAACGGTATTACAAAGCCTCCATTTCGTTTACTGAATTAAAAAAATAAGTCTCCTGAAAGAACTTGCTGCTACTTTCCTCATTTTTTTTAATGTCGTGAAAATTTTTAAATTTTAATACAAACAGTACAAGCTTTTCTTATTCTGGAAAACGAATTAAGTTTTCATTTCTTGCTAAAGTTGTCTAACAATTCATTTTAATCAGATCGAAGCACGCGGAAATTAGTGGATTACTAAAAGGAGTAATTTTCATTGTTAAGACGTCGGCAAGAATTCATTGTTTCGCGTAAATGGGAGTTTTCGTCACATTCACGTGCCTACTTCTCAGCAGGAAGTGTTTTTACGCTAGAAAACTGTCAAATAGAAAAGTTAGATCGTCTCTTGTTCATAAATATGCATACTGAGTTTCAAGAAAATCCATCCGGCAGATATTAGAGAGGGCATCACACACAGACTCATTGATTTCATTAGCCTTACTTACAAGAAAAGTAGTTAAAAACCATACATCGTCAGCAGACTGCTAACTATAAACTCCCCTACCCCTCAGTTCTATTTTACGTATTTAAAGGAATTTACGGTTATGCTGTGCGTAGGCGTCAGGAACCGGTGTAGTGTACACTAATGCTTTAAGATAACCCCATACGAAAAATTCTGATTCGGAGGGGGGGGGGGGCTATTGAACATTACATGTCATGATTACTAAAGGCAAACACCTCTGTATCGTTTCATCGTTCATATCTTGGAATTAAGGCATTTCCAGACCCACGTTTATATGACATTTATTCGTTGTTGTGCATGATTGAAAACAACCTTTCAGTTTGACAGCACATTTCAGGTACACCCTGTATAACGAAAATTCTTCTTAAAATCCTTTTCTTTATTCACAATATTTCGTTTTCTTCAATAGAAAACTTCTTCAGGTCAAATTGAGAACAAGAAAACTTTCTTCTTCCTCCAGAATTCATTATTATAGTATATTATTCGTTATTGTAGTATAAAAACGAATTCTGGAAGAAGAAGAAAGTTTTCTTGTCCTCAGTTTGACCTGAAGAAGCTTTCTATTGAAGAAAACGAAATATTGTGAATAAAGAAAGGGATTTTAAGAAGAATTTTCGATGTACTGTATATCATGATTGAATAAGACTATCGTTTGGGAAACTTATTTCTATTGTTTTCTACTGATATTTAGACACACGTAATACTTTTATTTGTTTGCTCGTATCGTTCAGCGAAAAGAATTTAACAAATACCACTCACATAACATCCAAATACAATGTAATGTTGTTGTTGTTGTTCGTTTGTTTGTTGTAATTTGTTTTCGATTCCCGCAAAAAAAATGTTACTAGTGACCGTAAAGATTGTCAAAGGACAATTACAGGCAAAACTATTAATACTTCAATTGTTTTGTCGACCTTCAGTATTGACAGATATCGTCAGCTGATGGCATAAATGTAGTACTTTGTTGATTTTGAATATTTCAATCATTTTAGTAATCATTTCTGTAGAACAGGTTTCTAAACCAGTAATAATAACAAATACTCTTCATTTTGGCCATTTATAACTTTCTACAATAATGGATCTCATTTTTAACCTACTATCCTAGCAAAGGGAGATTTTGATCAAACCACTCTGTCTGTATTCCACAAATAACTTTTATATCGCTAGATGAGTCCTCTTGAAATCTGACATGCCTAATTAAAGGAACAGAGCGAACTTTTATATTTAAAATCCTTTCTGTGTGGATCCTTATAGAGAAATTAGCGCGAGAAGATAACAATGCTTAGTAATTCCCCTAGCAATCCACTAATTTGTGCGCGCTTTGATGGATTAAAATACAGTAAAACCCCGTTATTACGCTCCCGCTTACAGCACTATCTCGTTCTTTACGCTCCTTTCATACGGTCCCTGGAATCTTCTATGTAACTCTGTATACTTTTACCCTCTTATAACGCTTCAAATCCCGCTTGTAGCGCTTTTTTTATATCGGAAATTTTGTATCGAAAAGAAATGTAACGCTGTAAAGATTCTTTTCTTTCCCTGGTAGGAGGGAATCTTTGAACTCTTTGAAGTGCGGGTCTGTGATATCGTTTTACACTTACCATAACGCCTTCCATCACACGGAACATTTACACTTCGCAATTGTCATCATGCCTACGTTTTATTTACGATAAAAATAGCATTGATTTATATAAAAACCATTTAGTCAATGCATCGGATAGGTGAAAGAATGTCTTTAATTAATTAAAATAGGAAATATTCATGTTTTTTTTCATCGCTTTGTGTTTCTTTGTTTTCAGTTTCCATAAATCAGTTTCGATAAATAACGCAGTCTCGTTAAATCTCGATCAAATCGCGATATCTTTTCGAGATGTCGATCCCTCGTCTCGATTCGAATTTTCAAGTCGAAATTCTGAAATGATTTTGATTAATAATGTAATTTTATGAAAGCATCCACGAAAACATAAGGAAAAGATGCCCTCCGATCGTGAAAATCATTTTTGTAATCGGTAATTTCGAATAAATAGATACAAATCGATTGGACTTCCAAGTTCTACAATTCGTCACCAGGAGCGCTGGTGCCAAATGTCCAGCCATCTGCTGTCTCGACATTTCTTCGAAAATAGCCCAGACTCTATCGCTCTCCATTTACTGGACATCTGTGATGTCTAGGTGATGGCGAGTGAAATGTCCAGGTTATGGCGAGTGAAATGGTAAATGTAAAACAGGCTTTAGTGAAAAATTGCAAATTTTCCGTAATTACGACAAGAATTCTACACTAAGTCAGAAAGATTTCGCAGAATCTCTAGGAATCCCCTCATCAACTCTTAAAACAATACTAAAAAAATAGGGATGGAATTACCGATGCAGCGAAGGGTGGTTGCAAACGGAAAAAAGTAAAGTGTGGAAAATATGAAGATGGCAGGAAATTCTAACTGAATGGATTCATCAGTCCCGTGATGCATCAGTGCCATTAAGTGGCCCAATCATTCAAGAAAAGGCGCGTGAAATAGCGGGCAGTGCACTAAAACGGCTCCGAAAATATATTAGTGTTGCTCCTAGTGGTGTATCAATTGATGTTAATAGTTACTTGAACCCATTGAAAATGTCATAATTCATAACAGTAGCACACATACACGGCAAACCACAATCAAAGATTTTTTTTAATAGGAAATAAGCTCATATTTGCAGTATATCTATTGCAGAATCAAGTATGTTTCCTGTAAAATGGTGTCTAAATGTTTCCCCATCTCATAAATCATTCCCCGTCTATAGCGCTATCCCGCTTATTACGCTTGTAGGTCATGGTCCCTTGACGAGCGTAATAACGGGGTTTTACTGTAATCGGATTTAAGCGAAGTAAGTAAATAAAGCTGAGTTAATTAATGTTTATCAAGAAACGGAAAATATCCACCGTTTGATTACAACAGATATTTTGAAAAGTAAAAGGAGAGTTGTTTCTTTGGTTTTCAAGACTTTTCGTAACGTAACGAAATGATTTTTGAGTAACGTAACGAAAAACGCTAAGGAAATTATTCAAATAGAATAACAAAAAAAAGTAACGAATATGAAATAATAATTTCTTAAGATGATAAGTGACCCATCAGAAACTAAAGACAAAATAAAAAATAATAAATTGAGGAAATTAAATCCTAGGGCATCTACCCACTCACTACAAAAGGCATTTGATCACAAAGAAAAAAATAATAAGTAAAAAAAAAAAAAACCTCTAACGTCTTACATGAACTTTTGAGTTTTTGCTAGCTGAGTAGCTCTGGCTGATGAGAGCTTAATGAGTTCGAAACGAGCTTAAAGAGAGCTTAATGAGGATCTCAGCTTGACTCAAAAAGCTTCTCTTTATTAAATAAATTTCGTTAGTTCGTTAAAAGATTGTTTCTATTTTAATGGTTTTTCAAAGAAAAAAAAAAGATATCTAATCCCTGTGTCTCTTGTGTGCGTTTTATCACCTATCGGCGAAATTACACTCGCCTTTCCTGTCATTGTTAAAACTTTGGGGGGGGGGGGGGCTTAATGAAAAAATATGGAAAGGAAAAATAAAATAAAAAAAAGAATGTAAAATGACAATTTAATTAAACTATTTATGAATCGGAAACATTAATTGAATTGAAGTATTATTGCAATAAATATAATTTATTTATACTGTTAAACTAATTATCCCCTTTTTTCAATCCTTACAAAGCCTCAAATACTTATATTTTAGAAGTACTGTATGTTTAAAGTTTATATGTTATCTATAAACACGAATGAGAACATTTATTTATTTCTGCATTTATAATAATAATAATAATAATAATAATCACTTAATCACTTTTTTGCGTGAAACGGAAACATAACGAATCGGGTTTTTTTTTATTTCGTTTGCCAGTTTTAAACCAAAACAATGGAAAATAATAAATAAATAAGCAGATAAATAAAAAAATAATTTTTTAAAAGTAGGCTTCTACTTCTTTTTCGAACTTAAAATCAAGAATTTTTATTTTTTTATTTGTATCTTTTGAAATAAGCAAGCCAGAGATCAACACTCTTCAAGAGATCATCATCTGTAATTTCATCTGATATGTTTCAATACAATCGACTTGTTTATAATTCCTGTTTATAATTCCTATCAGCTGACTCAGTTCTAATTTATCAACACTCTTTATTCCCTTCTTATTAAAATTTTATTGAAGCGGTTGTTTACATTTGGACTAACGTTAACAATCTACATGACCGGCCATCCATGTTGCAAAAGTCTACGTTTCACCAAGTTCAGGTTTGAAACATTATCTCACGTTTATTTAGTCTGGACGAATAACACTTCGTATTAAAACCCTTCAATTCATTCCATTGGGATACTAAATAATATTTACTTTCCTTCAAATAATACTTCTTAATTATTTTTTAATTAAAATCGTGAGTTCGACAATGAAATCGCTAATTTTACATTCCAATTGTAATATTAATATTGAATGCAATTTTTTTTGAATAAATGAATTAAATCTGTTATTTATTCAATTGTAAATCAATTAATTGTAATCGTATCCAATCCACGCCCAATTGATTATCTAAAAGGACTTAATATTCGTTGTTTAATGAGATACTATAAAAAATGCAAAGAAACCCTTATTTCAATCTTAATAATAAGTTTTGTTGACATTCCAATGTTTATTTATGGAAATTTTTGTCGCCTTCTCGTGCTAATTTCTCTACAAAGACTCATTTGGGAAAGATTTCAACTATAAGACTTCGATCGACTCTAGTCCTCGAATGTACAGATCAAGTTTCATGAAGATGTGTTCAGCGGTTCAAACGTTATTAGAGAAGGAGGGATTGGATTGAATAGTCTCACTTTCGTATTGAAAAATCAGCTAAAAATGTCCTATTCTGAATCATATGTTATGTATATTATTTGTAAATTTAGTGTTTCGGGTTTGATTTTATCTTTGTCCGACTTCCTAAAGAAATACGCTCATCAAGTCAACCATTTTGTGTGTGTATGTGTACTTTTGAACCGTTGGACGATTCTTCCTGACATTAACATTTAAGGACTAGATAGGATCTAACTTTTAAATCTTTTCCGTGTGGGTCCTTGTCGACAAATTAGCGCGAAGTCACAGAAATTCCAAGGAACAAAGCATTAGAACCCAAACATCGGTTTCCCATCGATTGTCTTAATAACGTACATTAATCCATTTATTAATCCTCGAGCGCATGCTTTGATACGATTTAGTCAACTTAAGAAATCATGAAGATTTATTTATTTATTTATTTATTTATTTATTTATTTATTTATTTATTATTTTTATTTTTGGAAAATTTAAAATTTGTGTTGTTTGAAATCGGAGAATATTTATATTTCCAAAATAACTGGAGACATTTTATTTCTATTTCACGGATTTAAGAAACAAAGAAAGGAAAAAAAAAATTACAATTTAAAATATACAATTACAATATACTTTACAGTAGAAAAGGTTTGAAGGAGAAATATGGGATGTTTATTTATAGCCTTATTTCTTTTAGGAACTTTTTGTTTTTATTAAATAACATTAGAAAACTTTGCACTTTCGTCTTAAATGTTGATATTTAGATTTCGTAATAATAATAATAATAATGTCATTTCGCTCAAAACATTTTAGTTAATTGGTGGGATAAGTTGGTGTCATTTATTGATGGTGTCATAATCCGTAATGAAGTAGAAATGCAGCTGACTTTATTATGAACATTCATAAAGAGACAATTAGTTTTCATTTGGAGGCAACTGATAGATTAATCTCATTATGTATAAAAACGAATGAACTGACCTCTTTCGTAAAATAACATCAGAAAATGAAACAGAAATGAATACTCGAAATAACTGAATATTTGATGTAAAAGTTGGTACAAATCCTGTTCAAATGCAGAAGTTACGAGTATAATTTTTTTAACCTAAGAACAGTGAGATATCTTAATTCAGTAATTTTATGTACCCCCCCCCCCCCCCCGAGTGGCTCTTCTTGAAACTTCGGATGTTTATTTACCGGACAACAAAAAAACTTGAATTTTTGAGTTTTCCGTGCTGATCCCCATCGAGACATTTGCGCGTGAAGACGACACAAATTAACTTAGAAATCATTAGAAGAGAAAGAATGAATTTCATTGGATTTCTAATATAATGCATTATTACAATTAAGTGTATTTGGGCAACGTAAGGATTTGTATATTTAACTTTTTTGATTTTCAGGAAATTTTAAGATACTTTTTGTATCGGTAGATGATATAATTTGGGAATACACGGAGTGTGTTTTGACGACTTTAAAACATAAACAAAAAAATTGCAAACAGGAAATAAATATAGTTTTAAACTCTTTATAAAAGCAGGCTTTTCAGTAATTTTTTGCTTAAAATTTAGAATAGATAATTTACTAATACATCCCCCCCCCCCAAAAAAAAAAAAAAAGATCATCTTTTGTGGGTAAACATCTCTTATATAGTTTTCTCTAATTACTGCTGTCTGCGTCTAATGCACTTCCTCTGTGTTTGGAAAATAATTTTTATTTCCTGTGAAAATACGAATAATTTCTATAATGAACGTCCGCGACAGGAATCGAACCCGCAACCTTCTGATCCGAAGTGAGACGGAGTCTCTATTCAAATTATTGTTGTTAAATATCTCTTATCACTCCCTCTGTGTGTGTGACGCAATGAGAGAAGAACCAGAGAAAAAAAAAACTCATTACTTTTAGCTACTATGTTAAAATTCAAATTTTAAAGTTCATTGTTTTAGCCAACTACAATTAGAGACATTTCACGATGTGAATGAAGAAATTAAAAATAATTTTTTAATACACAAAAAAGCCTACTTAAAATATTCTATCTCAACTAAAAGCTGTTACATTATACTCCCATCATTGTTGACGGGGCATATACGCTTGTTACCCATAAAATTGTTAATTTCATTCTATGGATAAATTATTGTCTGGAACTTTTGTTTTGTCCGCATTCTTTCTCTTTTCTTTTCAAATTCTATAAATTGCGACGTGGTGAGTTTCATGCCTGACCCTTTTAATTTTGTCTATACTAAACAGTTTCTTGTTAACTATTATTTGGTCGGAATATCCTTTAAGGTCAGCTCTTACAGGTCACGGAATGAAAGAACTGAAATGCACTACTCTGTAGAACGCCTCAGAGAATATAATCCCCGAGAATGTTAAGCAGCTATAATCACAGCTTAATATAGAGCTATTATCCGTCGATTTATAGCATTCTAAATGATTTGTTTTCATTTTATTACTTAGTTTCCTAGGACAGTGACTCACGTTCATCACATCAACCATGTCTGTTTATGTGTCTGTGTATGTTCCCTTCCCTGATAATTTCTGAACCGCTGACGGATTTTGTTTTGAATTTCATAAGGGAATTTTAAATTTTCTAAAGTCATAGGACTGGGAATTTTTATACAGTTAAAAGTTAGGAGGAAGAATGATATAGGTCGTTATTTAAATGACTCGTTTGCAAAATGAAAGCAAAACTGGATCTACAGATTCTTTATATAGTCACGTCATATGCGTATGTACAGGATTTTGGAATGGTAGGGATAGGGGCGGGGGAGGGGGGAATTGACATCTCGAAATTATATATAAACTCCTTTACTAGATTAGATGATTACACAGATAATCCGCCGTTAAATAATGTTGATAGGCTTTCGTGAGATGAAACTACCTTGAGAATTGCTGTGTCAACAGAATGGAGAAGTTAATGTCTTGTTAATTAAAAGCATTCTTAAATAAATTAATAATATAAATTAATTCGAGATCCTTAACTAAAGGAGTTTTCGGGAAATTTCCATCTAAATCGTTTCCTTCTTTTTTTTTTCCCCTTTTTTTGGACGAATAAACCCCCTGCCCTTTCCAACTGCATTGAGAGGGGATTACTTATTAATAATTCAGATTAGAATTACAGGACAAGCATAACTCAATCGTTACCTTGTTAAATTCTTTACTAATTTATCTTTGTTTTAAATTTATTCTTTATAAACCACCGCGTAATTGACTGGGAATTTATTTATTTTCAATATAAACCAATAAATTAAATGCATTTCATTACTGTTTTCTTATAATTTCCTTGTATCTGACAACAAAAACTTATGTTTTGAAAATAGGTCTATTCCTCTAATGATAAAACAACGAAGGGGGTTTATGGCATTGCGATGTCACATAGTGGTCAGCAACTTAAAAAGTGAACCTTCGATAGAAAAACCACTGTCCTACTCAATAGACAGAAATTTTCAAGTCAGGGAGATTTACTTACGTTTACTTTCATCGTAATTGTGCTGCTCAATATTAAACTCTTGTTTAATTTCATTAATAGTTTCTGTTATTTATAAAGTTGTGTCTAATCTACGTGAATTAAACAACGAAAACTTCGAGCGTTGTAAACAAAAAGAATACTGAAATAAAACTGCAAACGGACGAAGAAAAAATAAAAGTAAAAAGATAATTCTGTTTTGGTTAGAAGTTAACTCTTTTAAATAAAGAAATTTGAAAAAAATTGGAAAACTCATAATTCACTATTCCTGTGAATCCTTTACGATGATACCACAGACGATTTGTTGCTGCACTCAAGCAAAACAAGATCTACCACTTTGTGTAAGCCCCTAATTCTTAAATAAGTGTACCGGTATGTTTTTATTTGAAGTTGAAGTATATGGCTGATGTTTTCATGTTGGCATTTGTGAATGTTCAAATGTTTATTGCTGTTGGGAGGGTATTAACTTAGGTAAGGATTAATAAGTATTGACTTTTGATGTGTTTGTGTGTGGGTTAAGAGAGCCCCCTCCCCCCGCCTCTTTTCAATTACAAAGAAGTATTTTTTTAAAAGATATTATCTAAAATCTCTGTGGATTGGCGACATCTTGTCCATGGATTCCGTTTGCACGTGACGTTACTGTGATACCACAGGGGTATTTCTATCTTCCCTTCCCCCCTTTTTGTTGTTGTTGAAGGATGAAAGTTCTTTTGTTTTTATTGTTTAACGGAGAAGGTGTACGGCATCCAAAGAGGAGAGGGGACGCGAGGCCAACAAATTCCAGTGTTATAAACTTACGTCAAAGGAGTCTCGCAAATCAATCGAAAATAATCATTGGACATTAACTGCTGCAATCAGTTTCTAGTCTTGTTTGATTCAGACTTTTTCTATTCATGAAATTAGCTCGATTGTTTGTTACAAATAAATCCTATTCTTTCTGGATGAACGTCGCACTGCCTAAAATGAAAATAATAAGAAACTATTCCAACCTAAAACTGAAGTAATGCAATTGAAGAATGGATTTGTTAAAGATGTACTTACAGATATACGATTAAGGCCTTATTCGTAGCTGAAACAAGTGTGGGAAGTGTTTTTAAAGTGTTTTGTATCTCTTACTAAAAGATGTCATTTAAAACGCTGCCAGTTTTAATTAGCCCTAAAACCAGTTTGGTTAGACGACATTCAGAGTTTTAAGAGGCCTATTTGTAGTGTGCGAGTGCAATACCTGTGTGAATTTCCTAAAACTAAAAAGCTGTGATGATTTTCTCGCTTACCTTGTCTTCACAGCTCTTCCAAATGCCTATAAGAAGCTGTCCACTTCCGTGTACAACAGAACAGCTGAGTAATCAGATGACGGGAGGCCATATTGGCGCGTCCGCCTCGTGCTCAGAGCGTGTTTGCACAGCATTGTTTCCAATGCTTCTCATTGGTGGATGGGAAAGACATCGCAACAGTGGTCTTCAGTTACGCTGTCATTGTTTAAACTACAGCGCTTGGAGAAATGACAAAGAAAGCATTTATCTCATCCGTTGCAGCCAAAAAACTTTCATTTTCCTTGAATCACTGTTAAACGTCTTTAGCATTTATGGCAGGTCATGTTCACTTACTTTCTATCAATTTTTATAGCTTGAGAACAGATTCTGATGAAATTTGTTATGAGAAATCTGTACCAAAACTAATCGAGTATGTTTACGATATACTCGAAAACTTGTCTCAAGCCGGCAAGTTGTTCGAAAATCTGACACTTGCTTTAAATGGATAAATGTATAATTTAACTAGCCGGGTACCGTCGCTTCGCTCCGGAACCCTTGCATATATAGTATTAAAAAAAAAAAAAAAAAAAAACTTTATTTATTTAGCAAATTAATATCGAGATCGGAGAATATACGACTTCCCAGACCGTTGGGGCCTTCTCCGATTCACTCAGGTGTATAGCGGGTTGGCGGCTCACACCTCGGGTTGCGCCACACACATTTTTGCATGTATCTTGCAAACGCAGAAATAAACATTGAATGCCTGATATATCGTTCGATAGAACTTTCAAATACCAACATTTTCTCATTATAATGTTCTCTTCCAACTTTTATACTTTTCGTTTAAATTGAGAAAAAGTCAGAATTTGACCCTTTAAAAGGCGACATCTTGGAAACCAAAAAGTTTTTCGAAAGATTTTTGTAGTATTTTGTTTGTCTTAAAAAGATCTACATTTTATGTATTTGCATGACCAATCTATCTCTTATAGTTTGGTCATAAAATTGGAAAAACGTAAAGTCTTATGACAATGACAGACAGAATAACGCTTTTATAATGTAAGATTTGAGGCAAATTTTAAAAACAACTCGGCACCAGCGCGCTACGACAGCCATAACTTTATGTTGGATGTACTTTGTCATCCACGGCTTCTTCCACCATTTCTCTTGTTTCGGTACATCCTTTTTTTATTCCCTTTTTCCTTTATCTGTTCTGTATTGGAGTGAATTGGAATCAATAGCAAAAAACTAAAGCTGCAAAACAAATTTTTTGGTCGCCTACGGCATTTTGATTGTGATATCGACGAGAGCAAAACGAGACTTGCCACGGCATTCTAATTTTCTTTGCCACTGGCAGTTAAATATTGTATGGTTGTCAGGGAAGCCGAACACAATCGATCTCTTTTCGTGATGTTTGCGGATTATGCTCAGCAATAACATATGAAAATCCTAGAAAGTTCCATCAAAATCCGTGAATAAGAATAGCTATTTCTACTCCCTGCTTGGATCTCAAAAAGGGGAAAGTGTATATTAGGAATTCTCTTTCCAAAGGAGGAGGTTGAGTTGAGACAGTTAAAATGTTCCTGTTTTTCCGTACATATTTTTCTCAAAGTCCGTATTCGTTAAGTTCAACACAGTTAGTATTAATAGAAACTCTATTATACACGTATATTGGCAACTTGGAGAGAACTGTCGACTTTTTTTTTTACAGTTGATGTTTATTCATTAAGAATATGCGTCAACTCAAATAAGTCATTACTGACGTACTTTCAGTCGTTTCTCGATGTTTTGGAAGTAAAATCATTCTTGACCCTTTCAAATGCAGAAATTAGCCCAATCAGAGGGTTACTTTCTGATGAGATACAGCGCAACGATCATCTCCCAGGTTTCCCGAGAAAAATTGTTTGCTTTATTTGTGAAAATTTCTTCAGGATACCACTTTTTTCGAGAAGTCCACCACTGATTCAGTGTCCTCTAATTTTACACCATGAAAATTGGTTGTGCCAAGCAACATGTCTCCATTGGATTGGGATTTGGAGGAAGTTAGCTCCAAATAACCAACGATATACGTACAATAACAAGAAAAACATTAAAAAAGCTGGTGAACGAAACGAATTGCATTTAATCATTGCAGAAACAGATAAATAAAAACAAAGGAAGTAAAATCAGGCATTATCAACAAACAAACACTGTTTTATTTTAAAAGGAGAAGCCTTTTGCGTTAAGCTAAAATGACTAAAAAGATAATAAAGAAAATCAAATTCTAAAGTTGGTAACCAAAATGACCCCTCAAAACTAAAGGACAAGAGAATAAAAACAACAATCAAAAGTGGAAAACAAAACCTTGGGCATCTCTGTTACTGCCACAAAAGGAATTTGTCCATAAACAAACAGAAAAAGAAAATAAAATCCTCTAAAGGATGAAAGAAAATAAGCGTAATGATAATAAAAGTAGAACCATTTTGCGTTAAGCTGAAACCCTGGGACGGCTTCTTGGGCTCTCATCAGCCAAAATTACTCAGCCAGTGCAAAAGCCAGAAGACGTACGAGGGTAAGAATAATCTCAAGTTGTTAATCAAAATGACCCCTCAAAACTAAAGGACAAGAAAATAAAAAAATAAAAAACAGTCAAAAAAGTGGAAAAATGGAAACAACAATCAAAACTTTGGGCATCTCAATTACTGCCTCAAAAGGAATTTGTCCATAAACAAACAGAAAAAGAAAACAAAACGCTCTAAAAGGATTTTCGCCACAAACGTAAATGATAATAAAAGGAAAAGCCTTTTGGATTTTGCACTGGCTGAATAGTCCTGACTGATGAGAGCCCAAGAAGCTCGAAACGGCCGTCCCAGGGTCTCAGATTAACCCAAAATGCTTCTTCTTTTATTATCATAATGCTTGTAGCTTTTCTTTCACCCTTTAGAGGATTTTGTTTTCTTTATTTTATTTGTTTGCTTTTTCCGTCAGTTTGTGGACAAATTCCTTTTGTGGCAGTAACAGAAATGCCCAAGGTTTTTATTTTCCACTTTTGATTGTTGTTTTTTATTTTCTTGTCCTTTAGTTTTGAGGGATCATTTTCATTACCAACTTTATATTTAATTTTGTTTATTATCTTTTTAGTCATTTCAAATTAAATTATGAGATAGTAGCTTCAAGAACTCATCAACTTTACAGTTGAGCAAGCTGTAATGAAAACAGAAATATTTATCGAAATTATCTCCCCAGTTTCGTCAATTCTTTGAAATCTATTACGTAGTAAGTTAAGAAATGATTTGAAAAAAGAACAGAAATGTTTTATAGATTGCATTTATTATTTTTAAGGCGATTAATAGGTAATTTATACGTAATAGTTTCTATTTTTGTTCCTTAATGTCCGTAATAAAAGCTAAAAAAAAAAATTGAAACTTCTAAACATTGAATTGGATCTTTTGTGAATTCTGTCTGAGTCATTTTATTCTTGGAAAATCAATAAAATCACTCCTCTTCGCCCATTTACATAGCAGAGACAAATTTCCAAATAAAACATGCGCGAACACCGTAATACAGTAATAACACAACAAATAAAATGGCAGTTGTTTTAGCCAACTTTTATAAAGAAAGTTAGGCTTCTAAAATCAATCTGTCGTGAATGTTTTAATTTCTAAGGGGACACTTGGTTTACTAATAATATATTACTTTCCCCTTGCTTGTACTTGCTGGGTAGTCCTGTCTGAAGAGAGCCTAATAAGCTCGAAACAGCTATCCCAGGGTGTCTGGAAGCTTCCCTTTATCGTTTTATTAATTTTATTTGAAATTTCTTCATGTGCATCCGATGAGGGCAGAAATTTGCGTTTGAAGGTGATAAAATTTGAATTTAAAAAGTTTTTTAAAAAGTTATTTCGGATTCAGCAAAAAGAAAATTTGATAGTAGATTGTTTGTATTTGATATTATAATTTATATTGAGATTGATTTCGAATATGGTAACATTCTAAGATTGGATTTGCCATCCTTTATCTCGAATTAATTCCTTGAAGGGATTGACTTTCATTTTTTTAGTTCTTTTTATTTTTTTTTTTTTTTGTATAAGGCCTTCGAAGACGGTCTTCAATGTAGAGGAAACATAAGTTTCTCAAGCACTGAAAATCGTGCTCGGAACTAGAGGAGTTGAGGAAAAAGACAATTTTTCTTAATTAACAATGAAAAATCTTTCCTCTATTCATTAATAATGGTAAAGTATTCGTATATATGTAGTTTTCTAATTCTATAACGCAACAGAGCAGAAAGCTGCCAGGCAAGTCTCACATCTACTGCAGCACAGATGTAGTAGTGTCGGATGATCCAAGTGACGAACGAAACTATCCTGCTAAGTTTCTTCACATTCTAACATTTTCCGGCATGCCACCTCATCAGCTGAATCTGAAGAAAGGATCAATTGTGATGCTTCTTCGAATCTCAATCCAAACAAAGGACTCTGTAATGGCACACGATTTAATGACACACTACATTTAAGGCACACTTTAAGGAGTGTCTTCGCAATTTAATCACTCGGAGAAGTTCTTTCGGAAAGCAACACAGGTGATATTGTCACTATTCCCAGGATCGATTTTCAACCGAGTGATGTCAGTTTGCCATTCAAGTTGAAGCACCGTCAGTTCCCAGTAATGCGCGCATCAAACATCCAATAAACAAATTCATTTATGTTCCTAGCAATGCATTAATTTTATAAATTGTAATTCATTTTTGTAATTTTTCTATTCCTCATAATATACGACGGGCAAGTACTGTAGTTTATTATATTCTAGTCTGGTGAGCCCTGCTGCCAAATCTTAGTGCCACAAGTAAATGGACATCATCTGGTCGACCAATTCATGTTGAACGAAACGTCCAATTTCAATAAGCATTTAATAAACATTTCTATCTGCAATTCAGAAAAAGAAAAGGGGGGGGGGTCTAGCAATATGTTGCATTAAAATATATACAGTAATTTTATAATGTAAATAAATAATATAATATGTAATAATTAATAACATAAATGAAAGATTTACGCCGTCTTGCTATGGATTACAAACTGACATAATAAATGATACCAACTTGCTTACTTAAATAGTACTAAAGATAATATATTGTTATTTTTCGTATTTGACTTTTAAGTATATGACAGATCAAGTTTACTCAAATAAATCTCCATTTCTTTCCTTTTACCGTATTTACTCGCATAATTTCCCCCATCGCGTATTTTCCCCACCCCAGTTTTTGTGGATTACAAAATTCAATTTTTATTTTTATCGCATAATTTCCCCACCTCTACTTCAACGCGTTTCAAACATGACCTTGACTGGCGGTCAACTCACGACGACGCGACAATGTACCGTTACTTCCGCATTTCTCTATCCCACGCTACTTTAGGGGAAGATTCCACCCCCACCCCGGTCAGTACAAGAGCAGACTCCTTCTGAATCAGTACAACAATAACTGTACTTTGAAGAAAAAACAAATGTTGAGATGTGATTTCTTATATTTTAAATGTTGCATGTTAATAAAATTGTTGTTAATTACATTTCTTGCTTTAAAAATTAATATTTAACATGGTTTTCCTTACACTTTCACCATATTTTTTTTCCTCAAATTGAAAAACATCGCGTAATTTCCCCACCCCCCTTTTTTCTCTCAAAATATTGATGAAAAAAAAGGGGAAATTATGCGAGTAAATACGGTATATTAAAAGCGCCTTTTTTTTATTCCCATAATTTCGGACGTTCTTCAGAGTTTTCCAGAAATACACGAAATAACATAGTTCCGTTAAAGAATCTTTTAAAACCGCGGTTGTTGTTATTATTATTGTTGTTATTGTTGAAGATTTCTCCTTCTCATAGGAAAGTTACATGACACTTCTAGAACTTTGTAGGGGGGTTGAAGGAAACGACCAAAGTCCTCTAAAAGCATTAAAAGAAAAAGACGAAGTCTTCTCTAATGAAATTAGAATTCAACCAGTCTTGAGAGATCTTGTTACTTCAGAGAAAGTTCTTAATATTTCATCGCTTCATTCAAATTCCCTCCCTTTAACTGAGTTTTTGCCTAATGAAATTAGCTTCTGAGGAAAGAATTAGGGAACCGTCTCCTTCTCAAAATAGATGAAAAGCATTTCTTATTTCTTTATACTTTGAAACGGAATTTCCAAAGCAGAATTAAATCTCAAAGCAACAAAATAAGCTTAGAGTCGTTGATTTGTGATGGAAACTGGAGCTTAGTGAAATGTATAAATGTACAAAGCAAATTACATTATCAGCCAACAACGTTTTCACATTCACGTTAGGTAAGCCTGTTTCATTTCTAATGTTATTTGATATTCTGTTTGTATTCAAGAAACTAGTTTTGCATCTTACAATTCAAAGAAAGTTGTTTTTTAAGAAATCGCAGAGGCCTAACTGAAATTTTTAATGTTTGCTGGTCCTGTGCTTATTTGTTGATTGTTTTTTTTAGAAATTACAATCAGCTGAATCCCTCTGTAGAATGAGTTGCGGGTTTCTGTCCCGGGGTACAGAGGGACGAGCGTTGTGCTGACCATCCGACAATAATCTCAATATGTGTCAAGCGTCCCCCATGGGCCAAAGTGGGCCCAAGTAGGACACGTATACCTCCCTACAGTCAGCTGTGGGTCTGATGAATGATGTATTTTTCATTCACGTTGTTGTTTTTACTTCTAATAGATTGAAAGTTTAGACAGGTAAAAAAAAAGGGAAAGACACAGAGAAACAAGATATAATTGATGTGCCAACTTTTATATCCGCATAAGTGACAGCACTAAACATTGTGTGTTTAAGTAGGAATTGTTCATTCATTTACGTGTACGGTTTTTCTCCAGTAGCTCTTTACCTGCTGGTCCTATTTTTACCAAAATTAGTAAGGATCTTCCTTATAGCAACCTACATCTAACCCTAAAATTTCAGATTTCGAGGATATGAGTTTTTGAATTATCCTGATCAAAGCTGGACAGATGGGTTATATGTATTTCGACTTATAATTGCATTTTAAAATTTCTTTATTCTGACCCATTTTTCCTCGGTACAAATGTTAGACAGCACCTGACCTGAGATTCCTAGCTAATATGCGAAGATAAAAATGAATTAGGAAATAATAAAATATATTTCCCAACTTCTGAATACCTACAAGGGAAAATACAAAATATTTGTTAAAAAAAAAAAATCATTGACCGAAAATACGAGGGTCAATCAGAAAAACGTTTACAGTATCCCTAAATTAAAGGCAAGAATACATTAGAGAAAAGTTACACCACATAGTAAAGTATCACTACAAATACTGTTATTGAACGTAGTCTACCTTCGGTTGCGGCTCTTGTTACAGCATCTAATAATGATTGAAGTTTTACGAAAAACTTATTTCATTTCTATAAAGAAAATTTACAATATCACGTAATAGAAGTGGCTTAATAAAAGATTTTTCCAAGGTTTTAGCATATTTTCTTCCGGAGGTTGGGGGCTGATTTTAGAAAAATATTTTTAAAAAATATTAAATTCTACAGTAAGATATATTTTTTTTTTTACTTTTTTTTATTATCAGTTCAGATAAATTCATTTAACTTTTTTTTTTTTTTGGACTTTCAATGTTTATTAGCACATTTAGGCCTATTAATACTTTCATTTCTAAGGTATTAATTGTTTTATGTTAACGGATTGTTTTCATTATAGTGATATACCTTTATTATTTATTTATTTGTAATTATCTCATATTACATGTGTAAGGCGCAATCTTAATTATTTTGTTACTGTGAAAGAATTTCACATCATCTAACTTATTTTCTGATACTTTTTTTCAATTAATGCTTATTATCCTTTCTCAATTAATAACTGTAAGTTACTTTCAGAAAATTGTAAAATCGAGAATATTGTACAATCGAAAAAGAAATATGGCTGGCATGCTCACTATAAAAGTTTGCCTAATAGCCGCTAATGGCGCTGTGGTCGGAATCAGCCAGTCGTGCATGGGCCCTGTTTTAATTTGGACCTTAACTAATCATTGTATCGAATTTTTTAAAAAAATGATCTTGCCGTTTATGCTATTTCATGAGTCTTTGCTGACCATAATTCAGTGTTTCTGCTAGGATTTTTCGGCTTCTTTAAGATTGCTTAAAACATAAATTATGTTCAATCTTTATATTAATATTTCCTTATTTTCGATTCGCAATGGTTTTATTTTATAGGATGTATCCACTCCTCATGCCATTGTAGCAAATACAAAAAAGTGGCTTAATTACTAATTGTTGTAAATTGTACTAATTGACTAATTATCTGTTTTCTATGAGTATGACAAACATTTGGTTTCTTGTCCCTCTTCTTCTTTTTGGATTCAACAATTAGAATTCTTTGACTATATCATGTAGTGGGGATTGAGCATGTAGGGCAGGGCAGCCCATTTGAAGGACTGGGGGAGCGGGATACCAAAATAATCGAGCTCATATATTTTAAATAATCCTCCTACCAAATGTTAAATAAATCCATCTAGCTGCTCCAGTGAAGGTTTTCAGAGTCATTTTTGGAGATGGGAGGGGTGAAGACAAAAATAAGTGGGCCAATGTTTTAAATTGGACCTTAATAGACTTCTTCTCTGATAATCAATTCTTAGATTGTTTTGCAACAGTTCCTCAGTCATTTTCTTCTTTCAGCTTTTCTTTTTAGTTCAGAATAGGTAGGCCTATCATAATTTGTCTAATGTATTCCATCTTGATCTTCTTCTATTTTACCTTCAATAATTATAGTTAGGAAACCCATGACTATTTGTACAATACATTTATCAATACATCGGTAAGATGATGATCGCCAACGAGCGTGAAACAGCTGTTCCAGGATGTCACTCGTAAATAATTTGGTCTCACCCATTGTTTATCAATAACAATATCTCTTCCACTTTTTTTTTTATATTATTCCATAAAGTTTTGCTTTCTGTTGTTCTTCTAAAATCTTCATTAGTTACTTTTTCAGTCCATTTATTTATGTAGTTTATTATTATTATGGACAAACCAAAGATAAAAATATTCCCATAGAATTGTGAGACTTTGCATGCTCAGTAAAAAGAAAATAGTGATATTGATAGAATGTAATAATGTAGTATGAATGGAGAAACGGTTATATTATACATGTAAGCTCTGCTTCCCATATGCTGCTTCACAACAAAAGTAAGTGTATGATCCTGCAAGACTCCTCAAATAATTCAAGTCTTACCTTGGAAATCCAGCAGAACACCCGGAAAATAACCATTATTTTGGCTCCTTCCTTTGTCGTAACTTTTAGCAAAGGAAAGAAAGGATTTCTTATTAATGTACATAAATTCCTTTAAAAGAAATAAATAAATTACTAAGTAAATATAAATACAGGGTGATTCAAAATTCCCTGTACAAAATTTGAACAAAAAAAGTTTAAATAAACATGGGTTGGAAAGGAATAGTTTTCGCGAAAAACGTAGTTTTCATTATTCAATTAAATTATAGCATAGGTAAACAAAATAGGTAAAAAAATGATTGAATAAATAGTGTTAAAAAAACAAACAAGTAATTGGGTCCGGAAATGACTAACCATACGTTGAAAAATGAAAGCAATTCATTTCCGGACCTATTAATTGTGGTGTTGTTTAATTGTTTTTCAACACCGTTTATTAAATCACTCTTTCCCTGTTTTGTATATCCGTCTTTTAATTTATGAATATTTTGAAATACGTTTAATTGCATCATACTGTGCTGACAAAAATAATACGGAGGTAATACAGTGCAACTTGGATAATTCGAAGCTGAAGGGACCACTACAAAACTTCGAATTATCCAAGACTTCGAATTAAACAAGTTACATCTTTTAACTTTAATTTCAGGTCCACTGAATGCTTGAAAAGATTATTCTGTCAATAAGTAAATATTTATTCAGAAAGATCATGGTATGAAAGACTTAAACACTATATGTATGTAAACAAAATAAGATTTATATTACGTAAGCTACAGTACATATTGCTTTCAATACAGAAAATTATAGTTTTTCAAAAAATTGTGCAATGTCTGATTGTTTTGTAGAATTCAGTCGCTTAAGATTAGCAAAATCATCAAGCATGTTTAGTGAATGGAAAACAGCTTCACTTACGTTGGTTTGTCCTTCAATGTACCGACGAAATTCGGCGCTATCCTGTACTCGTTGGCGATTTGGCATTTCTTCTTCACACCCTTTTCCACCTCGCGAATGACGGCGACCTTTTCAGCGAACGTTAAATTCTTGTACACGCGTAGTTTACTGAAAGACATGGTGACACTGACAGCAGGAAGCTCGAATGGCGTCTAAAGCGTCACGTGTCGAACGGTGGCGGGAAGGGGATTTCAGTTGTCACGTGTCGAATTTCTTAACGATGAAACGCCGAAAAGTCGTTATGGTTCGAAATTTTTTGTAAAAAACTTCGAATTAAAAAAGTTGAACTTCGAATTATCCACGATTTTTTAACATTGATTTAATAAGAAATTCAAGGGACTAAGAGAAATCTTCGAATTAACCACGATTTCGAATTAAAGACGTTCGAATTATCCAAGTTGCACTGTAATAATAATAAAAAAAAACCATTGAAAACTATTCATTTCCGGACCCATGTTTATTTGAACTTTTTTGTTTGTCTTACTGAGTAGAACCTACCTTTAAAGTTTGTACAGGGAATTTTGAATCATCCTGTATATAGCACTTTCAAGATTTTGTAATCTCTTTTAAGTTTAAAGTAAAGATTTTAACTTGAGTTTTTGGATTCATGGAGTGTAACAGAAAAATAAAATATAAGTTATTGTCTGATTGTCCATTGAAAGGAGGGATGGGGAGAATTGGGATAAAATACAAAGCTATTGATCCACAAAAAAAAGTTTTGTTAATGCCAAGCAAATTGTTTATTCTTTATCTTTTGGATAATATTCTAATCTACCTATTCAGTGCTTTTAATTAAAGTTGCATGACATTAATTTAGAATTCTATTCTAATTTAAGTAATTCCTAATATTGTTTCAGTAACGGAAGATTATAAAAAATATTCATGGATTTTTATTCTTTTAGAATGACACTGAAATAAAAGTTAATCAAGACAATTGAAAATGTTGTATTAAGTTGGCATTTAAGTTTTCACAGAGTAATACTGGTGATATTTCTTCCTAGGTCAACAACGGTTCGTAGAATGTGGACAAAGGCAGCGCGGAGGCTCTTAGCACAGCAGAGCAACCGGGTCGGAGCTGGAGATGACATTCTCTACACAGAAAAACTTGCCTGTCCTACACCGGACTCCGGAGTTTCACAGTTGTCTAGAAGCTCCCTCAAATCGCCATGTCTAGTATGTATTAATGCCTTCTTAAAATTATTAAACTGGACAGGGTAGTTTATGTTTATAAAACAGCCATCTCGAAGCTTCCCAATTTTCAAATTCAGAGAAATCCAAGTTATCTCATTAATATTAACTTTTAGTTTTATACAATTGCTAACAATCCATTTACAATCACACCCTTTAAGCATTTTTTTTTTTGCTCATGCCCTCAAAAATTAATGATCACATTTTTCAGTTTCTCAATTACATAGGATTATTCATAATTTCTTGACACATTTCAGAGGCTCACAGCTTGGCGGCAAAAAAAAGGGATGTTTTAAACTTGAGATATCAAATGAAAGACTAACTCACAAGGTTTTTTTTTTCAGCCGAGTGCTGCAGCCTAGTTCCATTGGCTGTCACTAGGGCACAGGTGCAACCAAATTGACAGTTTCGCAATGTGAGGAGGCATTTTGCGTCTTGGAATACATGAAAACCAGTTTAGTGGTGACTGTGTTCGATTACTGTCGGTGGATATCTGAATCACAAGTTGACGTTGTTGGAAGGGCACCAGGCAGATGTGAGCAGGCCTTACTCCACTGGCCCCCAAGGTCACCAGACCCGTCTCCTTCAAACTTTTTTTTCACTGTACAAGGAGGATTCATTCCCCCACTTCATGCTGATTTATTTGTTACCATTGACACCCTGCTACACCCTAACGGGTAACGCAGTAAAGCCTACTGTTACCATTTACAGTGATATGCTGCAATATGGATGGTCAGAAATGGATTACCGCCTGGATGTCTACCAAACATTTATGAAAAAAAAAAACTTCAGGAGTTTGTCTTTTATTTCATATCTCAGGGCAAACATCCGTTTTTGATGCTAAGGTTGCTATGTTGTCACAATAAACTAGATCTTTAAGATATCCCCACAGCCAAAAATCGCAGGGGGTGAGATCCGGTGAGCATGCTGGCCATGCAGTACTGAAGTGCCGGCTGATGATATGCAATCAGTGAAATGATTGCAGAGCACCTGCTTAACACAATTGACGATGTGTGGAGGGACACCATCCTGCATGAACACTGTTGAATCAAGACACTGAAGTTGTTAGAGTGCTGGAATCACTTAAGTGGTTAGTAATGATACATATTGATTGCCAGTAATGGAACATGTAGTAGGACCTGTGTGCCCATGCTCTTCGAAGGAAAACAGTCCAACAATGAATGTTGACGTAAACTCACACCAAACTGTCACTTTTGGGGAATGTAAAGGGATTTCCAGATATGCATTGGTATTTTCTCTAACCCAAATGTAACAATTATGCGTGTTAACTGCACCAATCAGATGGAAATGTGCCTTATCCATCCAGAGAATGTTCCAAGGCTCCCGGGTAAACCTCAATCGTAGCTAACGTACCTAGAAGGTCTCTCGTTGACACGGATCAGGAGGCAGCAGTTGATGAACGTGAGAAATTTTGTAAGGATACTAAAACATAATGTTCTGAACAATTTTGTGGACCGTAGCAGCAGGCTGGCCCAACAAATGGACCGAACACTGATGCTGGCCCTGACATTTGACTTCCTGTCCACTTGGTTGCTACATCATCAACAACCTGTGCAGCAACAATCTTTCGTCCTCTTCTGATTTTCACATTCAACGATCCTGTTTCTTCAAATTTGAGGTTCATTTTTCATATCTATTCGCAGTCATTGGACCTTGTCAAAGACCTTTAAACGATCTAAACTTCCGCAAAGCTTCTGGTACAGAATTCCCTTTTTGGTAAAGCAATTTCACAAGTAACTCAAGTTCTCGTAAACTTAATGTCATTTTGAGTTGAACATAAAATGCGAATGAAAATGCAAGTGAGGCTGTTGCTTAAATAGTATTACAAGGGATGACATACTAACAGAAATTTGCATTCTGATACCACATACATGCCTACAAACTCCCCCTATTGGTGATTTTTGAAACTAATTTTTTTTTTTTCAATGAATATCCTTTCCATGGCATCATTACAATGTAATGCAAATTTGGTGCCATTCTGATAAGTAGTTTTTGCTGTAAAGTGTGTGGATTAGGTGAACTTTAATTGTAGACACCCTGTATAAATATAAATATACAGTATGACCGAAAACAAATGACACTGAAAAATTTGACCACATTAAAGGTGGCGCTGCGAGATGAACATGTAGGTGATTGTTGTATTTGGAACAAGAATGATTGTGGATGTGAGATTAATCAGTTTTCCTGTGAAAATGATATTAACTACTGAAGAGAAAGTGTTTATTGTGGAGCACTATTTTCGATCATACGGAACAGGCCTTGACAATGGATCTAACCTGCTACACGCTGCTATGGAATTTCGGGAGCGTTTTAACCGTCCAGCACCCATGAACAAGGTTATGCTATCCATCGTCAATAAATTCAGTCGAACCGGAAGTGTACTCACACAGCGGAAAGGTTGCACTGGCTGTGCCGTAACAGTAAAAACGAACGAAACAGTCGACTTTTTGAGCAAGTTTTGCAGTTGCCACAACAAATCTCTGAAGAACAGCAGTTAAACTGGACATGGGTCGAACATCAGTTCAACGTATGTTTAAAACCATTGGTGGATTCCCTTACAAGATACAGACTTGCCAACCATTGAAACCTGTTGATAAAGAAGCAAGGGTCGTGTACTGTACTTCCATGTTAGCAATGGTGTATGACGTTCCTGGATTTTTGGCTAATGTTTGGTTTTCGGACGAGTGTCGTATTCATCTGAATGGCTAAATCAATAAACAAACAACCTTATTTCTTCGTTTCGCCCGACCAGACATCATTATTAAAACACCACTCCACAGTGAACAGGTGATGATATGGTGTGCGATCTCTGGACCGGAACGGCATCATTGGTCCATACTTCATTGATGATGACCAACAGAAGTATTTTTGGTCATTAAAGTTACTCTTCTGAGGAAAGGAAAAAAGTACTGACAGTTAATATCATCTGATTCATAAATCAAAATATATACGAGATAAATTGATTCGTTTGTTTTTATTGCATTTAAATTAGCCAAAAAAAGAAAAAAGAATTTGATTAATCACTTAAGTTATATTGAATACACATATTCTTAGATATAAAAAAAAATATTTCATGAGTAAGTATCAAAAATAAAAAAATCACACCAGGACATGGTCTAGTACAAATAAAAATGCAATTGGCCATAAAACCAAGCCCAAAATTATATTGATTTGATTAACTGATATTGTAATAACATTAATTAACATTAGATGTCACTTTCACAACATTTTATAATAATTGCCTTTTAACTTAAAAATAAAAGAAAGGTAGGGAATGGGGAAGAAGGGAATCAAGCAACGATTACATCGAAATTCACTTTTTCACTTCATAGTAAGATCTTACTGAATCAAAAAGACAACATTTCCAAATCTTCCATGTTCATTATATTGTCTGATTTTCATCAAAATTTATATTTTTCTAGTAATTTTCAGTATCTTGTCATTCAAGAGTTCTAGTACACTCATCTTATTTACAATGCCACTGTACTATCAGTGTTATAAAATTATATACAATCACTGTTACTGTAATTTGAAAAAGTAATTTTTATCAAGTTGAATAATAATGTCTGCAATTCTTTTTGTTTCTATAAAAAGGCTTTCATTACATTTCTTCTTTGTTTTTATTTTTTTTCCATTTCAGTATCCCCTTTCTATTGATTCGTTGAAGTTTCAGGAGATATCAGTTAAGAACGGTGAACTGCACTGCCCTACATATAAAGACGTATCTGCCAACAACTCCTCCCAACTTCGTCATTCATTGGTTTCAGCCAGTGAATGGAGTGATACTCAGTATGGTGTCGAGTGTGATACCTGTCAAGAGGAAAATGAAATATTTAAAAGATGGTAAGACTCAATTCCTCTTCATAAGCTTCAAGCTTTAGATTTTTCATTACTTTTGAAATTCATTCACAGCATTTTTCCAGTTAACACAAGTGGGTGATTAAGCATAGCTTTGGAGACAAAACATTCCAATAACATTCAGTACCAATATCTAATGTACAGTTCCGTTGTCAAAGATTAAAGACTGAGGATATCTGCTATATAATTACACTGTTTTTAAAATGTGATTTTACACTTTATTTCTAGCCAAAAAAAAAGTTAAAGAACTTAAAGTAATATTCGATTTAGTATTAATTGCTTTGTTTTTAATGGGTGCCACTGAAGAAACACCCATTTTGTATAGATAAAATTACTTTTATTTTTAGTTTATTTAGCTTCAAATAAAGCGAAAGTCTTTTTTAACAATTTTCTCTCATTTTCAAAGTAGCTGGGCCTGACGATTTTTTCTATCTAGAAGATATCTTGAAAGGAATTTATTGTATGAATAAACTTATATCATGTCTTAAAATGTGTGTAGTTAAGATCATAAGAAGGAAAACATTACTATAATTTGAAAAAAATCTGAAGAAAATCCTAATTTTTTTATTAATGCAGACGAATCTGTTACAGCATATAAGATGAACAGTTATTTTGTGATTATAAACCATTGTAAGTTAACCAGATATTCTGTAGGGTATCACACTTAAAGTAAAGGTCTACATCTTATCAGTTTTATAAAATAATTGTAAATTTTCCTCTACATCTTACCAGTTTTATAAAATAATTGTAAATTTCAAAGTTTTGAATCACAATACAATTTGGGTTAATTTTTCATGAAATTTGGATTTCACTATTTTTGCAACATATAGTAGTTGAGAAGTGAACATTACATCATCATAATGTATAGTCAACATTAGAAGTTGCCTAATTGATTTATTTTCAATTATGTAGATATGTAATTTTAAAAAAAGTAAATTTGTTGTAAAGGTAATTTTATTTGTTTATTTCTTATCTAGCGGCGATTATCATGGCATAGCTTATCCAAATTTAACTAACAGTTTCCGCAACAAACATTTGGAAGCAGCCTATCAGCGATATTCTTCCCGCCAACGACAGCGTTCCTTAATCATGGTCAACTTAGTGGACTTTTTTGTGAAGATGGTCTTTCTTATGATGACATTTATTAATGGTAATGATCGTAATTCCTTTTCTCTACCACTGACCATAACCTGGAGTGTCTTTAATCTGATCCTAGCTGGCCTGTCTGCTTGGAGAAGGTTTGCCAACCACTATCTGCGGCAGTGTGCTTTAAGTACTTGGATTATCCTTACTGTCCAAGGTAAGATAATGTAAGTTGTTCCGTCTATAACCTCTTTTATGTGAAATGAAAAATATCATTTGATTTTCTTGGAACCTAGAAATTCGAATAGTTGATTGTAGGCTAGAGGGGCAGGGTTCAATTCCCCTTGTAGTGGTTGGGGATTTTTCCTTAGATATTTCTGCTCAAATGGGTTCTGAGAACCATCCAATTCGGAAAAAAGAGAATCAGGTTTTTTTCCCAAGAGTTAGCATTAGAAATGACTACCTGATCTCAGCTTTTTGCCAATGTTCAACAAATACTGAAAGCCATATCTCTAGCGATTCTGATGGTATCTAATCTTTGTATGAATATTTTCTCCTTATAGGGAAATATTGTTCTTTACTCCTTATAATTGTGCTTGCATCCATCTATCGTTTGACTCAGTTCTCAGCAAGTAATACATTTCTTTCTGTTACATTTTCGCTACGAGAACATGTTTTTCACTCTCATTTGATTGTCCTCAGATTGTATCTCATCTCAGCTTACACTTCTCGCATGCAGCAATTTAAAATTTGGAAACATTGAAAATTATATATTATTAATTATTTCAGCTTGAAATATATTGTTTCCTATTTACACTGCTGTAGTCATTTTCACTTTTTGTTTCTTCTACAAATCGTTAGTAAAATTATGGAGATTTATTTGCTTTATTTTTAGGATAAATTATTGTTTTTACAATAAACTCCAATAACACATAGTATGGCATCATTTCTATAGAGTCAAAAAAAAAAAGGTATAAGCTTTCTTTCTTTAAACAGATGCTTCCTTTTCTACAGAAATTCTTATTGAGGTCATGCTTATTTCAGACTCTTATGAAATCCCCTGAGCCTTTCCAATCATTTTCAATCTGTCAGTAATCATTGACAGATGATCAGCTTTACCCAGTTGAATATTTGAAAAGGAGTGCAGATGACAGAGAATATCCAACTTCTCCAGCAATAATACTAATAATGGTATAAAAGTAATTACTAACTGTATTCAAATGCCAGAAAAGAAAGTCCTTTGATTTATGATTTACTTTTGGTGCACTTAAACTTTTTAAATACAAAGGGAAGTGTGGATCAAATCTCATTCTATCCTCTTTTTGTTGTAGTTATTTGCTTGCTTGTTCTTTTTATCCACTGTCTTAAAGTGAATACCAAATCTTTCAAACTTTCTCCCCAATGCAAGTCATCATGTCAGAAATGACGGATGTCACGTAAACAGTTACAAAAATATATAGCATGCCTAATTCATCTGTGAAATTACTGATAAATTGTAGAATAGTTAACCACTGTCTCCATCTCCTCATTGTTATTAATGGAGTATCATCTAAAGCATTGGTATGTGACTGTTAAAGATTGAAAATGGCAGTGGCAAGGACTTCCAAAGATTTTATTTTTATGTTTGTATGTTTCAAACCTTGGGTTTCCCCAGCAAAAACAATATGGCGGGTCAAGGACCAAAGCACATATTGCCAAGTGTAAAGACGTGTGCAAGAATGATTAGGGATGTGTGGTTGTGTCCATAAATTTCCTAACTATGTGTGTAGTGTTGAGTACCACAGCCTTCTGCAGTTATGCATAAGTGTTTTTGTGAAGTCCTAGTGGGCTGAGACTGTGGTGCAATGTGTGAGGCACCAGACCAGTGGCAGACAGAACGATGGGTACAACACGTACTCGATCCTGCCTCCACTGCTTCTGGAGCTCGTGTGCTAGATCGATGTATTTACTGATCTTGTCTGCGTGAGTTTTCTGCATGTTCTTGCTGATAGGCACTGCAATATCAATGAGATAGGTCTGTTTGTTGACCTTATCAACAAGTGTGATGTCAGGTCTGTTGTGATGTATGGTTTTGTCTGTGTGAATGGGGCGGTCCCAGTACAGTTTATATGAGGGTGACTCTAATACGCTTTGTGGTATGTACTTATAGTACGGGACCGTATTCTTAATAAGTGAATGTTTGTGTGCTAGTTGTTGATGAACGATCGAAGCTACCTGATTGTGTCGGTGGAGGTAATCTGTTTGAGAGAGAAGGGGACAGCCTGATATTACGTGGTCGATCGTCTCATGCGTAGTGTGGCATTTCCTGCATTTGTCGTCTTGTGTCTTTGCATCGCGTAGAATGTGTTTCTTGTAGTTGCGTGTGGAGATGACTTGGTCCTGAACCCTTCGGTCTCCCCAAACAGCTCGCCACTCGTCAACCATCTGTTCGACGCTTCCATGTCGACGTGAGGCTGGCTGAGTTCGTGGTGATGTCTGCCATGGAGTTCCTTACAAGCCCATGATTCACGCAGCTCATTATTATTATTATTGAATTCAGAATTCTCTTTATGACCAGGCACATAGCAAGGAGGGGCTGAAGCCCCTCCCGAGATCTTACAAAAGAAAAATCTCTCTCTGAGTTGAAATCAAATGAACTAGTCACATCAATGTAAAATTGTGACATTCACGAAAAGACAGGAAATGGTGCTAATTTCCCTTGAGGATGTGATGGTAGAGCTCATTTGCAATTGATTTAACCATAATATCCATTATGCAAAACTCAATAGTTTTTGAGATATATTAATTTTAGAAATGTACTCCCTAGTAATATAATAGCAAAAATAAAAAAAAGAATCAACTCTTTTTTTGTAATATTTCCATTTCCCTTGTTAGTTTACACAGTAACATAGTTAATGTAGCAAACAGTATATTAAAAACTATAATCTATATTACTAAAATCTTTTATTTCTCTGTCTGTCCAGTGCAATTGTTGTGATTTGTGAAAATAGAAATACAGTAATTTCTACAAGTTCACTACTGGAATCGAACCTGCAACCTTCTGATGCAAAGTTAGACGTCTTATCCATTAGGCCATGAGGACTACATTCTAAGCCCTGTAAAAAACACAAATATGTCATAGACGCATTCACTGGTTCTAAAAGCAGTCGTGGGTTAGGAGAATTCACTTTATTGTAGGTAGTTGTGAGAAAGCAGTCGCACATTGGGAGAATCCACTTTTCCTGGGTTGCTAGTGTGATAAAAAATACAAGAGCTGAAACCTACACTTGTAAAAACCTTCAACAAAATTGTACATTCGGGTGGATTTATTTCTAAAATTTGATAATACAATAAACGTACATAATAATATATAAAAATCCAGGGGTGTTAGATCAGAGCTCCTGGCTGGCTTGATTCTTTTTTAATTTTTGTTATTATACTACTTGGGAGTACATTTCTAAAAAAACACAGAAATTAATGTATCTCAAAAAAAAAAAAATGATTTTGCATAATGGATATTATAGTTAAATCAATTGCAAATGAGCTCTACTATCACGCTCTGAAAGGAATACATCAACTTACCAGTCACCCTTTATATCTTAATTTTAAATTAAACACAGTGATCAAGAAGAATATCAAGCTGAACTCACTTTTCCATTAATTTCATATCCAAACTCCTCTGTAGTATTAAAGCAGCTCATGGAGAAGATAACCTTAAAATATTATTGTGTTTTTTTTTGTTTTTGTTTTTTTTTGCCAGGCACTTATTTTAAACCTAACCTTAAGTGATCAGCTTTTTTATTTTTTTCGTTTGTTATTATATTCTTCCAAAGTAATATATAGATAATATGTCAGTTTGTAATAAATTTGCTCATTTTATGTAAATTGATTCTGCTATCATTATTAATAACTTACAGTATATTTTCTAACTCTTGGTTCATTTCTTTTTACACATAAAACATAATTTGTCATATGCCCTCATATAATTATGTAGCAGGATTTGAAATATTCAATTTTTTTCTGATGCCTTTACTGTTGTATTTTATTTCATTTTAGGTTTTTTGTTTAATAAGACTGAGAGTTTTGAGAGTCCTAATTCAAAGAATGCTGGATACATATTATTTATCCTGTTTGTAACCTATGCAATGCTTCCATTACCTCTCAGATGGTGTATGGCAACAGGTGTTTGTACAGCAGTTTTTCATCTAATATTTTTCATAGTCTCAGATAGACTTTCTACCTCATCAAATCAACATATTTATCGACAGGTGAAGTAGATTTTTTTTCTGATGTATTAAATATTATAATATTTTAATTGAAATAACAATTCAAAGATTAACATTTGTGTTGAAATTTCCTTGTAAATATAAGGAAAGAATTCAGAATCTGAATTAACTCATTTTCAAAAGGGAAAAAAAAATAACATCATAATTAAAACTGCCTAGAAAGAGATGTTTATGGTCAACAAATTGTCTGAACAGCTTTACTTATTTTGATTGAAATACCTCTTTGTTACAAAGAAGGCTTAACATGTGTGGAATGCTTTCAAACTATATGACTCATCTTTGTGAAGAACAGAATGTGAAACGAAATTCACATCAAGTTATCGATAAGTCTATGGGCTAGCTGAGCAGTTTAATTAATTAACAAACTTGCTCTCGAAATATGTAAGTGCAGATCAAAAAGACTGGGCTGTGGTACTACCTCAACTTACTCATGTCTATATTATTACGATGCAGGCTAGTACGTAGAAGATGCCATATTTCATGTTGTATTGATGGCAGATCAATTAGAATTAAACAGTGGTTTACAAGACAAACCGTCTACAGAACAATTAGCCCAATTTATGAAAAGGGCAAGAAGGGTAATGAGGGGGGGGAGGTGATTAAGGATAGGATCCAGACAAAGCTGAGTTACTATAAATGTAGACATGATGCAAGGAGGTCACTGATTCACAATTATCAAGTTGGTGACAAAGTTGTGGTCCAATCGTTTCACAGACTTGTTGGACACTCGGAAAATTGTTACCATACTATGAAGGGCCAGCCGTAATTCTAGCCAACTTAGGATGTTATACTTACCAGATTCAATATAGCAGTAGACACAGAAGAAATGACATAGTTCACATTGAATGATTACGGCCATACATCCAAAGAAATTAATGGATTTTGTGTAGATGGATTCTCGGAGATAGTGTATGAATTTCGTGAGAGGGGAAATGTTACCAGTGGAACAGGTCGTGATAATCCTGCCTCCCTCCAATATAGTCGACTGGCCTAGCCTTGTCTCCACTTAATGAAGTTGACTGGCTTGGTTCAGTCAGAGTAGGGCTGGCAAAGTGCATAAAAAGGGAGGCAGAGCCAGATTAGGGGGTTCATCAATGGCAGCCAGTCGGAAGTTGTTCTATGCACCAGCAGAAAAAGAGAAGTTATCCAGTTTTGAGCAGGGGCCCAAATAGAAGAATAAAGCAAAAGAATAAAGATTTGGAGCAACAATCCGGTAAAAAAGCTACCGGGACATTTAAGGAAATAAGACAATTGTGACAATGGATTAAGTAATCCGAAGGTGACAAAGGAAATGTCCAGACAACACCAGCTTTATCGATGAACAGGAGAAGCAATGCTAAAGACACATTGTGCACACTGAGTCCTTTTGCCAGCTAACAGAGGGTAGAGATGAATCCACCTCAAATAAATGCCAGCCCTCATCCCCCTCATACCAAAGGTCTCTAGGATCCAGATGTTGTTGGTTTTTTTTTCATATTTATGATATGGTCTTTATGGAATGAATGGAACATATAGGATCCTCATCCCTAGGTTCAACAAAGCAGGCAGCGTAGAATTGTCCAAAACATTAATGTTCAACACATGTTAGGATTTTCAGTAAGCCAGTCTAAACCACAAAATATAGTAATGATGATGTCATGATGATTCTCCTATTCCTCAATGTAAGGACATAGCACTTCAGAATGTTCCATTCTCTTGAGAATTCTCCATTTGTAAACTGGACCATCAGACTGGAACATTGTGTACTTTGAACAAGGTCTCACTCCAAATGATGCTTGTCTTTTGCTAGTTTAATGGGAGGTTTATAAGCTGCAAGTTTAACATGAAAGTTTTTCTTCTTTTCTTGTTCACCTATTTTCAGTCCACTGCTGGACAAAAGCCCAAACTTTCAATTCTTCCGATCTTTTGTCTTGAAGCAGCAGTTCTTTCAATTTCATGAACCCATTTGTTTCTGGTCGTCCTTGTTTCTGCTTTCTCTTTGGTATCCATTTTGTTACCCTTTTGGTCCATCTATTGTCTGTTATTTTAGTAAGATGACTTGTCCATCACTATTTTGATAGTTTAATATTTTCAATTGCATCTAATTTTTGTTAAGGATCTTAATCATTCATTCCTCTTTTTATGATGATTTCAAGAATAATTCTTTCCATCTCCCTCTGTATTGTTTTAATTAAGTTCTCTATCTTTTTTTAGTCAAACACCAGATCTCTGAACCATGTACTGTTTGAGAACTGGAATTATAGTATTGTGGTTGAAAACTTTGCTTTTAAGTGAAATAGACATTTCTGAAGAGGAAAGCTAAGATGGTACAGTTCTCAATGACTGTACTTATAATTATAAAAGTCCTGATGATGCACAGAACTCTTAATTGCTTGTTTTTTTAATAATATTCTTGCAGATGGAATTAATTATCTTCAAGAAACGAAATCTCCAGTTGCTTTCACTTTTGCATCAAACTAGTTTTTTTTCTGTCATTTTACAACATCAGCTTCTATTGATTTTGAAAGGTATTTGAATTTCCTGTAATATAGAGTGATACTTTTGCTGATATCACACTTGGTAATCATTGTGATTTGGAACTTCAAAGTCCCTTATCATAATTCTTACCTTGCGTTTCTACATCCTTTTCTACTTGTTCCTCATTTACATATGACTACTATACCTCACTTCTCTAGTTTTAGAGTGATATATGAATACTTTTGAAAATATAGTTGTTTGCAGAGGAATAGAGTATTAATACACTTTTTAACAAAAAAACCTGGAAATAGTCACATTGTAAGTTTTCAGTTACCGTAAAAGTATAGTTTAAAAGGATCCAAAATTACAATCAAAAATTATATTTGTAAAGTAGATTGTCTTACAATAGTCAAGATAAATATCAACTATAAAGAATTCTTATTAATGATTATCCAAGGAAATTTATTGATAACAAAATTTAAAAAAAATACATATGATAGTAATATCAATTTGTCAAGATATTGATATAAATGTCTAATTATATTTTAAAAATAATTTCATCAATTTGCATGAAACACAGAAAGCAGTGGGAATGATTGTTCCAAAATATCAAAGGTAATTTAAGATATCCTGATAGTGGATATACTTATATCTAATTAAAATTGTTAATGCTCTTTAAGAACATTTTTTCATATGCACATATAAGACCTTAGAAAGAAAATGAAATAATTTTATTTTAATACATTTCATTCCAGTTTCAGTTACTGGTTTGTTTCTTTCATATTATAAATACTTGTTTTATTCTGTCTTTACAAAAATAATCAATTAATTGTTAAATTTGTAGTCAAACCATTGATTGGTCTGAATCTCTTTGCAGTTTGCTTCAGTGGCTCTGTTGTATCTTTGTACCAATCTAGTTGGAATGTACACTAAGTATCTGACAGATAGAGCGCAAAGATGGGCTTTCTTGAAAACATGCAGGTTTTTGGAAATGAGGTTTAAGACAGAGAAAGAGAACGAGAGACAGGTAAGTAACTTTGATATTAGAAACATATGCAGAAGCATACTACGTGTTGATATGTACAAGATTATTACAAAAGAAGTAGGCAGTTTCAACATTGTATCAAATAAAAAACTGTTAAGATATCAACACTAAATATGCATGGTGTGATAGAACACTCAAGAAGTTTTGTACAGCAAGTGTGAACCTTTTGTCACATGACATACATCAAGGAGGAAGTCATCCTAAACACTTATCAACATATCACCATCAATTTCTCCAATAGCTATTGTGATACGTTGCTTTAGATATCGAGAATAACAGGATGGGGAGGGACAAAAACATTGTCCATGACATATGCCCATAATTAGAAGTCACATGGTGTGAGATTGAGAATTCTTGGTGGCCAGCGTGTAAGTGACATGTTGTCGATTGTTGCACTGCCAATCCAGCAAAGGGGAAGAAGTTCATCCAGATAAATCCTAAAGTTCCGATGCCAATGTGGAGGTGCTCCATCCTGTTGTAAATGAAATTGTCACTGTCTTCCTGCAGTTGAGGCATCAGCCATTTAATGAGTATATCAAAATACAAAAGTCTTGTGACAGTTTTTCCATGAAAAAAGAAGGTGTCATATACTTTTTTACGGGACATAGCACAAAACACATTAACTTTTGGGAATTCTACAGATGCTCTATTATTGCTCTAGGTTTTTCAGTCCCCCGTATGTGAACATTCTAAAAGTAGTTCGTTTACTTTTCCACTGATGTGGAAAGTCGAAACATTGCTTAAAATTAATCACCCTCTGCAACCATTTTCATTACATCTTTCCTGCACTTCTTTATAAAAAACAAGATGTTTGAATTTGTCTTGATCACTGAAACTTTGCAGTAAATGCAGTTTGTAGGGAGTCCATTTCATCTCCTTCCATAAAATTTTTGAAATAATCAGTTGTGGAATTGATAACTCCAAATTTGGCCTACTCTTCAATTTATTTGGGCTTCATGTGTAAACCTCATGAACATTCTCCACTTGTTCATCAGATATATGTAGTCTCCCCTGAACTTTTACCTTTACACAAACATCCCTTTGTTTCCTGTTGTTTCTTGTACCAATTTGTAGATGGTACTGCCGTGTTGGTAGTGATTGTATTGCAGACTTCGTTTGGCTAATTTGAATACACAAAAGGACTTCTCCACAGCATTCGCTGCCATCTTGTATGAAAGGTCATGTGATATCACTCCTGATGCTTACCCCACCATCCGTTACAGTGGCAAAAAACTTCCTGAGTTTCCCAACCAAACTATGCAAAGTTCGTATCGATATCTTAAACAATTTTTATTTTATTAATGTTGAAACTGTCTACTTCTTTTGTAATAACCCTGTATAATAGCCTGGCACCTTTAATACAAAGCTAATGTTAAATTAAAACAGATAAACACATAAATAAATTCCTGAAACTCTTACACTGTAGACATTTTCCAATATTTTGTTTTAATCTCTTAAAACTTTCTCAAGGTTTTTGTAAACAAAAATTAAAAATTTAACATAAATTTAAAAAGAGAATTCCTCTCTTTTTTAAAAAACAATAGAAAAATACAATAATTAAAAAACCTTGAGAAAGTTTTAAGAGATTAAAACGAAATATTGGAAAATGTCTACAGTGTAAGAGTTTCAGGAATTTATTTATGTGTTTATCTGTTTTAAAGAAGACGAAGGATATTGATGTACATATTTAAATAATGTTAAATCATTGAATATGTTAAAGTATCAATAGATAACTTTTAATTACATATTGTCAAAAAACGTTATCAGTAATATCTTAATTTACCATTTATATTATTATAAATTAATAGATTAAATATTCAAAAATTTCCTCTTCTTTTTTATGTTTTGGTCTTTTATATATTGACTACTACTTGATATCCACTCACAAACTCAATATTCAAAATACAGGTCAGAAATAATCTAGGAAATAAAGGATCCTGTTTTGATTCTTATTCAATAACAAATGTTCAGCCATGAATGATGAAAAATGAAAAAGAATTTTGTTCTATAAGTTAATTTAATCACATTTTGAAGAAACAAATGAAAATCAATTAACTAGTGAAGAAAATCGTAATACCCCCATAAGATCATAAACAGCGAAATGAGATAATACATAATCATGAACTGGTTCATTCTGCTTATTCAGTTGGGATGGTGCCCAAACAAATCTTTTGGTTTGCTTGATAACATTTAATTTCATTATTTTTATGCCGAAGTTTCAGAATTGCTTAAGATACTGGATTTTTAAAGTTTAACTATATTTTGAGCTTTAACACTTAAAGAATATATATTCTGATATATTACACAGTCACTGAACCATTATATCAAAAAGAGATTTTCTGATATAATTGACAAAAAAAAAAAATTAAGAAAGTAGTTGTAAAGTATTTAAGCACACAGCATCTTGCCTTAAGAAATCTTGGTTAATTTTACAAGCTATCAATCTTTTGGAAGTCAACAGAAGTTTGATATGTTTTGAAAATAAACAATTTTTTAAAGCACATCCATTCAACAGCTGATAACTCTGAAACACTAGATTTGATATCTTGAATCAAAGCAAATTTTAAATAATTCCTACTCCCTGTATTCACTGACAAAAGTCATGTTTATCACCCATTTTATTCATTCTTAATTCAATATTCATTCTTCATCTTTCCTGTCTATCTTTTTAGTCTTCTGATAAGATCAGCAGACTTATATTCCCGTTTTGTCTGTCATGTAGGTTAGAATCGTTAAAATCTCATTAAATTATCATTAAGCACAACAATCCCAACAATTGCAACAATTGCGTCTTTTACATTCACAACAATCACATTTATAATTACAAGGAATTTAAAGCAATATCAATGATATTTTCTTATCAGAAGACGTTGCGAAGCATTGTGATTGGTTTTCTAATCGCTTTCCCTCCCTATTTATTACATGCTATCTGAGAAATTATGAGATGTTCCTCATTGGGATTTTGTGTAAATCACAAAACATTTACATTTACGAAAAAGAAAGAAAGAAAGGCCTAATTTTTATAATGCCCAATACTTTAAAAAAGAATCAACATTGCAATATCCAAAAGAATATATTGCCTACAATTAATGCTATTCTGAAATATGTAAATAATTTATAACTAATTATACAATAAATTAATACATATATTAATTAAATAACATTAATTAATCTTTATTATTTTTAAAACCATTGTCAACTTTTTTTTTTATTGCTATTATTCCTAAGGAACGACTTCTTCTATCTGTTTTACCCAAATTTGTTGTATTGGAAATGATAAATGACATCTCAAAAGAAGAGGAAAAAGCTGGATCTTTTGTTCCCTCACAGTTTCACAAGATTTATATCCATCGTTTTGAAAATGTCAGGTAAAGTAATATTAATGGCAATAGATTTAAAAAAGATATGTTAACAAAGATATTTTATCCGATGTTCTATAAGACATCATGATTATTATTATGTAAAAGTTTCAAACCTTCGGTTTCCCCAAGACAACATGGTGGGTCAAGAATCAAAGCACATATTGCCAAGTAAAAAAAGTGTGCAAGAATAGTTAGGGATAGGCACTGCAATATCAATGAGATAGGTCTGTTTGTTGACCTTATCAACAAGTGTGATGTCAGGTCTGTTGTGATGTATGGTTTTGTCTGTGGGAATGGGACAGTCCCAGTACAGCTTATATGAGGGTGACTCTAATACGCTTTGTAATACGGGAGCGTGTTCTTAATAAGTGAGTGTTTGTGTGCTAGTTGTTGATGAACAATCGATGCTACCTGATTGTGTCGGTGGAGGTAGTCTGTTTGAGAGAGAAGGGAACAGCCTGATATTATGTGGTTGATTGTCTCATGCGTAGTGAGGCATTTCCTGCATGTGTCGTCATAGGTGTTTGTATCATATAGAATGTGTTTCTTGAAGTTGTGTGTGAGGATGGCTTGGTCCCGTATCGTGATCATGAACCCTTCGGTCTCCCCAAACAGTTCACCACTCGTTTGCCATCTGTTCGACACTTCCATCTTTATCTGACTTTCAATAAGGCGTAATAATTTGTTTTTGTGTATTTATTTATACTTTTTTATGTATTTATTTAATTAGTTATTTATTCATTTTTTCTGACTTTCTATTTCAATAAGAACATGTGTAACTTTATTTTATTTATTTATTTATTTATTTATTTAATCATTTTCATCTGATGTTCTATTTTCATTATGACATCCTGGCTATTTTTATTTATATATTTATTTATTTATTTTTCTATTCGTTTTTAATGAAGAAAACAATTCATTGGAATCAGAGCAATCTTTCTTCGGTTCTTATGTACCTCTCATAGGTTTTGGATGAGTTAAAGCTTCCCATGTGCTTGAGTTGTTTTAGAGCCTAGCTTCACATGGATTCATTCTTAGGAGAGTGGGTGTTGTATTAAAATAATTTTACACTGGTTACGATGACACTGAAGAAATTATCTAAAAGCCTCAATATACCATCTACAATGCATTGTGAATGTATAAGAGTTGAAGAAAAGTCTAAAAGATTACCCAGAAACCTTCAAGAGTCTCCCACATAACAGCAAGTTACTAACTGTCTTCGGAAATTAACTGCAACTCATCAAGTTCTCACATGTCCTAGCAACTTACCCAGAAGTCCTAGAGGTGTTTATAACCTCTGTCTGAGAAGAAAGGAAGCCAATTGAGTAATAGATCTCATGCTCAGGCGATGTCTCTGGCAGCTAGAGATGAAACATCAGCAAAGAAGGTTTTCTTTAAGACTCAGCCCTACTCACTCAGCCAAGAAGAACGTGTTTCTTTCTTTTTTTGGTTGGATAAGTCAGTTTTTAATTCAAATTTTTAATTTTAGATAATATTTAGGTGATGTTTTGACATTTTTAAGTTATAAGTGCAAGTATATTTCTAACATTTTTAGATCTTAATAATGTGGAACTTATATATAAGTTTTTAGGAAAAAATAAAATCTTTTTTATTCAAAGATTTACTCTAGACGTTGTTATTAAGTGACATGTTTATGAGTTCTTTTTGTTTTATTTTTGGCTGGAGGAGAGTTTAACAAACTTTTTTGCTGAGTATGTCTCTAGCACATCTACAGATTTTCATATAATCTTAATTATTTATAAAAGAATTATAAAAAGACTTTAGTCTTTCTTTGTTTATTTTATCAGTCACATATAAAGCGCAGTGATTGAAATAATTAAATTCAGGGTGATTATCCTAACTGATAATCAGTAATTTGAATCATAAATATTATCATTAATTTTCATGATCTTTTGCTTTTTTTACAGCATTTTATTTGCAGATATTAAGGGATTCACAGCACTTGCATCACAGTGTTCAGCACAAGAATTAGTTAAAGTTCTGAATGATCTCTTTGCACGATTTGACAAATTGGCCAGTGTAAATATTGTCTTCTAATTATTTTAAAATGCCTAAATATTTAACAACAACCATTTTATTCTCACTTTTCAATTAATTAGTGACCAAAGTTTTCAGTGAAATAAATTCAGTGAAGATATTATAGACTACTTATCTTTTAAAAAAAAAAAAAAATCCTCTTTTCAAAACATAAAATGATATGATTGTAGTATATTATCAGCATAATAATTTATATATATATATACTATCCTATTTAGCCCATTTTGTATTAAATTGATAGAATAATCATCAAATATTTATTTCCATATTAGAAGGAAATTGTTGGACATTTCCAAGGAAAAATTTAAATCTAATGAAATAACCATTATAATATAATTAGAAATGGCTCGCAGGCCGAATCAAAATGTAGTTATATTTGAAGTTTTAGTTATAAGTGCAATTTTTAAATTACTTATGAGTGTTGACCTTTTATTGAACCTTAATAATATAATTAGAATTACTTATTTTTTTGTTTAATATTTGTTGTATGTGTAATAAACTTATAAAAATATTTACTTATAAGTATTTATATTTATATTTTTAATCAGTACAATTCGCCAACATTGTTAACAATTAATTAGCTTTAAATCCATATATCTTCCTTAATTCCTTCCTGTTTACTTGCATAATTAATAAATAAAATATATCACCAACTTTCAAAAATATATTATAACAGATTAGAAGTAGAAAATGTGCTAATAAACTTAGCTAAAGACATGGTCAAAGAATGTATAAATAATAAAAAAATAGCAAAAATTGAAGAATTCAAACAAATGTAGAAATATTTTGTCAAGATAGTGATTAAGGATTGTAAGGTAATAATGGATAAATATTGTTGATTACAACTATATCTAGGAAGTGTATTTGGTATGTAACACCTCGAGTTTGATTTGTTTATATGTAACAAAGCTTGAAAAAGGAAAAAAGAAATATTTTTCCAAAAATTCGCTTTTCATTAAATATATTTTAATATATTTTTGAAAGTTGGTGATGTATTTTATTTAACATTAATTAGTTTTAATAACTTATTTTAAAGAATAAATAATTACAAACTTTAAATTTCCATAATATGAATATAATTTACTTAATGATATTTGGAAATATGAAAATGTCTGTAAACTAATCATGTCTGCTTTCAATATAGGAAAACCATTGTTTACGAATCAAATTACTTGGGGATTGTTATTACTGCGTCAGTGGTTTACCTGATCCTCGTCCTGATCATGCTCAGTGCTGTGTTGAAATGGGCTTACATATGATTCAAGCAATTCGGTAAGTTTTATAATTACTGTTGTTGTTATTTCAATTTCTTTAAGCAAAAACAGATGAGTAAATAAAAGCAAGTGAGCACATTAAAATATACTAAGAATAATTTTTATTTTAAACTGAAATGCTATTTTTTTCCTGCATATTATCATTATTAGCAGAAATTATCTATTATTCAATAGTTCCTAAAGTATAGGGTTACACACCTCAAGCTATGACAACTTCAAAAAAAATTAATAAATAATATAGAAATTCAATGCATTTTGCATTGTTCAGTTTTCACGAATGTATCTAAGACTTCCACTGATTAAAGAGGAAGGGATAATGGAGTGATTCAAGGGTGGATTCTATAGAAATAAAATACTATCAATATATTTTTGAATAAATAAATAGAAACGCTGAATGTACTGAGACAGTCTATAGGCAGCATCACATCCCATTCAACACCAGCAGGACTCAACAATTGTTCTTTGTTTTTTTTTTTTTTGTTTTTTTTTAGCATTTCTTGGCTTATTTTTGATTAAGTAATTTTAGAATTAATTACAATTTTGTAGACTACAATATTCTTTAGAATTTAAAAAAGTAAACTTTTTTTATATTATTTCTAATTTTTTTTAGAACATAAAAAATAAGGTCAGGTGATACCAAATTAATAATAGATATTTTACTTATTTTTTGTTTTATTTTTAGATTTTTTTTTAGGTTTTTATGTATTACATAATAAATATTATTAATTAATATTTTATTTTTAGTTAATTCATTTCGCTTAATCATCTTTAAAAAAAATCACATTTAAAATTTGCATTATTTCTTCTGTTTGCAACTTCGAAATTTTGTTGATTTTTCATGATTTCATCCTTACACAGTTTAGAATCCAGAAATGCTTATCTTTACAGATTGCTCATTTTTATCAGTTATTTGACATTTTCCAATTTAGTGTTATACCTTATCTTTTACATCTGTTTTTATTGACATTCTTATTTTATGAATACACAAAGCAAAGCCACTAAAAAAGTTAAAATCAATTTAATAATTTTCACTAATTTTAAATTAATATCAAGTCTTAACTTACCCTTGCCAACATTAAAGCAATGAAATCTACTATTTATATTGTAATATGAGTAAACATTGTATCCCAGTATTGTATCTACATTGCCTTTGTTATTCTGAAAGTTTACCATCGAAGTGATTATATTAATTTTTCAGGTATAACAGATTAAAATTTATAATAAATGAGTTTAAGTAATTATCATTTAGAATTACTACTAGCATAATACAAAAATGTTATCAAAAACAAAAGAAATAATATTCAGATATGATGTTGTTCTCATTATAAAACACAGATTATCATGGGATTACTATTTTAAAAGAACGTACTTCTATTATTTTTTGCCTCTTTCAATTGCTTTTCCATATTACATCGATGTTCTGAACTATCTGTTTGAACATACATTGTCTGTTACATGAAAGTTTGCTGAAGTTTCTTCTGACAGATATGAAGGGTTCTGCTATTTTTGAAAGGTTTTAGAGCAAGATCTACAGATTCCTCTTTTATGGCATTTTTAGCAACCCATTTGGGAGCTATTGTGATAGTGACCAAAATCAGTAGCCATTGCGTTTGTCCTGTCCGTGTCTGTCCACCCCTAACAACTCCCGAACGGAAGATCGGGTCGACAAACGAATTTCACCATCGTGTTCACAGGCCCAAAGACTGTAGGAATGGACTATTTTCAGGGGCCAACACCCCCATGTTCGAGATATTTGTCATTGTTTTCATTGTACTGCCCTAAAAACTCCTGAACGAAAGATGGGATCGACAAATGGATTTCACCATCGTGCTCAAAGGCCCAAAGAATACGGTATTTTCAGGGGCCTACGCCCACCTATCTTCGATATATTTGGCATTGTTTTCATTGGATTCCGTCTAATAGGTTAATGCTAGAAATGCAACCATCTGATTTTAGTTGTAAGCTATAGCTTGATGCTTAAGGTCTCGGACTTATATACTAAGGATTGTTGGTTTAATTCCTTATATCTACTGGTACCTTTTTTTTTTTTTTTTTTTCCCTCTTAATCTTTTTTCTCAATTAATGCATGTTTTCGTTTTTTTTTATTCTTATTTTCCTAACTTTTTTTTTTTCCTTACGTTAATGTACTTCCTTTTTAATTATTATTTTTAATTTTTTTATTATTATGGGTCGCCTTTAAATTTATGCTTTAGCAAATTATATTCACTTGTTTTGTCTTAATGTTGATTTGTTAGGACTTATCAGCCAGATTTACCCATTTGATGAACAACTCAGAATTTTAACAATGACTATTAATGAGTCCTAGCAAGAATGAAACAGCTGTCACTGATTCCTTTGGTGTCAACTCAAAACATGGTTGAAAAAATGTTTATTATCAATATTTCCCCTTTTTTTTCATGTTTCAGTACGTAGAAAAAAATATAAAAAAATTTGGGAACCTTTTAAGAGAAGAACAAAAAAAAAAAAAAAATTAAGAAGAAGAAAGAAGTAGATGGTTTCTTAAACGCAAATAAAGGCTTGGTTCTATTGGATTCCTTAGAAATACTTGACAAAATCATTTCTCTATTGTTTTAGAAGGAAGCTATTTAAATAGTCATTGTATCATAAGGGTTTATTGTAATAATTAACAACAAATTAACATTTTGTATTTGTGCTTGGATATTTGCTTGACATCTTAGAAATGTTATTAATTAAGTAAGAAAACTTTTAAATAAATCAGAAGTTTTGCTAATATTCACTGTGTTAAAATGCTTTGTTCATAATGGTCAGTTTATTTGATTCACAATTTCAGAGTGTTGGAGTAATGTATGTTTTTCTTTCTGCATTCAATAGGAAAGTGAGACAGAAAACCCAAGTGGATTTAAATATGCGTATTGGAATTCACAGTGGCTCAGTTCTGTGTGGAGTTTTAGGATTACGGAAGTGGCAGTTTGATGTCTGGTCTAATGATATAACTTTAGCCAATCATATGGAATCAGGTGGAATCCCAGGGTAGGTTTCTTACAATTAAAAAAGAAAAAGAAGCAATTACATTGTTAGCAAATAGCAATTTAATATTTGTTGTAAAAAAAATTGACTTGATTCCCACAGAGATATGTTGCTGGATTTCTGAATTTGAAACAATCATTTCCAGCAACAGATTATTCAATAAAGGATGCTTGTTTAATTTACCTAATAGACTTCAGCCATCAACAACTTGAAAAGTAATTTAAAAAATAAATTTGCAACTAATCTCATTGCTTTTCAGTGAAAATGGAAACAGTAGTCCAAAGTTCAAATCAAATATCAGCACGACGCTGTGTACTTTTGTGGGAATTGAGTTTAAAATTTTAATTTAATATATTTGTTTGTGCATTGTTGCTATCCAATTTATTATCTGGATTTGCTGTTGTCAATTGATGTTGTGTATTAGTTTGTGTTTTTGGTTTCAGTTTTAAACAACTTTTTCATCTTTCAGAGTGCGAAACCTTTCTTGTTACTATGTGACTTCCTTATTTGTCTTTTTTATGTTAATCTAAACACGTTAAATCTTTTTTGTTTATTTTTTCATTACTAGTACTAATTGCCATCACTATTTCTAATGCAAATTCATCTAAGTATTCAAATTTTAATTTTGCTTCTGTTTTAGAAGCTTTATCCTGCACAGCCTAACCATTAAAACAGGTTGTGACTGATCACACTGTTGTGAGCGTGATAGAACAGTTTGTTCACCCCAGCCACATAAAAGCAGGGCCTTGCTGTTGTAGCCACTTTTATGCATCACATTAGACCTCTTCATTGCATGTCTTCAGTCGACCTGACATATACTCTTTTTAGGCAGGCAACAAATGAAAATCACTGAAAGCCAAATCCAGACATGCATGACAGATGTTCCAGCAGTTCAGCCCTCTATCGGATAGCTTAGCTAAAACTTGCATTACGGCAAACTCCTAAATTTAATTTTTGGGTAAAAAAAAACTTCTTTTTTGTAAACTTCTTTTCTGATGGACCCTCGTATCTAATTAAGGGATTAATGAACTAATCTTTTGAATAAAGAAAAAAAATAGATTTATACATAAATTTATTAACATTTATGATGTGATCCCTCAGACATCCAGCAATCTTCTCAATCAGTTTTGGTCAAATTTTTTACATCATATACCTTCTCCCATCAAACTTTTGACTGTTAAACTTCTTATCTTTTTAAAATTCTATTGCTTACTGTTCTAAAATTTGTTCTATAATTGGCAGAGAATAAATTTAAAAGTTTATTGCATAATTAAAATAATAATAATAATAATAATAATAATAAGTTTACATTTTTGTTATTGATAAAATAACAACAAAGATTGATATAATGAAAATGCATAATTGGCTTCAAAAGCGTAGCTTTTTATTTTTTTAAAGCTTTACTTAAGAAAATGATTAAAATTAATGTTTACGTCTGAAATGAAGAATTTACAATTTTCTAAGAGTAGGAAATGGAGATTTTAAGTTGTTAAACCCAATCTCTTACGTTGAAAAAACATATTTGGAGTCCAATCCCTCTTTCCATTCACATTCCCTTTTTTTTCTCTGAATTTGTGAATGGAGTTGAATTATTAGAATGAAGCTATGGAAGATGGGGATCAATTAGGAAACGATTGCCAGGCAGCTTTGATTTATGAAGGTTAAAGGTATTTGAACAAAATCACAAGAGGACAATCTACATTTGGATTGAGATTCAATTTTCAGAGCCTGATTAGATGTTTTGCTTTCTTTTTTCTATGTTTGTCTCTTTCTTTGGTTTGTACCAACTGCTTCCTATGATGTAAACAGAGAATTATTATTTAGCAAAAAGGTCAAAGCGTTCTGTCCCTTGGTTAGGCTGAGGACATAAATCCAAAGGTCTGGATATTAAATAGAAAAAGAAAAGAAAAAAGATTTTCTATGTAAGAAATAAAACAATAAAAACCTTCCTTATAAAAGTGATATTTGATATTTTATGTATAATTTTTAGACGGGTTCACATATCCAAAGCAACTCTAGAATATCTCAAAGATGCTTATGAGATAGAAGAAGGTAACGGAGGTGATCGAGATTCTTATTTGAAAGATCATAACGTTGAAACTTTCCTCATTAAAAGATCTGAACCACTTTATAGGAGAAAGGTAACAGGTTTCATTTAATTGATAGAATTTTTTTAACCTATTAATTATCAATTATAAAAATAATATCTTTTTTTTTTTTAAATTATCATCATGCAAAGAAAATTAAATTAAAAAAAACCATATTTTTGTTATGAAATGTTTGATGTTCATTTGTAATATTTGTTTTTTACTTTTATTTAATTTTCAACTTTTTTTTAAATTTATAAAATCTTAAGGAATAGATACAATTACACTTTTCATTTTTTAGATCATATGTTTTTATTGTATACTTTTAAATTTTATTAAATTTTCTAATTCTACATCATTTTTTCAGAATGATTGTTTCTACGAATGATTGTTTTTTGTACATTATTATCCATCATCTGTTGAATAAATGTGAAAATAATCTAGAATCACTAGGACTCTTAGGCAAAACAAAATCTTCAATTAACATTATGAATATTTGTTTTCCAATTACAGTGCATGGTTAGCCAATAGCTGATTTCAGTTTTAAATTTTAATTCACATTGTCAAAATTAATACACAGAAAAATTCAGTAAGCAAATAAATATTACAATATAATAAATTTAAAATTTACAGTTATTGTGATTATCAAAGCTGATCTATAAACCCAAAAGTTTCAGAATTTTAAGTAAATCTATTTTCACATGCTTCAGTATAACAAAAGAATAAGTAGAATAACATGATAAAAATATTAACACCCTTCATAAATATATATCTGTTTCCATAAACACTGTAATATTATTAGCTGCAATTCTTTAGTTAAAAATTCTTTGTAGCAAAAATTTATCTGATTTAGATTTTCAGTTTTAATGGCATTTTTGTTAACAACAGTTTTTGAGAATTTTTAAGAAAATAAATTCAATATGGAATTTTTTGATGTCATAATTGTAAATTTCATTTTAGAAAGTTGCTCATCAAAGAGTGCGGCTGTGGAGTGAAGACGAACGATCATCGGCAGTAACTTGTGCTAGTTCAGTTCATAGTGAAAGAGGATGGTCAGGTAGATCTAATCTAGGAATGGAAGATGAAATGACCACAGACTGGACTCCTGAAATTCCATTTGAAAATGTAAAGTACCTAACTTTTTCAAAACAACTGTTTCCTAATATATTTAAAAAAAAGTGAATTCTGAAAACAATTAACATGAAAGTAATTATTCCATAAATCTCTCTAATTCTCTTTCTTGTGTACATAATTATTAAACTTACACTCACCTCCTCAACTCAAAAGAAATAAATACGATATTCATGTAGAATGGCGAATTTTCGGAATTTATTTCGTTAATTCCTTTTACTAGCCTAATGACTCAAAAACTGTGGAAACAAAGGATGTGCATGAATACAAAACAAAGTAAAGGAACAAATGTATGATATAGATTGAAATAATAAATACAAAGCCAATACATCAAAGGAAGACATTATCGTTTGAACAATATACATGACTAAATACTAAAAATTGTTGATAACAAATGATAAGAGGAATATAAAAACAAAGGAAATAAATTTACAAGTAAATAAATCACATGGTAATAATGAAAAAACTCAACATAAAGCCAATTCATCAAACGAAGCATAATTGTCTGAACAATCAAAGTTTGATAAATACCCAATTAAAGAAATAAATCTATTATCTAATTTTGCTCCATCACTGCGGTTTAGATTCCTCCCTCTAGTGTTTCGAATGATAATGCTTTCAACAATTTTCCGGGTTTTGGATTCCTTTTCTGTGTGCAGAATATTCACTATTGAGCTAATCCGGTGGCCGAACTTTATAGAATGTTCCGCTAATTCTGAAATGTCAGTTTTTTTTGTTTCTGATGTAACCCGCGTGTTCTCGAACACGTTCATGGATTGTTCTTTTTGTCTCACCCACATAAAAATTGGGGCAAGAACCACAATTTATTCTATATACTAAACCCATTTGATTTTCCTTGACAATCTGATTATACTTTTCACATAATATGTTCTTCAATTTGTTATTATAAGAAAAACCTAATTCAATACCATATTTATTACAGATTCTTTTTAACTCTATACTGTTGCTGTTTGAATATGGTATCATGATCCTATTGGACTTATGTTCACATACCTCTCTTATATTAAATTTATTGTAATTCCTTATCGAACTGTCAATAAAGGAATCACTGTAACCGTTCTTCCTCAAAACATTTCTCATGTCAGTCATGCTATTATTAAAGTCTTCTTGAGAATTCGTTGTCACATCAATAAGAAGACTTATTATAATTCTCAAGAAGACTTTAATAATAGCATGACTGACATGAGAAATGTTTTGAGGAAGAACGGTTACAGTGATTCCTTTATTGACAGTTCGATAAGGAATTACAATAAATTTAATATAAGAGAGGTATGTGAACATAAGTCCAATAGGATCATGATACCATATTCAAACAGCAACAGTATAGAGTTAAAAAGAATCTGTAATAAATATGGTATTGAATTAGGTTTTTCTTATAATAACAAATTGAAGAACATATTATGTGAAAAGTATAATCAGATTGTCAAGGAAAATCAAATGGGTTTAGTATATAGAATAAATTGTGGTTCTTGCCCCAATTTTTATGTGGGTGAGACAAAAAGAACAATCCATGAACGTGTTCGAGAACACGCGGGTTACATCAGAAACAAAAAAACTGACATTTCAGAATTAGCGGAACATTCTATAAAGTTCGGCCACCGGATTAGCTCAATAGTGAATATTCTGCACACAGAAAAGGAATCCAAAACCCGGAAAATTGTTGAAAGCATTATCATTCGAAACACTAGAGGGAGGAATCTAAACCGCAGTGATGGAGCAAAATTAGATAATAGATTTATTTCTTTAATTGGGTATTTATCAAACTTTGATTGTTCAGACAATTATGCTTCGTTTGATGAATTGGCTTTATGTTGAGTTTTTTCATTATTACCATGTGATTTATTTACTTGTAAATTTATTTCCTTTGTTTTTATATTCCTCTTATCATTTGTTATCAACAATTTTTAGTATTTAGTCATGTATATTGTTCAAACGATAATGTCTTCCTTTGATGTATTGGCTTTGTTTTGTATTCATGCACATCCTTTGTTTCCACAGTTTTTGAGTCATTAGGCTAGTAAAAGGAATTAACGAAATAAATTCCGAAAATTCGCCATTCTACATGAATATCGTATTTATTTCTTTTGAGTTGAGGAGGTGAGTGTAAGTTTAATAATTAACATGAACTTACTGTAACTATAATCAGGGCCGTCTTAACGCAAGGGCACGCTGGGCAGTTGTCTGGGGCCTCTCGAGCACAGGGGCTCCATGCTAATCTATGTATGCTGTGAATTGCTGTCAGTAAATAAATAAAAACTATACTATATTATAGTATAAATATTTGTTATTGGAAAATGCGTATTTAGCATGCGTTTTAATATTAAAAAAAAAGCGTGAATGGTTGTGAAGCAGAGACGCCAGTGCTTTGCCCAGGAGCCTATAATGATGTTAAGACACCACTGACTATAATGAGACTGTAATTTTAAACTTCAATCACAGTTTTTCTTTTAATATGCTAGTGAATGTTAAATAGTAATTCATTGTATTATTAATATTAAAAGTGATAAATTAAAAAACAATTGAAATAAAAACCATTGCATATTATTTTAATTAGGATGTGTTTTGGAGAATTTTAAGATAGTTAATTCTTAATTGCTCAGATTCCTAAAGTCTCTTAAATACTTTAATTAGGAAGGTTACTGTGTATATAAAACCATCTCCTTTGATTTATTTATCTAGAAGACCTTTATTTTTGTTTTTATGAAATTCCTGTGTATGAGTATCATTATATTAAATCTGAAAAGAGTTATTTTTCTTCATCTCTCTTTTCAAATAAAATTATAGTAAGGTTCAATCTTTGTACTTTCTACTTAATGTTCTGAGAAAAGACAGTTTTTTTTTTTTAAAGTGGTGTCTGTCAATGCCTTCTGTGAATGTGTTGCCTCAATAACAAAAGAATGGATATCCTTGACACTATATACACTAAAATAAACTTAGTACACATCAAAGTTGAAAACATAAAAGTCATTGAAATTTAAATTTTTAAAGTTATCTTCAAAATTAAAGGAATAATGATAGGATGAAACTGTGATCCTGTGAAATTACTCTAATATGTACTTAAGAGATTATATTATAGGTTAAGAAACTGTTACGAACTTTGATCAGAAACAGGAATGATTGATGATCTCTTTAATACTAACATTGCTAGTTTTGTTCTAGCCTTATTTTGTTTTTAGTTGTTATTTGTTTCATGCTCTGACTAATTGCAGTTTGCAATTAAATCTTAGCAGCAAATTTTGCCTCTCTCTTTTGTAATGAAATGAAATCACCATCTTATTTGAAATAATAAAAAAAAATGCCTAATTTTTAAATGACAATTTTATATATTAAATTTAATTAAGAAATAATTTTGAAATTTTTATGATAAATCTACATCTAAAGTTCATTTTGATTTTATTTTTCTTGAAGCTTGAAATTTACGACAGTCGAGAAGAATTGTTTGAAGAAGAGTTGGACAAAGATAACAATTCTCGAAGGCTGTCTTCTGTAAGTGATGAGGTAGACAATGTGATTGATCACTCCACAGAAATTGAGTCCAATATTAAACTTCGTAAAGAGCACATGCATCTTGTCACGCTGTCATTCAAAGACTGCAATGAAGAGATCATGGTAAGTAACAGGAATTTAAAATAACAGCTTAATATCTAACATACATATTAGATATCAAACCAAATCTTAGTGAAAGAAATTTTTTATGTAAACTTTATAAGCAAAATTTTTGATAAAAATTCCTAATTATTATTAACTCAGTTTTGATATTAATATTTACATAACAAGTTGCAATGCCTGTTGTAATAGTGCAAAACTTAATACTTATTTTAAAATACAAATTACAGATTAATTTTTCACAAAATATAGGTTGCATTTAAGCACTGATTAAATGAATAGAAACATTGACACGTTCTATGTAAATTTAAATCTTTTAAAATTTTAAATAACAATTAAAAAAAATAAAGATTAATGTGAATGTTAATACTGAAGTTTTTCTATTTGATGTATTTATATTTGCAATACTTCAACATTTATTTACCAAAATTTTATTCAATTCTCTCATTGTGTTCTGAATTATTCACTTGGTCTCTTCAAAAATTGAGTGGTTTTTTTTAAACAATTAAAATTCTATAGATTTTATCCACATTGTCATTTAAAAGAAATTTGTTTTATTAGTTAACACTTGTATATTCCTTACAGAATGTTCTTATTTCATCTTGTAAGTATGAAATTTCACATTTTAGGTCAGGGATAGCCAACCTTTTTGGGTTTGGGATCTACTCTTCGTTTAAGGAAATACTGGAGGTTGACTAATAAAGTAATGGCCCAGACAAGTAAGACTGGGCAAGTAATTGTTGGATAAAGCACTTCAGCACTTGTTATTTTAATTTTTCTTATTTCACTTGTCAGTGCTACTTACATTTTTGTATATTGTTTTATGTAGGTATTCTTTTCTCATCCAAGTAGATGCAACTTCTTTTAATAATCACCATTTTGTTTATCCCGTAATTTGTTTTTGCCTACACACACACACACTGCATCCAACAGTATTGATAAAAAGAGTATTGTTAAAAAGAGATATGGCTAATTTATTTAAAAAAAAAAAAATTTAAGATACATTTTACTTATTACTGACACTCGAGTCTACATTCCAGTAATGAGTTGATCATGTTGCAAGTCATATCATGTTACTGCTTGCTAAAATAAAAATGGATTGCTCTGCCATCCTTGCCTTGACGGTCAACGTCTTAGCCACCTCTGTTATAGGTTTAAGAACCTCCAGATGCTTATGAATTGTGTATGGAAATGGACATACGTAATAGCCTATACATAGATTCAGTGCTACACATAAATATCATCATCCTATTGCTGAATATATACTAAGCTATTAAATAATTTACAATCAATTTGTAACAAAATATAAATATCTTTCTTCTTCAATATCTATGCCTGAAATCTAGTCCAATATGTGGCAATTATTTTTATGTGAAAATTGAATACTAATAGGTTTTCATATTCTGCAGAAAAAGTATCACCTGAATAAACATTAATGGTGCCCTAAAACTAAAAGTTTCTTATTTAAGTCAAACATTAAAAATTTATATAATTCTACATAGAAAATATACTTGGAATCGATATATTTGGTAAAAAAAATATTTCAGAACCACACTTTTTAAAATTAATAACAATAAAATTTTAAAATTACAAAAAAAAAAAAAAATTTAATTCTGTAAATTTTATATTATTTTTTCAAATACTGTCATTCATGTTTATCTTTTTTAGTTCTGCCAAAGTAAAGATGATATGTTCAGATCTAATATGACATCTGTGCTTATTGTTTGGCTTTTTACAGCAATCTGTCAGTTAGTTCTAATGATAAAGAGGTAAATAAATTTCATTTTTATTAAATTTTTTATGTAATTTCTCTGATTTTTTAAGGCAATTTTTATGAAAAAAATTGAAAACAAAATAAAAACAGTATCTTCAAAAGGTATATATTTTACAAAAAGAAAAGCTTGACAGCATTAAAATAACTGTTAGAGCTAACATATAGTTGTAAATAACTTTGTATTAGTTGGTGAAATTCGTCTGCCATGCTGATATAACTAACTGAAGAATGTGAGATATAAAAGTCGAATGTATTGCTGGATTATGAAAAATGGAGGGAATAAGAGTGCTTTAAAGATTCAAGTGCTGTTTCAAGTTTTGTAGTTCTCATCAAATTGTTATCACGCAAAAGAGTGCAAATCAGCATGGAACAGTGAACCCAACAGTTCTTGGTGAAGTTCACTTTCGTGGAATTGTTTCTGCTACAAAAGTGACTACTTTACAAGTCATAAAAATTTTAGTTTCCTAAAAAACAAATGTATAGAAATGAACTCTAATTTAATAGATTTAGCAAACAAATAATAGTAACCTTTGATGAGGGATTTTTTTCCACACTGGGTGAAATAAATCAAATCTTTCATCCTTCATCAGACGATATTTGAAAATTACGTAATCCAGTAAGATTCTTAATGACTTCTGACAAAGGTTCAAGGGACAGAGCCAAAGTATCAAATTAAATTCACCGAGAGTAAGAAAATCCTTCATCTAAGGTTGTTATTATTTGTATATTTAATTATAATGGCCTACTCCTCCTTCAGATATAGAATAACAACAAAATTCTTCCAGTAAGATTCTTAGCTATTAGCTTGTATGGAGGGTTTTTCATTGTTATATGATGAAGGTGATGATAATGATTCTTTCCATGTTGTTGCTGAAGACCAACATATAAATTATCATATTAAAATGTGATAAATTTGACTTTGCAAGATGCAAATGTGTATATTTAATAATACCAGAGGCACTTCATTGATTTCCATTCAATCAGAAATAGTCATCATTCTACAGTTGAATTTTTTTTTTTTTTTTGCTTGACTAGGAGCCTTTATTCAATAGTTATTTAATTCTTAGAGATGCAGAAATTAAGACTAAGTATAGGAAAATGATTATTTCTAATTGAATGACAGTGGCCGTAGAACCATTTGTGCAAATTGAGGAAATTAGCAAGGCATTTTCTGCAACAAGAGGTAACAAAACAAATCTAAATAAAAAAAAAATAGAGTGAATAGGAGGCTGTTAATGCTGATCACTGGATGTTCGTGGCAGAACAATTCTGATTACTATATTGTAATCTATATCCTTACCTCCACGTGTACATTATGAACTCACTGAATTGTTATTGTGTGTTATTGAAAGCCCTGTATTAGCCTTCTGTTTCTAATTTGAAACACCCTATAACCAATAAATTGTTTAATCATTGCATGAAGTATTTATTGGTTACATAGTTATTATGTATTATTTCTTTCTTTCATTTGCAATTGTATGGTTTATATTTTCCAAGTCTATGGATTGTAACATTTTTTTATGATATCTAAATATGGAGCATCTGACTTTCATAAATCCTAAATAATTGAGTATCTAATATAATAAAACAAAAATCCAATGATTGGAATCTATAACATTTAACCATTCATTCTAATGTTCCAAAAGCCTGGAAATTATGGTGGTTCAACTAGTCACAGTTAATTTTAAAATTTACTTGAACTTGGGGTTTGAGTATTAATGAATAGGGGTTGATCTGACATTAGAATTTAATATATTTTGAAATGAACAATTAATTCACTTTATTTTACATCATTCTAATCGTTAAATAGAAATCTAAAGATATTTCTTTTCTCTATTTCAGAGAGCCTGGTTTGATTGCTTTAATTGTAGTAGCCACATCTATTTTAATGATTGCATTTTTCATTTTAATGTCAAAAGAATTTGAATCTGTACCAGTCGTGCTCAAGAACATGTCCACAAAATTGGATGAAAATCGAATTTTGAGAAATGCTTTCACTTGTGGTGTGATAGTTATGATATTTGCAGGATCCTGTGTTATTGTAAGTAAAAATATATACTTTTTTTTGTCTTTGAAGAATCACAATAAAGCATAATAAAATTGCACTTAAGACATTATTGCTGAAACTAATCATCTATTACTACTACTACTAATAATAATAATATTTTTTTATTATTACTTCTAAATACAAAAGTTACAGTCCCATTAGGAATGACAAATTCCTATCAACAGGTTCTGAATATAAATATTCTATAATTGTTTAATTAATTTTGAATGCAGTGTTAATTCAGTGTTAAAAGACTTACATCAATATATAGTTTCTCAAGTGATTTTTTGTCAAGTAGAATGCCAAGTGCTAATTTTCTGAAATTTTATATTAGGCAGTAACATAATTTAACTCTTTCCGTCACGGGATTATTCAAACAAAAAATGCTCTACTTGCACAGTGTTGTTATTTTTTGTTTTTTAATGAAGAAACTGGTGTTTTACAACTGAAATCCATAAGAAAATATTATATTATATAATATTATTTATTATTACATATTATTATATATTTAAAAAAAGTTCATTTTAAATTTTAGAGAATTATTTAATTGAACATCATTATGGTTGTTTAAACTATGAAAGTAGTTGAGTTCCATGGAAAGCTTGATGAAGAATGTAACATTTTGAACCATAATGGAGATGCAGTTCCTGTCCTCTCTTTAATAACACTACTATAATGGATTGGTCGTTTTTAAAAAAGAATTTTAAAAGAAAAATAGTCACCAAAAATCCCATATTTGGAGAATTATGTGTGTGTCTCTACTAGTCTGGCCCTCCCCATCTATCTTTCCGACATGGATCATTAAGGGCACACAAGTTACCTCACCATGTCAAGTAGAGACACATTGAAGTAGTTTTTCATTTCTTATTTTGATCTATTTTTTTCATATTAAAAAATAATAGACTAAAATAAGAAAGAAAAGTTTCAAAATGAAAGAAAAAACAAACCTAAACAATGAATTTTCTGTTTCTTATTACTTTTTTTCATTCACAGAGAAATAAATCAACAAAACTAAGAAAGAAAATTGTAACAAAAAGAAACAAATCTAAAAAAATACCAATACTTAAGTTTCACAGAATCGTATATTTATAGGCATATTGAAACAATAGAAAGTGATATAATGCAATTAAAGATTTTTTTTATCTTGAATTTTTATTGCTACAATAATAATAAATATTTGGAATATTTTTACAAAAGCCAAAAAACCCTAAACAAAATTGCTGGTATTTTGTTCAAAATTATAGAAGTTAACAGACAAATTATTTATAATATGATTTTAAATTCTAGATATAATGAATATTATAAACTTTTGTCATTCCACATTGATGATTCGTATTATTTATATTCCGATCCTGAATAATCTTTTTATAGGGATATACAAAATATACAAAGGCATACAAAACCTAAGGACAGACAACATTGGTACCTGTATTTGAAAAGTAGTTCATGACTGTAGCCAAATATTGACATAGATGTATTGCCAGAATATGAACACATGATAAGACATAAAAAAATGATTATAATTGAAGTAAAAAGTAAGTTGAAATAAGTTTGTTTGTAAAAGTAACAAATTTCCGAAGGATATAGGTGGAGAATGAATGTGCTGACAGATAACCAGGCAGAAAAGCATGTCAGCATGGAATATGGCGACCCTGAACTGTGATGCAGGTCGCATAACATCATGGCGTACTTAGCACCAAGTTATCCAAGAGTTCCTAAGATAAATTGGTCCCTTCTTCCTTCAGAGCACGAATGAGTCCCAGCTTGGTTTCCGGGGGAGGGAGGGGTTTCATTCCAGACTTGTTAGATGGGGTTAAGATCTGGGGAGCATGCTGGCCAGTCGATGCGATGAATTGCCTCAGTCTACAGAAGTGTCTTTAGTGTTCACGTGATGAGAAGATGTGTTTGTCATCCATGAATAGAAAGTCTGCCTACAGCACCATGGAACAATCAAACATGACATAGAAGAACTTCATTATAATATCACTCACTAGTCATAATCCTGTTTTCCAGTACATGTAACTCATTGCATCCAACAGTTATGATTCCTCCCCACACTATGACCTCACCACTGCCATATCTGTCCCTTTCCTGCACATTGTTGCGATGGCATGCAGTACCACTTTCAATCCATATCAGCTGATGTATAGGAAATGAGGAAAACTGAAACGACTCTCATCTGTGAAGGGTACAGTACCTCATTGATGACTTGTCAATTTCAATGGAGATGATACCACTGCAAATGTGCACTATGGCAAGCTCTGGATAGAGGAACACAGACTACAGGCCTTCAGGCATATAGCCTGACATGTTGTATATGTCTCACCACAGTTTGTTGGGATATCTGCTTTCCCGTGCTGAAATGGAGGTTACTCGCAACTGACCAGTCATGGTGCAGCGAGTATGTTTTGCTCTTACAGCTAAAAATCTGTCTTTATGTGCTGTCTTAGAGTGAGAGCGACCTCCTCACATGCATCTGGAACCAGGGCCCCCGCAAGGGAGGGGGGGGGGGGGGGGTGGGGGGCCCCCCCCCCCGGGGGCCGGGGGGTGATTTTTAGTGTTTTTTGAGGGTGTAGAACCGGGGGGGGAAAGACTTTTTTTTTTTTTTTTTTTTTGGTTGTCGATTAGAGATTTTTTTTTTTTTTTTGTCTTAAGGTGGCACTTGGAATATACTTGAGGTAGCCCTTACCTTACAAAAGTCTGCCCACCTCTGTTGTAGAAGTATGAAATCGTGTGGTATTTTCATGTTATTTTTGACTAAGAATTTATGATTTTGTTCATAACATGGGGGGAGGGGGGGAAAGGCCCCGTATTGCATTTGGTACCTGGGCCCGAAATTTGATGTGGGGGCCTGTCTGGAACACATTCTATTGCTTTGAAACGCCTCCCAGAGCCTGGATACACAGTGTGGGTGATTCCAAACTTCCTGGCAACATCAATTACTTTGTGGCCTTCTTTCAGCTTTCCTACAATTCTTCCCCAAGTGAAATCATCTAGATGATGTATTTGTGATATACCAAAAATTTCACTTTCAAATGGTACCTACAGCGCCAATTTGCCTTTTAATTGTTTCAGTGCTACCATGTGATCTGTGTGTGTATGATTCACAAATTTTGCATGTACGCCGTGTTTCTACTGATCGTCCACAGGAATGCAAATTGTCATAAGCTGTTTCGTCTGAGAACTATTAGAACCATTAGAATGTAACCATTAGAAAGCTATAACCATTAGAACTAGTGGTCATCCTTAGGTTTTGGACGTCTGTGTATGTCTACAACTTTGAACAGGAAATATGTCAAAGTAAAAAAAAATACTGGATAAATGATAAATTAAATCTTATAATGATTTAAATGATTTATAATGATTATAATGCAAATCAAAGGAAATATGGTTTCACATGTTTGTTGTAAAAGAGTGTGTAAAGAGTTAGAATAAGAAAGAAAAAAATGTTAAGGAAAGGAAAAATGGGCGACAAATTTCTTAAAATTCAAATAAGATTAATATCAAATTATGTAGAATTATTTTGTCCTTTAGTAAAAAAGAAAGAGAAATTGAAAAGCAATTAGCATAAAAAAATATAATAAAAATATTGCATAATAAAAATAAATTTTATCCATGACGAAAAATTACAGACCTATAATTTGGATTTAATCCACATAATTTGGGATACCTTCAGCTTTAACTTTGAAAAATCTTCCCAATCAAAATGAAACAAAAAAAATAGTATATAATTTATTTTTGAGTTTTCTTTAGACTTGTGAATTGATATTCAAAATATTGAGAATTTACTTTATTTACTACTGTTTGTTAGTTATCTACTGAATTAAATAGAATAACTTTGGAAATTTAAGCTATATTACTAGCTTTTGTTTATGTATAATGTAATTAAAGTTAATGTCCCACACATCTTGTAAAAGGCTAAATGTCTAGACAAGAAATAATAATAATAACAATAATGTAAAATACATTAGCAGTATATCCCCCTCCCCCCTGGAAAAGTTTCTGTGGGTGCCCATGACCACTAATTTCTGTTTTTATTTTTAGCTTCAAATTTTATTTTTATGAATGACTTTTGCATTGTTATAGTAAAAGCTGTATTATCTAACAGTTACCAAATGAAATGTATTTCATTTTAATATATCCAAAACTGATGTTCTATTTGAGAAAACTGCAGAATCTAGTTCAGATACTGTGTCTTGCCTTTGTTACTTTATATCTCCTTTGCAGTTGAATTTAATAAAGCCAGCAAGTGATATCTGCCATTCTGAGCATTTTTGAATTTCAGTCTCACTACTGTAACATAGTTTACTTAATATCTGGCAACCTGCAATCACCCTACATACTGAATAATTGTATTCCCACATTTACTCCTTTCTTTTTATTTGAAATGCAGATTTGATAAATGTTAATTCTCTATGCAGATATTACACACTAATTTAAATATTTAGGTTTTACTGTACATTTAATAACTAATAAACACTTATTTTTTACAGCCTGTAACAAGCATTTATCCTGAATTTGGAGAGGTAAGCTACTTTAATTTTGAAACCTGTCCTGAAATATTGAGAAAGTTGGTTGGGATAAAACTTCATTTAAAGCACCCCCTCCCTCCTAACCTTTCTTCCAAAAAAAACCCAAAAAGCAATTATTAGTAAAATGCTATACAATTATTAAAGTTAGCACAGATATGAAAATGATTGCACTAATTACAGTGTATGGAAGATAGCAATTATTATGACTTTGTCAAGGGTCTGTTGAGGTTTATCAGCAGTGGTAGAAGCAACTAATCATTTTAATACTTGTGCTAACTTTAATATTGTTAGTCATTAAATTATTAATAACTGTACTAAACAGTTATTAATAGATGATAACTGAATATTTCCCAAGCTATTTAGTTGTGTAAGTTGCTATTTGGGGTTAAATCATTCAAGATGGGCCTCAGGCTTTCTGGAATATCAGACATTCTTCATAAAAACTCCCTATAATAAATGCTGCCATCAAAAAATTTCTAAAAATAGCTTCACTTAATTTATTACATAGCAGACGTAAACAAAAATAATAAATTAAATCAAGTGACTGAATAACAAATGAAGTTGTAAATCGCAGACAACATGAATTTTCACTGGTTACAAAGGGGGGGGGGGGGTAAGTGTCACTTGTCATCTATAATTACTCGATGTCTAATGACTTTTAATGTCAAGCAGTTATCTTACCAAAGATTTAAAATTGTTTTAAATAGATACAATTTTTCTTAAGCTTTAACTATCTGTTTATCATGTTCAGTATTTTCAATTCTTAGTAGGTCCATTGGATAGTGAGTAATTTCAGTTGATGAATTATAATCAACACAGAAATGTCCAGTATAAAGTATCACTATCCCCAATCATATATGCCAAAGCTATATTTAATGTTTTCTTTACATACTCTACTCATTACCTGATCTGAATGTAGAATTTAAGAAAGAGGTAGGTTTACCCAGTAGATTGTAGGTCAGTGAAATGTTTTCTTTTTGTCATTTGTCAGTAAATTTGATTCTGACAAACTGAGATGCAAGCAAGACTAACTCACTTTCTACATGTTGCTGAAGCTATTTCATGAATTTTATATATTTTCTAGGCACACTAGAAGCCAATAATTATTTCACAATTTAGGATATTATAAAACATCTAGAAATCATGTAGAAAGCTAAATTACCACATTTACCAAAATGTATACATCATATGCAAATAGAAAGAAATGAGCTTTGCAACATGCTCTCGTTACTGGCAGTGCAGATGGTAAGCTTCTGCAGATCATCAGCTAAATGGGATGAAGTTGAGATCAGAGAGCCAGTCTGAATAACAATAGCAAAAGTCAAAATATTCATAGTTATATATTAGTAGTAATTATTGTATAGCTCAAAAAATTCTGTTGGCCCTCAAACGACAAAAGATTGTATAAAACCCCCTTGACTAAAATTATGTTGTAATTAAACAAGCGAAGTGAGTCTCTCCATGCTCACTCGATCACATTTTGTGAACCGTTTTATTCAAAATCTACAGTAGCTAGAAATATGAAATTTTGCATGCCCACATAGAAATCCATGTACAAGTGCACAATCATATTTTCAACACTTAAAACTGTAAATCTTATAAGAATTATATGTTTTTAAAAACTTGGAAAAAGCCATAAGAAAGGTCATAATAAAAGCACCATTAGTTTTGAAATGGAACAAAAATTTGTAATTTCTAATAATCCTATAGCATCATAGCATTAGTAGTCACTTTAAAATGCCTCATCATACACTAAATTATGTATTTAAGTACTTAGTATTCAATAAAGTGCTTGAGTCTACTCAAAGCCTGGTTTTTTTGCTAGTTTCATTCTTTCATGATCTGGACTGATGTTCAACCATTTGGACCACTAAGCCTGCAATTTATGCTGTACTATACTACATGCTTTTTCATTTCTCTTTTCAGTATTATGTGTGTACTTGGACTTTATCAATGCTGGCCTGTGCAGCTTTCCTAAAACTCAGTTATCTAGTCAAAACATCTTTGTTGCTCACTATGGTTACAATTTATACTGTTTTATTAGGACTATTCATTTATAAGTAAGTTAAATAATTTATTTTTATAATTTATGATTTATATGAAGTCAAATTTACATTTAGTTATCAACACCATGCATCCTTTGTCTGTTCTTCTCAATCATTTGATCACATTTAATTCAAATCACATTCTAAAATCATAGTCAATTCCATAGATATATTTTTTCTGAAATCTTTACTTATTTCCAGATAGCTTCATTGTTTTGATTCTTTCAAAATAAAATATTGATAATATATATACTTTTAAAAATACTTTTTATTATACAGGGTGATTCACAAAGATATGCAGAAACTTCGGGAGCTCATTCTACATGTAAAAGTAAAGAAACAAAGTTATATAAACATAGGTCCAGAAATGCTTCGGTATCAAGTTACTTCTAGCGAAAGATTTCGCCCAGAATGTAGTACCCTGGGTGAAATGAAGACTTGCTGGAAGTCTGGGAAGGTAAATTAAGGGGCGAAATCAGTGGTTCTTATGGTTGTTGACCTGAAAAATCGAATGAAACATGTCACAGAACTGTATCTCCCAGTGGTTTGAAGCTTATCCCACGTGGAACCTACAAAAAAGTTGGCAACACAATAACAGCTGTTCAACAATAATATGAATTGCATTGTTTTGATTTATTGAGATAGCTAACAACTTAGGTGTAGTCCATGTGCGTATTGTTGTACTACATTATGGGCGAAATCTTTCGCTAGCCGTAACTCGATACCAAAGCATTTCCGGACCTATGTTTATATAACTTTTTTTCTTTACTTTTACATGTAGAATGAGCTCCTGAAGTTTCTGCATATCTTCGTGAATCACCCTGTATAACTCATCAAAATTTTTCTTTATTCTAATTTTATTGTTATTCCAACTCTTAGAAACACAAATGAACATAAAGGTCTACTTCAGTCAGCCATCTTACTGATAATTATGTTTTGTTATGTGGCCTCCTATCATGGAAGATTGGTAAGTCAAATGTTATTTCCATTCCACTTTTGTTAATGCTTAGTTTAGATTCATTAAAAAGCTTGAAAATCTTTTACTGATATTTCTGTGATTAAAACCTACGGAGCAGAGATGTTAGCATTGGTTGGTTTAACCAATCCCCAACAGAGCCAACCAGTTACCAACATTGGGCTAATAATATGTATTATATGCATTGAGAATCCCAAGCTTTTCACCACCGAGCACTGCATGGTATTCGTTCATTTTTATCTCTGTTATTTCATTATTGCCTTATTTAGTTTGTTTCAAAGTTGGAAAAAATTCTTTCTAAACTTTATTAATAATATTTCATAAATTGTCTGTAAACTCCATTTTTTACAGATTTTTTTTTTAAGACAGCAATGTGTTTTTTAAACTAGAATTAATCCCTATTTTGTGATTACCACTTGATATGTTGTTAAACAAAATTCACTTTTTAGGCTTCTGCTAGTGCTGTTTTTATTTGATTTGTTTTTATAATTACTACATAGAATTTCCATAAATATTAAAATTGTTAGAACTAGTTAATACATTAGATGTAAATTACAGGTTGAAATTGCTTCACGATTAGACTTTTTATGGAAATTGCAAGCTCAGAAAGAACTTGATGATATGCGAGAACTTCGTCAATACAACACACAACTATTGCAGAATATCTTGCCAGGACATGTGGTAAGACATTTCTTATCAGAAGATCGAAATAATGAGGTAGGTACATCAGATTTCAGTATGACATACATTAGTAATTATTATTATTTTTTTTTATTGGTTCTTACATAAGCCTGAATGAAATGAGAATGGCAATAACTTTTTACAATTAGGAAAACATTGTGCCAGCCACTTCTTGGAACAAAACTTAACACTTCTATTTTCTAAAGCAGACTTTTGAAAATATTGATTGTTGTTAGCTGAGTAATGGGTTGTAATTGCAATCGTATACTCAACTTCAGTACTCACTGCAATTGGGGAAAAATGAAGGTGAATTTGGATCAAATCTTAGCACTCTGTCTATTTCTTTCTAACCACAATCATTCTACTGACCAACTGAAAATTAGCACCAATCATTAGCCTTAAATTATAGAATTAAGTATGAAGCAACATCCATTGATTAATGAATGCTTCCTTCCTATTCTATAATATCCAAGCCATAACAAATATAGATAAAGAAACTTCTGATTATATTATTCATCAAACTTTTGATTTCATAAAAAAATGATCAGATGACTCCAACCATTTGCTCAGAGCTAAAAATACTTGTCTTCATTTTCAATGCAATCTTTGAAAACTTCCGTAGGAGAAAATTGCAGTTGGATATGAAATGGGGTATACATGATTCGGTTAATCAAGAGAGCTTTTACTGTGATACATCAAAGTGAAAATAAAAATACCAGCAAAATATTGGATTTTTTTTCAATCGACAGAGTTTATGTCAAAATTTGAAAATTTCATGACAAGTCTGTCTGATTTATCACTGATGTGCTCTTAGCTTAAAATAGATGCTTTGTTGTTGCTTTAAAAAAAGCATTAAAATGGATGAAAAATGAATATCTGCATAAACTGAACAATTTTATGTTAAAATTTTAATGAGAAGTATTATTTTAATAATTGTTTACTATTACAAACGATTGTTTTTAATTTTTCAAATTAAACTTCATTATATACAAGAAAAGAGAAGATGCAGCAAAATATAATGAAAATCACAAATTTCTGAAGTTCAATGGAAGTCATAAATGTTGATATTTCCTTTTATAAATTAAAAGTGTCATTTACACTCAGCATCTAAGTCAATCTCAAGAGTTTTTGAGCTTCAAAGATGTTTTCATTCTTTAAAGATGATAATATGTCTAACTCACATACTGTATTTGGTTTATATAAAATTTATTTTACTTCAATTTTGTAGTTATTGTCTCACTTATGAAAAAAACTGAAATACACAAATTATATCTTTTTTATGTTGTATTTTCCAGATTAGATGATAAAAACTTGCTTTATTAAAATATTAAAATATAATATGAACAAATATAAGCATTTTAGCTTTTCAGAACAACAAAAAAAACATGAAAAAGAATGTGATCTTTGAAGGATGAAAAACTGTGTAAAGTTGATATTTTTTTTCTTTATTTCAGGAACTCTATTCCCAGTCTATGGATTATGTTAGTGTAATGTTTGCATCTATTCCTAATTTCTCTGAGTTTTATTCAGAAGATCTCAATCGAGGACTGGAATGTATCCGGGTTTTAAATGAAATAATTGCAGATTTTGACAAGGTACAACAAAAATCCTCTTTTATTTTTTTAATTTATAAATAATTAACTGAAATGGAATTAATTTTAAACAAACTGAATATCGTGCTTGGCATTAATTTCAGGGCATTTTTGTTCTTGAAAGTTTGTTTAATGAAAATATGAATTTCAGAAATGCAAAATTTGTATAGTCTCTCTCATAAATAACTTAACAATGTCACATAGTGCATCAAACCATACCATATATGCAACATTGCTCATTGGAACATTTGTTTGATTCTTTTAAAATAATATTTGTGTATCATCTGTAAAGGTGATAGCCTTTCACAAGATTTTCATATCCAGTAAGAAAGCACTAGCTCAAGAGCAAGAGCCGAACGATACAATTGAAATACTTGAGCATGTAATTGTTCTATAAAACTCATAACATATAACTGCAATCCTGTCTACATTTTCAAATTAAGTTTCAGAATAACATTAATACACTTTGACAAGCCACAATTGATTTTGACTTTAAAATTCTAGTATCTCAAAAATAAACAGGTTGTTGTTTGGGCAGTTCAGGCTTTAGTCTGGAAACAAAAGGTGCTGCAATTGCATACGTATTAATATACTTCACTTTGGAAGAAAAATCATTCAGAATTGCTCAAATATGTTTGCTTGATTCAATATCCAGAAAAACCAAAGAAAACTAAATGGGAAGAAATCAAAGGCTCATATGCTGAGAGACTTAAAATCCATCAATGGATGGTTTTTATGTTTATAGCTACAATTTCAGAAAACTGATTAAATTCAAAAAGGTGGGATAAGTTTACCTAAAGTGTACAGCTAGTGATAATCATTATCTTGCTTTAATAGCAACACACTAGGAGATTTTGAGTCGAAAGCTTTCTTGAACCATGAGAGAGGAGTTTTTTTTTTTTTTTTTTTTTTTTTTTTTTGCCACTAGCTCCTTATGATGTTGGTTTGATTTGCTTTTTACAAATTTATACCAAAGTCAATAGCAATCATCCTTATAAAAACCTATATAATATCTTTAAAATTTGAAGCTGTGTAGGACAAATAGCTTATGAGTTATCATGGTCAAAATGATTAACGGCCCCATTTAGTTCAACTTAAAAATCCTTTCTAAACTTTTTTTGTTCTAACTTTTTTTTTCAGTGCTTATTAAGGGCATTAACAGATATTAAAGCAGACCTATAATATGGTTGCTATGTGATATAAAAATAATGATGATAGGATTCCTAACAAAGAAACTTCTCATTCCAATTTTATACAACACTAAGCAACAAAGAAAATGTATTGTGTAATTCTATTTTCAGCTCCTTGATGATCAACGGTTTCAGAATGTAGAAAAAATTAAAACCATTGGAAGCACTTACATGGCAGCCACTGGATTAAATCCAACCAATAAAGTAAGTATATTTAGTACACTTAATAAAAATATTAATAATTATAATAAAATAAAAAACAGTACTTACTTTCTATTGGGACCCCTTTTTTTATAATCGATTTCTGGTGTGTATTTTAAATCATTAACCCCCAAATGTATAATAAAAATAGGTACTTACATATTACCTGATACCATTTGGAAAAACAAAAAAAACAAACAAAATTTTCCTTATAATTAACACTTGGTTAGGTTAATTGAGGTGGAATCCTTTCCAGGATGTTTTGTTTGGAAATACAGCTGAAAAAAAAAAAATACTTTCCAATTCGAAGTGACCAGTGGTATCATAAATAATGACAACTACAAGTTACGTTTTAAAAAAAAAAAAAAAACATAGAAAAGAAAACACAAGAAATTGATTATAAAAAATGGGTCCCGATAGAATGTAAGTACTTAAAAAACTTAATTAATTACATGGGAAATACTGAAAGAAACATGTCTTCACTATAATGTAAACAACAGTGATTATTCAGATTATAAATTAAATTTAATAAAAATCACTATTTCTCTCTCCAATTAGCTTCACTAACTATTTAGTTAAATCAGTACAAAATTCATATAAGGACTGATGATTCTTTTTTTTAGAAAGAGTTATCCTTGTTTTCTGTGGACACAAAATTTAAGAAGCTAGTTTTTTACTTTTTTATATGTATACCTAAATTAATGAAGCTATCATAATATTAACACAGATTATGATGATTCCACTAGATCAGTTAACTTTTGCTGTTTGATGGGAAGGATACTGTGTTGTTGATATTTATATTTTTTAACTGGGATATACATTAGGATTTTATCATAAAAAATTACATACTTACACTTATCTCTTCTGTCACATTAATTTACTTATTCCATTAAAAAAAAAAAAAGGAATAATTTTCAAATCTCTAGAGAATTTGGTTTTAGATTATGATCTAGTGTTAATATTAATAAATTAATTTTTAAAGTTTTCAATAAATAATGTATATACAAATTTCAGCAATTTGCCCATTTTGGAAAAAAACAAGATTAGGAAAAAATTTAAAATATTACTATTAAAATAAAAATATCTATAAAATAATTATGAATAACATTTATAATGTCAATAGGGAAAAAAATAATCAAAATAATAAGAAAATAATAGATATAATTGGTTAAAAATCTTTCAAATCAATAAAATGAATAATAATTTTGGCCTAAGATTGGAAATCTATATAAAATATAAATTATTCAGACAAATTAATAGGGAAAAATATAATTCTGAAACACTAAAAAGTATTAAAAATGTAAAAACTTTATTAATCGTTGACGTAATTGATAAGAATATTACTCTAAATTTTTAACTTTTAACTTTTGTTAAGTTTCTTTTAATTTGTATTAGATAATTAATCTACAGTTAATAATTATATATTAATCTATCAGCACCTATATTACAGGTATTCTTTATTTTTGAATACCTAATAGGACTGGCAAACATCAAAAATTAAAAAAATAATAATAATTAAATTAATTAATTAAATTAGTTTTCAACACCTTGAAAAATTAGTCTTGGAATCAAAAAATAAAACTAACAAAATTTACATTTTGAAAGAAAAAATAATAGAGAAATTATAAATCCAATAAATTACAAAATAGATAAAAAAAAGTCTTAAACTTCACATTAAACATTTTACAAATGATAAAAAAATGGTCAGATTTATAGCTGATATTGAATAGATTAAAATAATTGTTGTTTTCAGGGGCATATATAGGATTTTATTAAGGGATGGGTAAAATTAAAAGCCGACCTTCAACAGTCAAAACAAAAAAAAACAAAAAACGTTGTCTTCAAAATTGGGGGGGGGGGGAGAATCTTAAATCAATAAACCAAAAAGGCACCAAAGTAAACAAAAGATCTCGCCTCTGAGCTATCAACAGTGGGAGTGTGGGACAGACGTTTCGTCCTCTTTATGTACTCATCAGCCACACAAACCCTCTGTCGAAAGCTCAGATGGCGAAACCAAGTAAGGAAATCCACTGACACACCCTCCTGTGGGTTTCCAATAAAACAAAAGCAAAATAAAAAATCAAAACAAATCTTCTCAACCAGCCATCCAACCAAAAAAAAAAAAAACAGTGCCTATTCTGCACACTTTTAAATTTTAGATGGAGCTATAAGCTTTTGTTTATTTCCATATGTAATGTTTAAACTGAATAGTCATCGTATTGTGACACTGTTAACACCTTATCTATAAGCTACCATATTTCTTTGGTTCAGTTCAGCTATAGAACGGAAGACACTGTAAAGCTTTTCTGTAACATTTAATGTAAAAGAATTTGAAGGAATTGGTGAAAATATCTCTCTCTCATAGCTAGAGTGAGAGAAACCCCTGTACGCTACTTGGAATGAAAATGAAGACCCAAACATTAAACGTATCTGTTGTCCAGTTTTTGGTTCAGATTTCTTAACATTGCTGCATCTATTGTATAATTAAATTATATATAAAAATGAAACTAAAGGACTACTGCTATGTTTGCACAATGATAAAGAAATATCAGCAATACATAGTAAAGATTTCAAAATCAGATGATAACTATAATTTAGTCAATTAAAAAATAAGAAATTTTGTACTGCCTGCATTGCAACCCTTTCATCTCTGAAAATCTTTTTTGAATCTGTGGCAGCCAATTAATTAAGGTATATGTTCAGATACTGCTCAACAAGGAATACAAACGCCCTTTTTTTTTTTAGGAATAAAGAAATATATTTGAAAATAATTAAATAAATGTACAGGGTTTAATTTAACAAAAATATTTTTTTTTACTGAAACCTTTTCCTCTCTTTAGAATGAAGAAAATCCACAATGGAAGGATCTGTGCACATTGGTGGATTTTTCATTTGCAATGAAAGATGCTCTTGAAGATATTAATAATCATTCCTTCAATAATTTCAAACTAAGAATTGGTAATTTATATTTTAATTTTTCAATATCACTTTGTCTTTTCTAAATTTGGATGAAGCAAATCAAATAAGACTCTGTTAGATTTCTAAAAACAGCTTTTTGTCAAATTGTTCATTCCTTTCAGGCATTAGCCATGGTCCTCTTGTAGGAGGAGTGATTGGTGCTAAGAAACCAGTCTACGACATCTGGGGAAATACAGTTAATGAAGCATCTCGAATGGATTCTACTGGAACTTTGGATCACATACAGGTTCCTGCCGATACAGCAAAGGTAGAATTATTATGTATTACAAATCATTTAAGGGAAGATTTTTAAATGACAGACATAGTCCCAAGAAACTTATTTATTTAAACATAAAAGCTAAACCTATGTTCAATACTGTGTCTCATATTGGGAAAAAAAAAATAATTTAAATAAAAGTAATCTTCAGAGCTTGTTCTCTTTTCCCTATCTTGCATATTCTGTCTTTCTAGCCTGTAAATAACAAAATGTAATAAAAAAATGTCCTTTACAATAACTGTTCATCTTCCTAGGAAAACAAAAGAATTTTGTATTTTTAAAAATGGTCTCTCTTCAAACCTTTTTTTTTTTTTCTGACTGAATTTTTATATTGATATTCAAAACTAGTTACTTGTTATAATATCCATTACACAATAATAAAAAGTAAAACGCACTTTTATTATTAAAAGAAATCGAACATATTATTGCTAATATATTTTTATAACTATAGCCATCTACTTATTTCTCATTTTATCAATCCCATTTTATTTTAGAAAATGCAAAAAATACCAGTTCTAGTAAAATACTAATAGAACTAGTAAAAACTTGTTACTAGTATTTACGAAAAATTTTTGAAATTAAGAAACTTCGCATTTAAAATTTGAATTTTGTAATTTTAACCAAAACATTGCCTTCCCCCCCATTTGATTCCCAGGGCACAAGCCCCCCACTTGTCTCACACTGGTTATGCCATTGTTCTTACTTAAAGCAAAGAAGAAAAGATGTGTCTTATTCTAACGCTGCAGAGATTAATTTTTCACATCTTTTCGTATCAAAATTTGAAATACATCATTTCAAATTTTAAAAGTTAAAATGATATATTTTTAAAATGTAAAACATTATTTGTAATTGTAACAAAGATTATTAAAGGGTGCAACAAAGACAATATTTATGTGTGTAGCATAAGTTTTGTCTAAGTAAATATTATCGGGATACTATTAAGTAAATTTTGAAATAATTTTCATATTGATTTTTTTATCATTGAAGAAAATGAAATTAATAAATTATAAATGGTAAAATGCTGAATCATATTTTTACAGTTGTTAATTTGAAAAGTTCTTACAAAAGCAATGATTTTGAAGTATATAATCAATTAAATTATTCATTAAATGAGATTTTTTGAATATAACAATATATTTTATGTGTGGAAATCATAACGACATCACAATCATATCACAATTATTGTGTGTGAATGTTTTTTATTGTGATGTATTCCAGGTTTTTCTTATAATTTCAAAAAACTGGCTTTTGTCTAATATAATTCTGAAGATTACATAATCAATATTATCTTAACTTCATTTCTAATGTTAATAATTTTTTTTTTTGAAGAAAAAGCAGCAGAATTTTCTTATGACTTTTCTTTTTGTATCTCCTAGGTCCTGCAAAGATGTAAGTATAAAGTTCAATTTCGAGGAACCGTTGATGTCAAAGGCAAAGGCCCAATGGAAACCTATTACGTTGTTGAGAAAGAAAGAATTCAACCATCACCTGCGACACCCAAAACAACCAGAAACAAAAACAGTTTGGCTCACCTTGTTTATGGGTTGGTACAATCACGAAGAAAACATACACTCACCAAAAATCTCAGTATTAAAGGTCGACAAAGAAAGGTTACTCCTACAGTGAGTGTGATACCTATGAGGACTAATGCAAGCTGCAAACTGCAGAGGATGTACTCAGAAACACCACATGCCGTTCGTCAAGGTGTGTCTCGAACAAATAAACAGACAATTTCTTATCCAAATATGAGACAGATTGAGAATGACGAGACTCATACTACAACTCAAATGCAAAAACTGAATGCACCTCTACCTAGACCAGTTCATTCCACATCAAGTTCACCTATCCCTGGAAGAACTAAACAAATGACGTCTCTGTAAAATCTGTACGAACAAATGCTGTGATTTTATTTTTAAAGAAAAAGTTATCTTTGTGTCTTTGTATTTTTATGGATGTGTACAAAAAAAGTTTAAACCAAAAACAAAAAATAGAAATTGTACAAATGTCTGATAAAATAACTTATTTATATTTAAACTGTCTTATGTTAGATTGCTTTTTTTTTAAACTTGCAAAAATAGTGATTCTTAGGCAAAAGATTGTTGCCGAAGCTATTAGTAATATTCAACTGTTATTAATGAAAACCTTTCAGTCATCAATTACCTAATAAGAGGATGTTCTATTTTACTGTGCAGGTAAGGCCAGGCCCATCAAGTGGAGAGGATAGGCTCAGAAGATATAGTTGTATATAAATTATAAAAACTTAATAAGAAATTAAACTAATAAAAAAAAATATTACTGCATCTCAAAATGGTGATAGACCCATTCTATTCCAATACAAAGCTATTTTGAAGAATGGAATAATCTAAAACATCAAATCAGTGTAGAGCTACATCATAAAGCAAAACTGCTAACTATAAAATAGCAGTTATCATATCTTTAAAAAAAAAAACAAGGTAGGATAGCATTAGTAAACCAATCACAATGCTTGGCAATGGCTTCTGATTAATTTATGTTGAATTATTGAATTAATTTCCTTATTATTATAAATGTGATTGCTTCGAATGCAAAAGGCGCAATTGTTGCGACTATTGTGATTGTTGCCAATACAAAAGGCGGAATTGTTGTGATTGTTGCGAATACAAAAGGCGCAATTGTTGCGAGTATTGTGATTGTTGCCAATACAAAAGGCGGAATTGTTGTGATTGTTGCCAATACAAAAGGCGGAATTGTTGTGATTGTTGCGAATACAAAAGGCGCAATTGTTGCGACTATTGTGATTGTTGCGAATGCAAAAGGCACAATTGTTGTGCTTAATGATAATTTAATGCGATTTTAATGATACTTGTCCACAAACAGACGGACAAAGTGGGATTATACAGCTTCCTATCAGAAGACTAAAATTATCAATTGCTACAAAGCACCTAGTCATCATTTCAATTAAATTTGAGACTTCTGTTTTAAAACTTACTTTTTGTAAATAGAGCTTCTTAGCGATATCTTTCATTTGAGTATTTTTAACTTAAACATAAATTCTATTTTCTGTTGAAAAGTGAAAGTAATTGCTGAGGAAATTGTGAGAATACTAGAAACCAAGCTCTCCTGATAAAAAGACATCATTAATTGCAGATGTAAATGCAAATAATATCTCATGACATCGCCTGGATCTGTGAAGTTACAAAGTGATTGGAGGAAAGCCCAAAAAAAAAAACAAACAAAGAAATGTTTTACTATTCCAAGAAGAAACATAAGAATGTTCATTGCTTCTAAAAATCTTGAAAGAAAAGATTGATTTAAAAATTCAGTCTCTTCGACTTTTGGCCCTAATAAATATGTTACAAATATTCAAATGATGGATCATATCAATCTCATTATAGTTCGATTACTAAAACTTGGTGTTTGAGGTAGAATTATAGACTTCTCATACAGAATTCCTTTAGAATACTAAATAGTATGCTTTTTAAACGAATTATTAAATGATTTATTTTAGATTTTCTTTTATTGCCTGTTTTTAAATCTAAATACATATCATTTCAAATGAAAAACAAAAATTATTCATTCTAGTTAGAAATTGACCACTAGCAGTACTTGATTGTTTACTAGATTGGTTGTTCTTTTCCAATTCCAGTTTAATAATTGATCGATTAAAATGATCTTTCTTAGATCATGATCACTCGTATCCTCAGACGTGGTTGATTGCATTTCCAGATTCACTTCCTTGTTCTTCTTCCCATCATCCACAGAACATTAAGATTAGTTTGTTTAGTTTAATTATGTGAGTGAATTTTATATTTTATTGCTCTTTCTATATTGATTAAGAAATTGAAACTAAACTACAGCAATAAATATGTCAGAGACGACACTAGAAACTGTGCTGCTGTATAATTTATAATAATCCTAGCTATTCAACAGAAGCTAATTGTTTGCCAAGCTTGTACTAAAGAGGTTAAGTTGCATTTCCAAATACACTACTAAATGTCAATGTACTTACCATTTTATAATTTAAAATTAAAATAATCCTAAAAATACTTTTTGATCATTTCGTACTTCAGCTGCCTTGGAAAAAAGAATTTTGAATTGAAGAATGAAAAGCAGAAACCTTACAAGCCTTTGCTGTCATGTGAATGTGAATACAGGTACTCCTCACTTTACGACCGAGTTCTGTTCCGACGACTATGTCTTTAAGCAAGGAGCTTGCGCCGGGAATATATGATTGTTGTAAAATTATAAAAATTATGCAACAAACTTCAAATTTATTCATCAAAAGACATGCATATGCATATATTATCATTTGTTTAATTGGTTATCTGGAGCTGTATAGAGTCCAGGTAAGGGAGATGACGGCAATGAAATAGAAGTTGTTCCTTCAAGGGCGGAGGTCCTAAGTGCGAGTGGTTGTTAAGCAGACAGGTCATAAATTGAGGAGTACCTGTACCTGAATTCATTATTATTATTGATAATTAAAAGTTTTTTAAAAACAAATTTGAGTAAAAGTTGTTTCAAATACTACTGAAATTTTAATTCCAAGAAAAGGTGAAGCAAAAGTGAATTAAAAAAAAATACTTGCCGATTTTAAAAGGATATGACCATCAAACGCACTATGCACAAAATATACAAGATAAAAAGACAGTTGACGTTTATTGTCGTATGTATGTTCTTTTACTGTGGTTTGAAACAGGATTTTGAAAGTTACTTTTTAAAAATAACTGCGTTACCATTACAAATACTTTTTGAAATAGTAACTGTTACCAGTACTCAAAAGTAACTGTTACTTTTTGAATTGCATTGATCTAGTCTCAGCAATAACTGCAGGAAAGCCTCATTTTACACAGGGGTTACGTTCCCAGCCCACCTTTCTGCATCTTTTTTTAAAGAACTATGGTAATTTTGTAATTATTTTACTTAAATAATATTTAAAAGCTTGTAGAAGATGGCAACTTAGATTTGCTTTACACACCTCAAAATGATACCTCACCCCGTAACGATTTGATAAATCACTTCTGCTTTTCATCAATACTATGTGATTTTGTTTTTTTGTTGATGAAAATGTCAAGTCGGCTCTATGCTTATATGAAATTTTTAATTTACTGTTTAAATACTAATATTAGTAAAACTCATCCTGCTTTTAGCAGCCCCTACAACATGGTTCACGGTAATCAAAACTAAACAAATTTTATTCTTTTAATTCTTCTTGTTGCTTCTACTTCCACTTCTGAGATTGGGAAATGTATATCTTCAAGTTCTGTGAAAACATCGTACGACAGTAGACAGACAAACAATGTACTGAAGTTCTTGTGACTTACTTGCTTTATAATTCTTCTCAGTAATACTGTTCCTTTTGTTTTCTCAACAAATTTTGAAGTTTAAACTTCATAAATATCTTTAGCAAAGGGTCATAAATCTTGAGGATTCATCTTGTCCTGGAATATCCAACTAGGATTCCTTTCTTGGCTTTTGGTTGTAGGCTACTGGGGTGATTTTTTTTATATATATATGATAATAAGCAACATAACTAAAGATCTTCAAATGAGATACATTTGAAGCTTTCTGCTCCCTCTTTCCATTGGTGTCATTGTTCCTCCTTTTTGGTAAAAGTTCAATTCATTAAGTAATCTGTCGCATTCACTGCTTCAGCCCAAACTTCAGTTGGGAATTCTGAATCGATTAATGTAGGTTCTTGCTTTATCTAAAAATGGCTTATTGGCTAGTTCTGCATTCGGGTGCTTTGTGACGTAAATGATACGATTCTCCTATTATGAAGTGTTCTTCAAATTTCTTATTCACAAATTCTCACCCATTGTCTAAACGTACATTTTTAATTTTGATACCCATTTCATTTTCTCTTCTGTTCTTAAATTCTACAAAACAATTGAAAGTTTCAGCTTTTGAATTTAAGACATTAACAAACATTTCTACTTCACAATTCAACTAATATGCACTGCAGAGATGTAACACAATAAATCCATGTGAATAACTTGTAATGGATGATTTTCCTTCAGTTTCAACTGACTAAAATGGGTTTTGCAGGAGTTTTCCCATTATGCATAGTTTACAGTCCTAAATTCCCAAATATGAAACTAACTTCTTTCTGTTGCATTTTATTCAAATATTCATTAGCATGACCTAATCTTCTGTGCCGTATGTGGTTTTTTTTTTTTCTTTTTCAGTTGTTTGGTGTTAGGCACAAATTTCAGTCACTGTTTGGTTCAGTTGTATGTTTTGTTTCAACTACAAACATTCAGTCATTTTCTGTGTAAGTCTGTCATCAATATCATAGATGATGCCCTCTTTCATCAGAGACTGTTTTTTTTTTTCTTTACTTACTAACTTCTTACCAAAAGTAGTTTTAAATATCTACTACATCTGGGTCACACAAATGTTGTTCTTATATCTTTTGTAATTGTTGAAATTTTTTTTTCTTGGACTTCTGAGTAAATGGATCTTTCATTTTTACTACACTACAGAATAGGATAACTTCTTTCATCCAGTCGAGTCATGCGAGATGCACATCCAGAGTCAAGATTTCAGAGTTCAGTTGATTCTTCTTGAATAGCAAATTTTTTGTGGTACATCAATGGCTATTAGAACACGTTCCCTTTGTTTTCCTTTCACATCACTTGCTTATTCGTTGTTATACTTATTCTTCCAATGATTTTTGTTCACATTGTTCACATTTTTACTGTTGGACTTGTATTTATTTTCTCGTATTTTATATCAGGTTGATACTAGCATTTACTATGTGATTTATCTTTCCTGCAAATACAACCTTTTCTTTCTTTTCCATTCCTTTTGTCTTTGAACTTATCCTTTCCAGTTTTAAGGAATTACTGTTTGATACCAATTGCTTTTTCTTCTTCTTCTCAAAGTCTGTTGCACATCTTCTAATGTTGTAGATCTTAGTCATCCAGATGTTGTCTACTGGCCATGTCATTGTCTATAGCACTGTATGAAACCAATCGCATATCTGTAACACCCATCAACTTGAACATAGCTGTTGAACTGCTGCTGTTATCTATCCATTTCTGTATTATTGCATCACCCCTGTCATAGCGATTCGAAAATTTACATGTGCATCAGCTGTCTACTGAATGTCTAAGATATGCAACTCACATAGACCGTTTCATTTGATTTTGGGGCTATAACCTTCTGAAATAGTATTGGTCCTTAAGTTTTGCACTCCAGCGTATTTAGATTTATCCAAATACACTATACTCCTTCCCTTGTCCGCTTTTGTAACAAACATATTTTTGTCTTTTCTTAATTTTTGACTTTCATGTAATTCTAAAGGATTAAGCATCAGAGTTCCATTCCTTAGCTTGTATCTGGATATGGTCATGTCAATACATGCTCTAATACAGTTTGCAATTTGTTGATCACTATAAATTCATAAACCAGATTCAATTCTTGTCAAAACCTTTGCTTCGTCCAACTGGTGCAACCGAGCAAGAAGTGAAAACTTCTAGCAAGGACTTGTTGTTGAATATCAGATAAAACATGCCACTGTCATTAATCACTTTCTTATTCAAAGTGTTATTACTTTCCATTGTGAGCCATTTTTTAATATCAGTTTTGGTGAGCTTCATAATTTAAAAATGGCCCACTACGGGAAGTAATAATGCTTTGATGAAGAAAGTGATTAATCTATAGCCTGTAATAATGGTTACATTATGACATTTACATTCAATTCATTAAACTTCTTACAAAATCCTAGGAAAATCAGAATCAAAATAAACCCCTAAATACATCAGTTCCATATATACCTAGATTATACATCTAGATGGTGCACATAAAACCGGCCCCAATAGGTTTCAACATATATATTCGCTAAAGGCCTATTCAATGCTAATGATTATGCACGTGATGATCCACTCCGGATATTGTTAACCACAGTCGAGTATGCACTGATGAGTGTTGTTTTGTTCATCAGACTGCATGTGTATATGGCATATTCAATAACACAATATGTTTGCACAAATTCATTCATGTTGGTTCGTGATGTTATCACTTCATTGCTGCAAGGACAGTAAGTAAAACACTGGCCACCCCATTCTCCTGACTTCATCACCGTGTGACTTTTATCTTGGGGAGTTGCTGAAATAGAAAGTATACTGCAACAAGGCCGTGCAGTTGGCATTGTCGCTACGACAGTGACCTCTCACCTCTTGAGTCCCGGGTTCGGTTCTCATGTGGGTTTTGTGATGGTGGATAATCCATAATGGGCAGGTTTTCTCAGGGTTCTCCTGTTTCCCCTGCGAGCCTACCACCATACTTTCTCTCCATCTGTCCTCATTTCCATGGGTTCGCACAATAGATCTACTGGTCACGATGCTTGGCTTCCTGCTGCCAACATTCACCCCATTTTAATCTGATTTAATACTGCAATAACCCTTGCACCTTGGATCACTTCAAAACAAATATATGGCAGTGGAGATTGCCTACATTACGGTCACAGAATTGAGGAGTGTATTCCTGAACATGCTGCAACACACAGACAAATGCATCAAGGCTGGTGGCGATCACTTCCAACATCTATTATGAACATGAAAATAAAGTAGAGATAACATGAAGTAGTGATAGCATTAAATAGTGTTCATTTCAGAACCAAAATATACCTCGAAACCTTTTGGGGCAGGTTTTGTGTGCCACCCTGTACTTTGCAGTTAAGCACATCTTAAAGCAATATTGGCATTTCTTTGAAATTGACTAACACCCTCATTCAGTTTTAATGAAATGCAGACAGGTATACACAAAAGGTTGATATTTATAGAAACAATAGCATCTACGGGTCAAAAGGATTTTTTTTCTTGCGAGACGAAAACACACTGTGTGTGTGTGTGTGTATATATATATATATATACAGTCGAACCTCCATATATCGAAATTTTCTGTATATCGAACTCTTAGCAAATCTCCATGTTCATTACATAGAAAAACTGTTTCTATAAATCGAAAAAATTTCTATATATCGAATTTTTTTTTCAAGACTTATTGGGATAAAAGTGTGGATAAAGTTAAATTGCTGATGAATGTAGATAGCGGAATGCGCAAAAAAGATATTTCACCTAAATTTGGTATTCCCGACTATTATAAAAAATCGGAATGCCGTTGCTGATTATCCTACAGACGAAGACATACTGAGTTCGTTTCATGAAACTGAAAAAGAAATCGAAGAACCAGAGGAAGTAAATGAATCTGAAAACATTTCCAAGCCATCGAAAAAAGAAATGCGAGAAGCGTATGAAACAATACGTCATGGACTTCAATTCGCGGAAAATGTTCGTGATGAAGTTTTTAGTGGACTGAATAAAAGCTAATATTTCTTTGATGAATGTTTTTTAACTAAAATGTAATTGTGATCATTTTAACCACTGAGTGGATTATTGTTTTTTTTAAAGGTATGTAGTACTCAATAAATCTTTCATATTAATTCATTTTTTAATTACTCATATTAACTTTCATTTAATGTTATAAATTAGAAATTGAGTTTCGTATATGAAAATTAGCTTTAAGGTACCTTTCCGCTCACTGCTGCAGAGCAGCGACTGCAGCCCTGGGGCGGTAACCTTGACTGCCCCTTTGTTGTCCCTTCTATTTTCAATACAAACGTTTCCGTTCACTGCTGCTGCACGTGACGTCAGAGCAGCAGAAGGGCTGCAGTCGAAAAGGAAGGAAAAAATGAGCAACCATCTTGGCTGCTGCACGCAGCAAGTGGTCAGAAGAAAGAGTTTATGGATGAAAACAAATGCATTTTTAATATTTCAAAATTTAAAAAAATACGTTCAGTTAATGAATATGATATTTCTGTAATAATCTATATATTTATTTATTTATTTCAATCGATTATATTAAATAAAAATAACATTTAATTATTTATGTATTCACATAAAATTAAAAGATGTTTCCTGATGAAAAAAATCGTTTATAATCAAGTTAAAAAAGGAAATCATTAACATCTAATGCCCAACTAACTAGCTCTATAAAAATTAAAAACTCACTAAAAGATTTCTTTAAAAATAAAAAGCGCCTAAAAATCAAAACAATATGATGTATATGAGAAAATTTAATAAGGTTTTCACATATTGTCACCTTTTTATTTTAATGGATTATATTAAATCAAAATAACATTTTATTTATTTATTTATTTTCAAAAAATCCTTTCATAATTTACGAATTTTTTGTCCATCTCTTATTATGTTTGCGACGTTTGGATTGCTACAACTGTGGTTTGGAAAATTTTAATTGTCTTTCCTCTGCCCTCTCAGCGGATTATAACATTCCTCCGGATTTATTAGCTTTTTTTCAACCCTGAAAGGAATAATATCAGCGAAATACTTGTTCCTATTATAGGAAAAAAAAATATTTATTTATAAATAGCAAATGTAGCATAAATCAAAATTTAGTTTTTTTAATTTTTTTTTTGTTTATTCTTTATACTTTGAACTATAAACTTCAATCTTCAGATTTCAAGTTAAAATAACTTTAAAAACCATTATTACTTTAGAATAATATCTGTAATCACATTCCACATCTCACAGTCAGTACCTTACAGTAAAATCCATAAAACTTAACAGTAATAACGTTATTATATTTACTGCAATATGATGTTATCTCACGCGATTGATGACAATTATGGTAAACTCTTAAACTTTATATTAACTTGGATGTTATTTACTTTTTTTATTATTATTATTATTCCCATGGCATTACATTCGGAAGCGGATTATCAACATTCCTCCGGATTTAGCTTTGTTCAACCCTAATACTAGGAATACTATTAGCAAATAATTGTTCCTAAATTATAGGAAAAAAAATAATCTTTTATAAATAGCAAATGTAATATAAATCAAAATGTTGTTAATTTTTTTTTTTAATCTTTATACATGGAACTATAAACTTCAATCATCAGATTTCAAGTTAAAATAACTTTATAGATTTTATTTTAAAGAAATAATGGTTTTAATCACATTCCTAAAATTGCTACGTATTGTCTTGTCCTGATGGACTGAATTGAGCAGTTTTGCAACCTTGATGGGCCGAAGAAGGGTTTTACTGGGTCGAAGAAGGGAGAAAATACCCCCGGGCAGAGGGCGGCAGTCGGTTCAGCGGAAACGTAGCTGCTGCGCAGTCTACTGCATTCCTCCTCTCCCTTCTCTAAAAGCACCTCCCCTACCTGCTGCTGCAGCAGTGAGCGGAAACGTACCTTTAATTTTAATGTTTTAGGAGTAATTCTGATAAGATTCTATATATCGAATTTTTTTCCGGCAATTTGCTACTTCGATATATGGAGGTTCGACCGTACATATATACATATACATACATACATATATATATATATATATATACATACATACATATATATATATACATACATACATACATATATATATATACATACATACATACATACATATATATACATACATACATACATACATACATACATATATATATATACATACATACATATATATATATACATACATACATATACATACATACATACATACATATATATATATATATATATACATACATACATACATACATACATACATATATATATATATATATATATATACACACACACACACAGTTTCTGAGGGTAACTTTTATTTATAACATGGTATCTCATGTTAAAGCTTCAGGAGATAACCTTGATTCACAATTTAGAGAATCTATTCTTTTAATTGAAAGGTTCTCATGATCAGATATCTATTAATTCCTTATGATTCTCTTCAGTCTCGTTCGACAAAAAACCTTACGGTTTCCATATATAATGGAACAATTGCAATTCTTACCTCTATCAAATAAACAGATTTGCCTTAATTTCATTGTTTAACTTCAATCCCTTTAAAAGGCAGCACTTTCCTGGTTTCATTGCATCAAAAGATCCCCGAAATTATACTGTTTTTCTTTTAATTCAACTCTTTGATATTTTTATATTTCCGACACACATTAAATTTTAGTTTTTAAATTATCATACGAACTGCATTATTGGAAACATTTTAACATCTGTTTTGTACCCTGCTCTTTAGATATATATAATATAAAAATTTACATGGAAAAGAAATAAAATTGTAGGTATAATGTAAGAAATTCCTAGGAAAGAATTGAAATTATCTGGAAAAAAATTATCATGGACTGTTTTCCTCTGGACCAGTTTGGCAATTTTCTAGTTTCTAAAATTTTCACCATTTTGAAAAATTGAAACCACACACATTAATAGCTTCTAATTTTCCTTTTCAGACCAAATCCTACATTTATTTTCTGCTTAATTGGAAAATTTTCTGTCCCCCAGATATTTTGATTAAGCAGATAAAATCAATAACAAATATCAATAATGATTTTTTTTTTTTTTTGCTCTGTTGATTCTGTACTGGCTTAAAATGTAAATTATCACTAAGAAATATTGACAAATTGGTTCGTTAGAACTATATTCTTGTAAATTTTTAGTACCCTACTTACTCTTCAGTTCCTTCTTTTCCATGATTAGAAAATTAATTCAATATGGAAAGGGGGGCGTCCATTAATTACGTGAATTGTTTTTTTAAAAAATTTGGAAGCCCCTCCCCCTTGGCGAGATGTGTGGGGACCCCCCCTTCACGTGAAATTTCCCCTATAATTTTTAAATACTTAAATTTGATATGTTCATTTATTTTGCTTCAAACCACTAATACCTAAAGCATTACTGTCTTCAATGAAATATTTTTGATAAATATTTGAGCTCACGTAATTAATGGAAGCCCCTAAAAAAAGGAAAATTATTTTTAAATGTTGGGTCATTTATTAAAAATAAAAAAGAATGTAGTAGAAAATTTTAATCGCAGAATTGGATTACAAGAACAGCTTGGAAAATATGAAGGAAATCTTCAAGGTTAATGATTACGATTTAAATTTAATAAATAAGAAAAAGTATAATTATGATTCACTTAAGATCAGAGAAATTAAAGAAAAAAGTAAGATAAATTTGTAATAAATATGGTATTGAAACAGTGTTTCAACATAGAAAGAAATTAAAAAATATTTTCTTTTCTAACATTAATGAGTGATAAAATGAATGAAATGGAAATCCTTTATAAAAAAAATAAAACTATTCCGATATGGAGTACCTTTTATATAGGGGAGATCAAAAGGATGTTAAAAGGGAAAACTGAACGCAGTAGTTGCGTCAGGAGGAAATTAATAGAAGACTCTGAAATAGCAGAACATTGCCACTCAAAAGGATATTTAATGAGTAATAGAATAAAGATACTAAAGGTGGAAAACAGCACATATATCACGAAGATTATTAAGAATATCTTAATAAAAAAATACGAAAGTAACCTGAATAGAAGTGAAGATGTAGAAGTACAGTAACTTTGGCAAAAGACTTGGTGTCACAATATATTAAATCTGGCAATACTGTAGAGATAAATAGTTTACATTATTAAGGTACAGTCGGACCTCGATATAAGGTCACCCCTTGGGACCTCGCGAAAGTGATCTTATAACAGATTCATACGCATTTGGCAATAAATAAGAATTATATAAATACAGTATAATTCTTTGTAAAATTTAATACGTACAAAAATATCAGTTTATTAAGTTATAATTTTTAATTTAATTGAACCAATTAAAATTAATGGAATCCGAAAGAAATTATTTTTTAAAAATTTTAATTCGGAATAAAGTTGTATACAAATAGTACTAGTATGCTCAAGCAAAGTACTGATGTACAACTGACCTTACTTAAAATAATCCATAATACAGGACTGTGGCGATTTTGGTTTTTATCTTTTGTACAATGTTTAAGTTTTTTGTAGTTTCTGAAAATTTAATGCTCTGAGTGCTTCTGATTGTGTCACCGCTTCACTTTCAGTATCACTGTCGTTATCCTCACTGATAATGCATTGGAATCTAAAACTTGCGAAACAATTTCGGAAATCGAAGCTTGAGTAGTAGTAGCAATTTCATCATCAATTCTCACATATTCACTTTCCCCTTCTACAGCACAGCCACAATTTCTGAGATCTTGTATGAACACAAGTAATATCGTCTTTTTTTCCCCTAGAATTTGAGGGGATGAAGTGCTTTGTGAAAAAGCCGTCAGTAGGAGAAATGACGCCGATAAAAGATTGTATCCATGGAAAAATTCTTGGAATTGAATCAGTGTGGCACTGAAATCACAGACAAAAGTGACCTTTTATGCGGTTACAGTATTTAAGACCTGACCATATATCTGATAATCCATATCAAAGAATTCTTATTCAAAGAGCCGGGACTGACTTTGACTGAAAAGTAACAATCTATATTACTAAAATCTTTTATTTCTCTGTCTGTCTGTCCGGCGCAGTTTTCTGTGAGAATGAAAAATAGAAAGAATTTTTTCAATGAAACATCCGCGACAGGAATCGAACCTGCAACCTTCTGATCCGAAGTCAGACATCTTACCCATTAGGCCATGGGAACTGCAACTCTCTTCATATTGCTTTTTTGACTTATCTGTCAAAACTGAACTGACTGACTGAAAAGTAACAATTGTAATTAAAAAGAAAGTCAAAAAAGAAAGACGCAGTTCGTCATTAGGTAGAATACTGAGAAATCAGTATTTGTAACTTAAAAACCACTGAAAAGTATCAATTGGAATTCGATAAACGAGATGAACGAGTGTGTCGATAACATCAATCGAATGATAAGTCTAAGAATACAAGAAGAGACTACAGAGCATACAATACAAGTGCGAATAAAATTGACACTTCTGATAATCCATCACACGAACATCTCCATATGCCCAAGTGTCTGAACGCATTGAATCTCAGCGGAATTCCTCAACATCGTTTGTCATTGAAGATTGGATCTCAATAATATTGTTGGGAAACATCAATCCCAAGTTTGCATACTGCAATGGAACTCAACTTAAATGCTGTTCATTCGATAATGATCTCATAGAAACCGAAATTATAACAGAACTCACAAAGGAGATTTTGTTTTCATCCATAGGATGTCTATGGAACCATGCGGTAATCTACTTCCATTCACTTTCACAAGAAAACAATTTCCGATCAGACCTTCTTATGCGATATTATCAATAAAGCTCAAGGACAAACTCTAAGTTGCCATATAATTGGAAAACGTCTTAACTCACATACAACTTTAGGTCTTTGAGTCACAATTCAACAGAATTTGGTTATCTTCACTCTAAAGAATACTCACAATCAATTTGTTGCGAAGAATTTCGTATACAAGCTATGATCTTCATTTATCATCTATATCAACTAACGTCCATCTGAAATCTCTTCTTCAAATATCTATATCGAACAATCTGATGGCCTAGCTAATAGATATAGATAATTTTCACTATTTGTAACGCAAAAACCACTGAAAAGTATCAATTGGAATTGGATAAAAAAGAACAGAAAAAAAAATAATCACTATTTCTATTAGGTAGAATACTGAAAGCTCACTATTTGTAGCTCAAAAGCGACTGAAAATTGTATCTATATTACGAAAAGTTTTATTTCTCTTTCGGTCTGGTGCAATTATTGTAATTTACAAAAATAGAAATAATTTCTACAAGTTATCTACTGGAATCCAACATGCAACCTTCTGCTCCGAAGTTAGACGTCTTAGGCATTAGACCACAAGGATTACATTCTAATCTCTATAAAAAATAAAAATATATCACAGATATATGATTCACACGCTGATTCTAAAAGCAGTCGTGAATTGAGAGAATATATACATCAAAAATTAAAATAAAAAAAAACTTTAAAAAAATTTTAGTTTTATTTTACTTGATGTAATTTGTGTGTGTGTTTTTTTAATAAATAACAAATTGTTTTATGTTACATATGCGAGGCTTCCGGAGCGAAGCGACGGGTAGCCGACTAGTTTGTTTTAATATTGTAAAAGTGTAACAAAGAAGTTAGCTTTTTCCTGAATTTTATACATATATATATAAATAAATATTTATATAGTGTAAAGATGATGAAGAATTATTTATATATATCCTTGTAAACTTGCAACTATGTCAGGAAAAGCAAACATAATTCAATATCCATACAAACAACTTTTTATTAATAATTTACATCAATTTTTACTGCTGTTCTGAAGGCATGCTTCTAATAATATCGGAATCACCTGGAAAAAAAAGAAATTATAACAAACGTTAGACAAATTAATGAAAGTATATCGTCTTCTCTGGTAACTTTAAAAAAATAGCAAACTTTTCATATATCAGACATTATCAGAAGTAGTTATAAAGATTGAATTTTAAATATCTTATAAATTTTCAAGGTTTAATCTATCAAACGGAATCTTTTTATACCAATATACAAAAGAATATACTGCCTACTCAATTGAAAGTGGACACCTGTGGTATGGAACAAGATGCTTTATTTACGTGTCTAATTGCACCTACTATGTCCTTTTGCCTAATAATACACGCCATGGCATGCTCTCCTCCATTTTCTGATAACAAGCAACCGGTATTTTCGCCAACTTCTCCTTCAAAGCCTGCACAAGTTGGATACATGTTTGCGGTCACATTGGACGCCCAGAATCCAGCGCTCCAATTCATCCCACAGATGTTCAATAGGGTTGAGATCCAGACTCTGGGCAGGCCACTGAAGTTCCTGAATATTATTTTTCGGAAACCAGGCACTGACAACACTTATTGCATGGTGCATTGTCGTGCTGGAACACAAATGGCCCTTCACGGACCTGCGACCACAACATAGGACCTATCGCACATCTTAAGTTTCCTCAAGCTCTGTAGATTTGATGGCACCTTGAATATTGTGATTTGTTTAGGAATTACTTACACAGAAACTTCAATATTTAAAACATGTAGGTCCAATTTAGTCCCATGAACAGCATTGTATTAGCTAACTGGGGTGGAGTGAACCATATTTATCTTGCATTTTTAAATTTTATACAAAAAGAAATAATGTATAATATTATATTATAAAAATGCTTGTTACCAAAAATATTAAGAATCTAAATCAATATTAAAAAAAAAAAAAAAAAATTTTCCCTTTACATCTACTTAACACTTTTCAGGAAATATTTATAATATTAAGATATTCAGGACCAAAAACTCCCCCCCCCCAAACAATGTAACTATTTAAAAACTAATGAATGCTGTCATTCAGAATAAAACATTCTATTAACAAGAGAATGGAGGTAAAGAAACTGAGTCTACACACTATCTCTTGGCTATTGCAGTCAAACCTATGACATAACAAATGCAGTCAGTCTAACTATGGATAACCAGGACTGCATCTACAAATTCTAACATGGTTCATGTTATCTGATTGTAGCTCTGACATTGGGTAGGAGTGGTTTTAAAGAAGCATCTCAAAACAGTGTATAAATAACACATAAATAGGGCAACATTTTGTTTAAATATGTAGAGGTGAGTTAAGCAAATATTGAGGCACCACAATTACTCAGGTTGTTTTTTTTTTTTCATTATTTATAATTATTTTAACCAGATTTGTCTATGAAATAGCAGGTTCTGCTCATGACCAAGTCATAACCACCACTGTAGTTAATTAATTGGAAATACCTTTAAACTCTATAACTTCATACATACTTTTGACTCATAGCTACACAGTCATCTCTTGAAAGACTGTAAATCCCAAATGTTTTGAAAGCTTAATTGTTACTAAGCTTCCTCAAATCAACAGCAAAGGTAATTAGTTGTTACATTGCAAAAGACAATGAAAGACTGAATTTTACAGCAAGGGATGAGAAGTCACTACAGACAAAACTGACACCGTTCCAAACTTATCCAGTTTTTTTGCTCAAAGTCATTCTGAAATTAAATTGGAAGAGACTTGTGGCGTCGTCTGATAGTGAGAACAACCAGACAGGAATTCTATCAAATTTAGGGTTTTGATTTTTGTGAAATTCAACTAATGGGGAAACTAATGGAAATATTGAATTCAATGATTAGCTTATTACTTATTCATAGAATCAGAAATGGGAATTTTTTAAGCGAAAACAATTTAGTAGAACGGAAATTCTTTTAAAAAAATTAACCAGTTTCGAGCTTAAATATAATTTCAAATCTATATATATATAAATGAATGTATCTTTGTTTCTTTCTTTCTTTGTCCTTTATAGACTCCTAGGCCCTTTGACCTATCTGGACCAAACGTTGCAGAATTACTCTTTAGGACACTGCTGAAAAGATAGGCTACCTTAGAACCCGGCCCCCCCCCCCAAGGGGTTGAAAAGGGGTAAAACCCCTGAAAAACCCAATATCCACCTGGTGGCGAAAATAAGAACTACACAAATATTGTGTAAAGTGACAAATTCGCTCTCCTATGGGAGGCAGGGCCACCACACTTGGGTGGGAGGAAGCCAACAAAGGCTGAAGTGTCCCACCCTCGACCGACACCGGGACCTTATATTTAGGGTCCCTTCTCGGGCCCCCCAAGTCAATTGCAAAAAGAGAAAAATTCGCTCTCCTATTTGGGGCAGGGACACCACACTTGGGTGGGAGGAAGCCAACACAAAGGCTGAAGTGTCCCACCCCGACCGACACCGGAACCTTATATTTAGGGCCCCTTCTCGGGCCCCCCAAGTCAATTGCAAAAATGGGAAAAATTCGCTCTCCTATTTGGGGCAGGGACACCACACTTGGGTGGGAGGAAGCCAACACAAAGGCTGAAGTGTCCCACCCCCTACCAACACCGGGACCTTATATTTAGGGCCTTTTCTCGCCCCCCCCCCCCCCCCCC
>JAFIDM010000001.1:10215173-10229114 GCA_023159025.1 Thereuonema tuberculata
GGGGGCAGGGACACCACACATGGGTGGGGGAATGGCGACACAAGGGCCTAAGTGTCCCACCCCCTATAGACACCGGGACCTTATATTTAGGACCCCTTCTCGGGCCCCCTAAGTCAATTGGAAAAGGGAAAAATTCGCTCTCCTATTGAAAAGGACGGCCCACCACACTTGGGTGGGGATGGCGAAACAAGGGCCTAAGTGTCCCACCCCCGATCGACACCGGGACCTTATATTTACGGCCCCTTCTTACGAGCCCTTTCTTTCTTTGAGTGGCATTGCAACGCATGCCGGGTACAGCTAGTTATCATATAAAAATCAAGAATAGAAGAATGATTCATTCATATTTTCAGTTGTAATTTTAACACTTACAGAACGATTTGAAGTTCAAACTTCCAAATCGCCCCAACTGACTGTCGTCTCTCCTTAAGTCTTAATGGACTTCCCTTGCACTTTGATTTAGCCTCATAGAATTAAAAGTGTTATGGTTGCATGAAATTTCATCATCACTTAAAAAAAAAAAAAAAAAAAAAAAAAAAAAACACCAATAATTTCCTATTCTTTAATAAATTGAAAGTCATTTTTACAAGGCTTTAATTAACATTTAACAACTTTCATGTGCCTTGAAATGGGATCATACAGCTATTATCTTCTAATGAAAGAAAAGGACAAATATTACTCCCTTCTTTCTTAACAATTTCCCTGAAAATCTAAAACCAGTTAATTGATTTCTTTTCAATCTGAAGCCATACATTCTCTTTATTAAATGTATCTGCTTTTCTGCATCCCACATTCATCTGCACTTTGTATATTGCTATCTTTCCTGTAACATTCATGTTTTCTGATTTTCGTGTCGGCCACTTTTTTTGTTTTGTTTTGAGGCTTCAAATAGTGGCTTTGTCAATATTGGTCTTTTTTTCATTTGACTACCACTGGTATTTGAAAATGATAAGATTTATGCAGAACTATAAATGTATACTTTACAAAAGATTTCTATGTGAATTTCAATCAAAGGCAGTTAATCTTAGCAGAAACAAAAGAAATAAAAAAATGTTACCAGCATCTGTGATACTCAGTGTGCACACTCTGAAGTATTTTCCGCAAGCTGTGCCTAATTCAATATTGTTTCCTGAATAATGATGTACTCCTGTTTTTGCCAACATTGCGTAATATTCAATTTCACTTTTCCTATAAAAGAAAAAACAAAATAAAATCAATTTCTATGTTATATAATTAAGTTGCATTTCCTATCCTTTCAAACTGTTTATCATTGAAAAACAAAGGAAATAAAACAATCAAATGGAAATCTTAACACATGAAGTTCTTCAGTGTTAATGTGGCAAACTTCTAAGGAAATGCCTAAACAACAATTCATGGCATTCATACAAAAGGTGGGACTAGACACTATCAAAGACATGGTTACATTTAAGACTGAATCAAATCCCCTTAATGAAAGGGCAGTGAGAAATGAGATTACTACAGAGGGACAATTCAAAGACCCAAGATCACATTTTTAATCTGAAGAGAACAATCATCATTGACTATATTAGGAAAAGACAGATTGGAATTCAACAACGTTAAAGTCTCAGAAATAAGGAACCAGCAAAAGACATCACCTGAATCAACCAACATCTCCATACAATTAAAATTTTATATCAATAAAGTTTTTAATCGAGCTGAATCAATATTATTTGTAATTGAATTTTAGTTTTATAAATATTGAACTATAAAATTTAAAGAAAACCATGTAGAAGTAGAAATGTAGGTTTTATTTAGTCCCTTGAAAGCACAACACTGCCGTAAAAGGGGTGGAGAAAACCAATTTTTCTAGCATCCATCATTTAATACTTTTTCAAAATAAAAAAATATATTAAGTTATATGAAAGATGCAAAGAAAACAGAACTATACATTTAAAAAAATATTAAAATTCTACAGTGTAATTATTCCTAGTATTGTTTCAATTACACCAAAAGATACATTCTATTTTAAATTAACAAGGAGGCACACCATGTAAATCACAAAATTTTATTATCTTTTACAAAATAGAAGAACCCATGAAGTACTTCCAAAATATATATGGGCTTCGCGGAACAACACTTGTGGGTTTTGAGTTATTTGATGTTGTTTTCATTGGATTTTCTGTATTAGCTTAAACATTAGAAATGTGACATATGCAATAGATGACATAAGACTCAGCCCCCCCCCCCCTTTTTTTTTTCTTTATCTCTTTTTCTTCTTCTTTATCCCCATTCCCCCCCCCCCCCAGGCTTATATTAATATTAAGATTAAAAATTTTAAATATCCCCTTTAATTAGAATGTGAAGTAACTATTTTTATGTAAATAAATTACTTTCTTCTTATTCTTTGTTTTTCTTTTACATTACATTAATGCACTTTCTCAATTATTTATATTATTAATATATGCAAGAAAATACAAAACATAGAAATGATAATTCCTGTACTATTTTTTAATTAAAAATATTTGTAACTGTTATTGTGGAAAAGTAAAGTTGATTTTTCTGTAGATTTTTATTATTATTTTAATCTTCTAATCATATTACTAATATAAGTCAGAAAAGAAACAACAACATTAATAGAAAGTACAGTAATGTAAGAAAAAAACACAGGAAAAAAAAAAGAAAAACAAGAAAATTTGAATCCAGATATTTGAGCTTAAGAACCTGTCAACTTGTTGCATCAGCTATCACCGATAACTGCAACTAAAGTTATATTTCTAATTTTAAAGGATAATATATCAAATCCAATGAAAACAATGTCAAATATCTCGAAATCCATGAGGTGTTGGTGCCAAACCCATATGTATTTTGGAAGTACTTCAGTGTGTACTTTTATCGCACAAAAGGGCATAAAATTTCATTATGTTCAGGAAGTGCAACCCTATCTGTTTTTTTCAGCTTTACTACAGAAATAAATTTTTTGGTGACATCTGAAAATTAAAAACATTATAATTCAAATGAATCGTAAAATAATCCATAAATCACACAAAATGCTATATTATTAATAATTTGAGCCATTTGAAAATTAAAAATTTTTTTTTTTTTTTTACAAGAACTAAGAAATCTATAATATTTATAAATGTATTGTTGAGTGACCAGTTTTTAAAGTAAAAGCTATTCACAAGAATAATGATTACTAAGGGATAATAAATGTTCATTAACAGAAAAAACAACCCACATTATATGTAAGGAAGGAACTAGTGTAAGGTTTAGAATAATCTTCTAGAAATTGTTACAAAAGATCACATTTTGTTAAAAAGACTTAGTTTATTTTTCAAATTTAACTTCTATTTGTGTGGGTTTTTTTTTTTTACTAACATATTCCATCTAGTAAACAAAATTAAACTACACTCAAGATTAAAATTCAACATAATTTACCTGAGAGGGGGTGTATTGTTGGCTATAATAACAAGCTTAGCTTTCCCCTGCCTTAAGGTTTTCAAGGACTGCTTATATCCCAATACATATTTACCGGACTTCATCACAAGTGCCAGACGAGAGTTAATACTCTCCATGGCCTTTTTCTGAAAAAGAGAAAGGAAATTTAACAATAAATATATATAATTATTCTTAATATATATTAGCCAATCAATATAAAATGAAAAAAAAAAAATTAAAATTTTTAGGCCTTAAATAAAAACATTTGGTTTTGTGGTGCATCAGTGCCCTGAGAATCCAAACACAACTGAAGCAACTAAAGTCACCGAGTATCATCTTCAATTTAAATTAAATCAATGAGGGATACCTAAACTCACTTTGTGAACAATGAAAACTGATTTTCACTAGATGTGCTTGCTGTTTGTCGTTTTTCAATTAACCTCTGAATATTATGCTTGCTTTCTATACAAAGACTGGTCAATAGTAAACACTACAGATTTTAACCTCCGAAAATGACCAACAGCTAAATTTGGGTTATCTGAGGAACAGTATTCAAAATAGGCAAGGACCTTTCGAGAGCTACCTCAAGCATTTGATCACTTGGTGTAAATTGGAACTTAGTTGTCCTACGTTAATTCTATGGAAGACACTTTTTTGATCTTCAACTAGACACACACCCAGTCCCATAAGTACCTTTAAGGAGCAGTACTTTAACTGTTACTTAATAACAGTACTGGCATTAAAAAACATATGGAATCTCACCACAATACTTCGGGTTTTTTTTAAAGGTTTACAAAATATGAACAGCTTGTATTTTTAAGAATGAAAAACAAGCTCATGGTCAGAACTGGCAATTTGTTCCAATTAAAAAAAAAATGCTTTGCTAAACAAAAAGGCTACAGAGCAAGAAAATGGGAAGTGACTAAAATGTCCAATTTCACAAATTAAGATCAATGGAACATCCATGCTAAAAAGTCAGGATTTTGGATAATTTTCTGAGCAGCTAAAGTAATTAGCAGAACAATTTTTTTTATTCATGAAAACAATGAATATCACTTACCAAAAATAAAAATAACTAAAAACACATCTATTGTTTGTCTATGTATCTTTCTACTAAACCAAAATAGCTCTTTATTTGCTGCTTTACTACATAACTTATAGTAGCAATATCTACCTAACCTTAAGCTCAAAGGAAACTAATATTATTGAAACTGAGTAATTCATCTGAAAAGAACTTTGAAATAATTAAATTGGTTCCACAATTTAATGGTTTCAGTTTAGAATGTTTTGAATTTATATTTGCTGTAATTGGAAAAGAACTCCAGCTGCTATTTAGTCACATCATTTAAGTTCACTTCATTTCAAAGATATTTATGTGCCACAAATGATTCTTCACTATGATGCTATTTGACGTAGATATGTTCATTTCAAAGCTTCTGCTTACCAGAACAAATGAAAAACATGAAATTATATATATAAAAAAAAAAAAAAACATTCCTTATAAAATCTCTCACAAATCTTTTTGTTTTCTCAAGCTCTGTAGATTTGATGGCATCTTGAAATACATGACCACTGAATATTTTGCGATTTGTTTAGGGTTTATAGTTTGTTTACAACAACAAAGATTTACTTGCTCAAGGTACAAACAAAATATACAAGTCTACAAATCAGGAATGACAACTATTATATTCAGATTAGAACTTCAATGAGCACTGTACTGTAACCATGTTATCCACAAATCCATTTCAACTCTTATCTTCGAATTACATAAACTTCAATATTTAAAACATGTAGGTCCAATTTAGTCCCATGAACAGCATTGTATTAGCTAACTGGGGTGGAGTGAACCATATTATCTTGCATTTTTAAATTTTATACAAAAAGAAATAATGTATAATATTATATTTTAAAAATGCTTGTTACCAAGAATATTAAGAATCTAAATCAATACTTCAAAATGTTTTCCCTTTACATCTACTTAACACTTTTCAGGAAATATTTATAATACTAAGATTTCCAGGACCAAAAACTACACCCCCCCCCCAACAATGTACAGTGGAAGCCTGCCATTCGTCCGCCTCTCTACTCGTCCAACTTTTTCAAGTAAAATTCAACTAGCCATTCGGACAACGTCACCTTGTTACTGGCCGTGCCATGCGGTCGCTTCAGCTCAGTCTCGTGCTAGCTTCCGTACGCTACGCATCATCCACGCAAGCTTTGTGAAACTTTGTGCTATTTTACTAAAAATAGTGCAGCCAGGGGTCCAAAAAAGGTTACTGATTCAACCAAGTCTAAAAGGAAAGCAGGTTTACGTAGGTTTAAATAAGCAAATCATCTGTGGGTCTGGAACGGATTAATCCAATTTACATTATATCTTATGTGAAAAAATGATTTGCCATTCCTGGAACGGATTGCGTACGAAAAGCGAGGTTCCACTGTCACAATATTTCAAAACTCTTAATGCTGTCATCTCAGAATAAAACATCACTTCTGTTAACAAGAGAATGGAGGTAAAGAAACTGAGTCTACACACTATCTCTTGGTTATTGCAGTCAAACCTATGACATTACAAATGCAGCCAGTCTAACTATGGATAACCAGGACTGCATCTACAAATTCTAACATGGTTCATGTTATCTGATTGTAGCTCTGACATTGGGTAGAAGTGGTTTTAAAGAAGCATCTCAAAACAGTTTGAATTATTTATGCAGAGGAGAGGTAGGCAATATTTAAGCAAATATTGAGGCACCACAATTCTTGAGGTTTTTTTTTTTTTTTCCATTATTTATATTTTAACCAGATTTGTCTAAGAAATAACAGATTTTGCTCATAACCACAACTGTAGTTAATGGAAATACCTTCAAACTCTAAAACTTCATACATACTTTTGACTCATAACTACAGAGTCAACTCTTGAAAGACTGTAAATCCCGAATGTTTTGAAAGCTAGAAGTACTGAAACACAATAGTAACAGTAGTTACTGAGATAACAAAACTAAGACACTCGGCTGGTCTTTAGTAATTTTGCATAACAAGCTTTACAAGGAAATTGTAATGGAAAACTCTACAGTTTGTCTATTTCAGATCAAACATCCTACCAGTGGAGTTGCAGATTTTTTTGTAGCCTGCTTATGCAGAAACTAATCTTTCATTTCCAAAAACTGCAGTATTTCCAACTATCAGCACTGAAAGGGAAGCAAGCTTCTTATTTCTTGCTTTCTTTAGATTCCAGTTAGTACAAATGTTTATGACTAAGATACAGCTAAAATCTAAAAGGATTTGTTTATATTAAAATTACAAGAATATTTTAAAACATTTTCAGTTTATACATCCTGCAGCAATAAACTTTAATCTTACCAATTAGGATGGTGTACGTATCACTGAATTTTGAAGCAAAGTTCTCAATTTATCTGAATGGAATGTGTATGGAGAGACTTTAATAAACATTTTTCCTCTTCATATATTTCTGCAATGTAATCATTTCAATTTTTCTTAAACTGTTGCTATCCTTCGATGTGAAAGATGAAATTAAAAGTATCCTAGGTTTCAGACAATGCAAACAAAACTCAATTTCCCCACGTTTTTAATAGGCTGAGAATAACGAAAAGATTGAGGCAATGAATGTACTAAATGGTCGCTAAGTGTAAAAATAAAGTGATAACCCAATGACTAACCGTATTTATTCAGGAATGATTATTTAAAATTGCAAAGAAACAACAAGTATAAAACAGTTTAAGTTAACTAATTAGCTTATCTGAAGGTTGGTCTATGTAGTTCGTAGGCTTTCTAGTTAAGAAAGTTTAGTTCTAAGTGCTACCGCATTTCTTATAATATTCCCTTGTCTCTCCTTTCTTGTACGATATCAAGAGTCTACTTTAATTCAAAAGTACTTTAAGGCATTTAACAACCACACTGAATACACTGCTACTGCTTTTAAATGTCCCTTTAACTTTATTTTACTGATATTAAGGCAGTTTATCACAATGATTTAAACATCAATTGTCATCTCGAAACGTATGGACATCACATGTAAAAATAGGCCTAACACTTCTTGATACTTACGGCTTTCTTTTGGGCGACCATCTTGAGGGCTTGTCAAATCAAATCTAAAAGAAATGGAAAGGGTTCATTAACATTCACAGATTTAGATTTTATACGTGAGTTTTGAAAAAGAAAATACAGTTTTTGGTCATTTTAATCACGCACATCAAGAAATCTATGCCCGGGATTTCACCACCACGTTGTAAAAGAACTTTCTCATGATCAACGAGAAATAATGAGAAATAAACGAGATTTGCCAACAATAAAACCTGAAACCATCTGCCTGCTCTTAAAAACCTCCGAAACGCACCTTAAAAACTTCAAATTTCGTAGATTTCAGAAAAAAATGTAAAAAAAAAAAATAAAAAGAGTTGTTATTGCTTCTCTCGTCCGAACAATAAAAAAACTCAACGATTTACCAGCCAAAACACATCGGATTTTCGTGTATTTCTCAAAGTCGCTTCCCGTTTTCAGTAAATTATCATACTCATTTTTTTTATAAAAAAAATTACTGAATACAACCCAAAAACTCTTAAATACAAATCGTAAACCTCTGGATTTCCTTCTGCCCTTCGATACGATTTTTTTCCCTCACTCAGACCCACAAAACTTTCAGATTTAAAGGGAAACCTCAAGTTAGCAACGTTGATCTGTAAAGACCTGCTTCCTGCTTAACTGCCTATTCACAAGTGTTGCTTAAATTTCGCATTTCCGCCATCTTTAGTTAGGCAGCAGAAAGACCAAAGAGATAGGCATCAAGTGGAAACTAGTCAGATTTTGTTAAAAAAAATATGATTATCTATAATATTATACTAAATTAGGAATTAAAGTTATAAAATGGAATTATTACAAAAGAAATCACTACTAAAGATTGTATTAAAAATATCTTTTTAAACAATAATGCTTATGTAGCACAAATAAACCAGATTTGATAAAAACAAGAACCAACAACAGAAATATGAAGTTAGAACCTTAGAAAATGAAATATTTTTAAATAAACGATCATGAGAAAATATATTACAAATTCCAATTGTATTATTGTATATTATAAGATGAAATATGATTTTTTTTTTAATGATATTTACTTAGCACAGATTAAAATAATCGATTCGCAAGCGACTTTCTAAACATGCTGAATACTTGAGCAAAGATGAAAATATAATAAAAAGACATATTAGAAAATAGCTTAGAAGATATTGGAAGAATCTAATTAATCTATACGTAATACTACTGAAAAAAAACCAAGAAATTATATAAAAATTCGTAATCTTGAGGAGGGAAAAAGTAGTGTTGATTCAAAGCTTTCCATGAAACAGAAATAAAAAAGAATATAGTAGATAGACAATATTATCTGTAATGATGGATAAACAATAACAAAATTATTGAAAACAATTTCACAATCAATTTTGAATGTTACTAATTTATTATTAGCATTTCAATGAACAATAAAGATGATTAGAATTTTTCTAATATTTGTTTTTAAATCCCATGCAATTATTATTATTATTATTATTATTTTGCATTGTAACTTAAAATTTTGCTTGAAATTAATTTGAAATACTTCGACGGAGCTATTTAAGAAGGAAAAGAGTCTACATTGGTACACACTCATGTACAAGTTAAGGGATTGGTTAATCAGACACCGTCTGGCGTGATACCGCAAACACTCAGCGCCTGTAATGTTTTCTGATAAGTCCAGATTCAGTCTGGAAAGTGACTCCCAACGTATCCACATCTTTAGAGAACCCGGAAGCAGATATAGACCATCCAGCATCCTCGAACACGACTGGTATGGAGATGGCATAATGTTGGGCGCACATACACCAATCCACATCTTCAAACAGTGTACCATAACAAGCCACGTATACCGCGACAGCATCCTTCAGCAGTATGTGGACTTTACAGGGTAGCGTGTGGGCCTGACATCCTCTACATGGACGATAACTCCCGTCTGCATAGGGCTGGACTGGTAGAGGAGTATCTTGCCTACGAAGATATCCGATTAATATTTCCCGACCTGAATCCGATCGAAGACGCCTGGACTTTCTCGAAAGGCGCATCGCTAGCCACCTCCAAGGTCTCTCCACGAGCTTTGCACAGCTTTGCTTCAGAAATGGGACGCACTGCCTCAAGTGTTATTGGATATTCTGATTAGCTGTATGCCGGCATGCTGAGGTAGGGGTTTAACGCACCCCACTTCCACTGCATCCAAATATGAAAGAAATCTAGGATTTTGGACTGGTTTTTTTTTGTTTGGTTGGAAAATTCAATGGTTTGTCTGTAATCCCCCCCGGCCATCAATCTGGGAAAATACATGTATTTTTTTTTTTTGTTTGTTTGTTTGTTTTTTAATCTACGACCATGAGAACCCTTCCCATTCCGAAATCCTGGGTACTTCTATGCGACTCAGGGTTGGATTTCATCAAGCGGGTCCCGCATTTCTCAGGATTGATTAAAATTGGGGAGATTATTAAAAAAATGTCATGCTTTATTTACAATGTAACCTACAAAAAAAGTTGTTACACAAGGCTGCGGAAGAACCGTTGATGAGCGCACCATTGAGCTAAAGGATATATTCAAAGTGCAATGTTTCAGTCAAGCAGGGCCGTCGCGTAATTTGTTGGCGGAAACCTATTTGGATTTGGGGAATATTTTAAGAAATTGAAAAAGAAAAATTAGAGAGCTTTGCTGCAGCTATAGAAACTGCGCTGGCAGAAGCACAGACGAATTTTTTAATTTCATCGTGGTAGCGGATGTAGATGGTCGAATGCTAGTGACAGAAATGGAAGCACTGAAGCCTATTCTTTATGCTTCATACTGTGGAAACCCTTTAAAAAATCTGCATTTCTTGCAGAGAACAAAAGATGAACTGCGTTTCCTAATCTTCTTCTCGCTCTTAATATATATCTGACCAGTGACTGTTGCTACAAGGGAGATTGAAACTTATCAAAATGTACTTGAGGTCAACAATGATCTAAGCAGGCTTAATTCTTTAGCAATATTGTCAGTTCAAAGTGAAGAAGCAAAACATCTAAATGTCCACGAGATTTTAGAAGAATTCATAGAACAAAAAGCTTGCAAACAGATTTAATCAGACAGTCAAAGAAGTAATGTGTTGAAAAGGACTAAATGAATTCATTGATTAAGAAATGAAGAAATGTACCACTCTCTTTTAATATATATACACAGTTCTTTTCACATTCCCACCTTAACGAAAGTGAATATTGTGATCGATCAACAGTTGCATAAAGAATTTTTAATGTAATACGCATTGTTGCTCCCTACCCCTCTCGAATCCTCAAATTACGGTAAATCTGGCTTTCTTTATTTGTGGGGCCTTGCGTTTACTTGAGGGGCCTTGTGCCGACGGGTCATGAAAACAAATTAGTTATATAAACTATGTCCATCAGGATTAGATCATCACTCCGCTGTGATCTATAAAACAATTTTTATAAAAATTAAAGTTCAGGTTAATAAAAAAAAAAAGTTGATTAAGCTATGTCAAAAATAACAATTATTTTATAAAAACAATGCTAAAGATTCAACAAAGAAACTAAATAGAAATATCAATTTCATATACTGTGTTATTTTGTTAGACTTCCTTTACTGTTATTATTTTGTTTTTCAAACTATAGAAAAATTTTCCAAATATTTTTTTTTTTCTTTAATGGAAAAATTTCTACAGTGTAATGTAATAATTACTTTTTTGATGGGGAATAATTAATAAGTATTACTTTCTAATAATAATAATATATTTTAAATTAATAGTATAAGATAACTATATGAGAGAAACGCGCTATCTGCCTAACTACAAAATGGCTACCGCCACCAATTACATCTACGCTTTCCAAGCCTCAGCTGTATTCAGATCAGTGGAATGTAGGCGACTGCCATTTCGTTCCTAATTATAATTTATTTTTTTCTATCTCTTCTTTTTAATAAGAAAGAGATAGAAAAACCTTACTAGGTTTTGTTTGTTCTAAAACGAGAGGTATAAAAGATATTGTTGAGAATGCAAATAATCTTTAAAATACAAATATTTAAAAAAAAAGAGAGGAAAAGTACCCTCAGTAAATGGGTACAAAATGGCAACTTTTCTACCTATTGGAGTTCTATCAACCGTAGAAAGAGTTTGCGTAGCTCGAGTAGGAATGTCTGTCAGTTGATGCTTTAATATTTTTGGATAAGATGTCTTAATTTTTTTTCCCGCTTTGAAATGAACAATTTAAAATGTTTGTTTATTTAAGTAAAAAGGTAAGTAAAGACTGAATCTAAACACGTATTGTTTATGATGAATTTGTGCACATGGTTTCCTTGCCAACCACTGACACTTTTGTTGACATTGAATTGTTTTATAATTTCCAGTTCCTTACGAGTTATTTTGCAAAAAAACCTAATAAATATGAGCTGATTTTTTTTTTATTTGAAACAGCCATGAGGAAGTTCTCAGCCTTCAGTTTCTTTCATAAAAAAATAAATTAAAAAAGAAGTTAATATGTTAAAAATGAAGGAAAGATTTGATATAAGAGGAGATTGCAAAAATAAATAAATAAATATGGTCCAGTAGAGTTGAATATAGCGTTTATTACTGTTCAGTGACTTTAATTAGTAAAGAAATAATGTAAGGGGTAAACTGCAGAAAACACTTCCGATTTTAATAGATTTGATCAAAATTTATTTAAATCTAAAGCAAATAAATGACAAATTATTATTTTTAATTAAATTTTAATTAAATCTTAAAAATAATAATAAGACAAAACAGTTGATAACGAACAGTGAAAGACCAAATAGTGGTAGAATTGTATATTTATTATTGAAAGCAACATTATCAACCATCTCTATACAATTTAATAGAATCCACGGAGCAGGTAGAAGTGAACAATATATCCTGCAAGATATCCATGACATAATTGAAGCATTCTAAACATCTCACCAAATTTAAATGTATTTTCGAAAAGATTACGTCATTTCTTTCTCAAGCCTAGAATAACAATTTTATTCTAGGCTTCAGAAAGAAAAGACGTAATCTTTTCGAAAATTTGCTTTTTAGTATTAAATGTAGTTTTTTACATTTAAATTTGATGAGATGTTTAGGATATTTAATAGTAGAAGCTTTAGAAGGAAAGATCTACTAAAAAAGTATGGGAACTTTACATAATTGAAGCATTATTTATACTAAATGTGTTGTCCAGTTATGTATGAAATAATAGATTGCATAATGTGTTACTTCATGTTTCACATCTTGAATGACCTTTCACTGAATGCAGTCTTAACATAAGTTGATCAAGTGGTAGCAAGAAGTTTTTATTTGGAGCAAATTTGAGAACATATCTGAAGGATTTCTGAATAAATCCTGCCGTTTGCACGTAGCATGAATACAAACTACCTTTCTCCACTGTTAGAGCATTAGCCAAAGTATGTTGCTGAATTTTGTTGTTGGACGTCAAACCAAGTAAAGTTGTATGTCTTTATTGAGGAATTGTTATCATAATTTTCTCCCTCGAGAAGAAGAAATGGAAAAGAGAAAATGACTCAGTTTCAGAATTCTTTTGAAATCGATTACTCTTAGGAATAGCCAGGTAACTAGTTACTATTATTGGAACTCTGTAGTCAAGACAAAGTTCAATCTTTTCAATTTGGGTTCACATGAAAAAAAGGGAAAATATCCATCAATGGAAACAGTTATGAAGCTGTTTGATTGCTCTCAAATGTTATTATCACACACTCAGTGGATTCCTAGTGCATTCTACAAGATTAATAGAAAGTAAGTATGCAAGTGAGAAAATACCTGCATATTACTTGTTATTGTTATTTTATTTTTTCCCCCCGTTTTTTCTATTTTTGTTATTTGTAAGACTTCAATTCCCCTTCCCTGTTTTTTTTTTTTTTTTTTTTTTTTATTTTTTATCCATTTTTTTTTTTTAATGGAGCTGTACATAATGATGTTTTCCAATCTTATTAGGTGAATGATATTTTAAATTGTTGTACAAACTGAAAAATGAAAAAGAATCTAGGAACAAACTGAAATATTGAGTAAAACTCATCCATAGTAAGAAAATCTCTCATAGAAGAGCATATCCTATTCCTATTTTTCATTTGTGCTTTATTTATGCTGTAATATGTAAATGTAACGAATTAGAAAGGATTGTTGGGACAAGTTTATTATCAACAATTTTTAATAATTAAAGCATTCAAATGGACTTTTGAGTTTTCAAGATATTTTCAGCCATCTTTTAACCTATCATAAAAGTAGCATTTGTAATTATAGTATAAAATACTTTTTTTGCTTTGATTAAAATAGAAAAGAGAAAAATGTTAGTAACAATATTTGCAGCCGATCCAATCAAGTAATTTATTTAAGGACCAACCTTATAATATGACTGGAAACTCTGTTGCCATGTAGGATGTAAAGGGGAAATTTTACTCATTTAATTCTAAATTAAACAAGAAATTCCTGAATGAATATGAAGCTTTCTTTCTTGGAGTATCAAAATAGTATTAAAGCAT
>JAFIDM010000001.1:10229124-10246927 GCA_023159025.1 Thereuonema tuberculata
CTTCTTCTTCTTCTTATTTTTTTTGTCAATGTTCAAGTTTAAAAGAATATTTCAAATTAACATGAATTCCCCTAAAATCTTTATGATAATTTTGTTTATTTCATCACATCGATTTTTCAGTGCACGATGTTTTTTGTTTTGAATGGTCCAAGAGTGGTAGAGGCTAAACTGTATTGGAAGACAGTATGAAATTGAGAACAAATCATTGAAAGAAAGAGAAACATACAGAGAACAGGAAAAAGAAACTCGAACTCATGCCATGAGTCCAACCCATTTTCAGTCCTATTAACCTCATGACAGACCTTGACCATTTACCTGCGTCCGAACAGTTTGTGATGATTTTTTATAATAATCTTATTAAGAATATGTAAAATTCTGAATAGCTCATATCATTATTAACAGTACCTTGAGATCTTTTGTCTCTTAAATCCAATTAAGGATTTCATCCAATTATATTAAGCTCTTTTCATTACTTTCTTAACTCAGTTCAAACTAAGAGGCAATCACTTTTTTAATTTTAAATTTTGGAAGAAAATGGTTTCTAACAAAAATTGAATGATTTGTATAAGATCTAGTGGTTTCAAAGGAATCTTTTCACTTCGAAATTTATAAGGTAAAAGTAAGTAGAGTGAATTCACAATAAAAAAAAAAACAAACATGGTGGCACATCTATTTATTTCACTCCATTGTTTTATTTTTAACATTCCTTGTAAAAAGAAATGTTTGAAACCAATATTGAATTTCATGAAGATCTCTCCTCTTGTTTTAAATTCTTGAAAGGAGACCTAAAAACAAAATCACAGTGAATTATAGTCCGTCTAAGTCAGCTAGGCAGTCCCTTCAGGCGTTGGGACTGAGAAGTTGAAAAAATAGGGGTGAAAGGGTATCAGGGTATTGTTACGAAAATTAAAAAAAGGCCTTATGTGATCTTTTTTTTAGTATTTTGAGAATTCAGCTCTTCGGAAATATAGTTATTTAAAGCCGATAATAACGACATCAAGCTCTGCCAACACTGCTGTAATCTTTCCTCCCTACCCCCACTTATCTTATACCCTTTCTCCCCAACGCCTGAAGGGACTGCCTAGCTGACTTAGACGGACTATAATTATTACTCACTATAAAGGTAGTTAATTAGCCTATCTTTACTTAGGCTGAAACTGCACTTATTTGAAATAGCATTGGTAGATATTTTGCAATTTTACAGATTAGAAACTACTAAATATATTTGTATCTTCATTTTTGATATTTTCTGGGTTTTTTTTTTTATTTTTTTTATAATGATATTATAAAAATAATGTAATTTTTTATAACTTTTATAACAAACCAAAACTAAATTTAATAATAAAAATTCTGAATTGCTTTTAGTAAATTTACATAATAAGCTGAAATCTGTAGGTTTCTTTTTTTTTTCGTCATTATGGATTTTCGTTTAAAATTATTCTTCTGCCCTGTCAATTTTAAAACATTTAAAGATTGTGTACACCTTATTGTTTCAATATTTTTCTTTCTTTTTCAGATTGCAATTCCTAACAATACTAAATTACATTGTATATCATGGAACAAAGACCAAGGATACATTGCATGTGGTGGAGATGGTGGGCTTCTAAAAGTTCTCAAATTAGAATCAGGTCAGTCATTCCCTAAATTTATCACTAATAATAGTTATAGCAGAACTGTTGTCATCTTTAATTATAAAACTAAATAAAACTGAATAATTCATCTCTGTTAAAAATAAAATAGTGGGTCTTGACTGCAGTCTGGAGGATCCAAGCAGAGGTTGGAGTTTTTTTTTTTTTGTGCTGGATTCTCCTCCAGGTGGATCAAAGGGTCCACCCAGCTCTCTGTCAAATGTGTTCCAGGTTTCTTTCTCACCTTTAGGTTAAAGACAGGCAGGTATTGAGCTGACCATTCGACCTCAACTTTGTCCCATTGGTTAGAAAACATTAGGAACCTTATCTGCCATGTTCCCAAGGGCAACATTTGGCTGTAATGAGATATTTTAACTTTAAAAATAAAATAAGAAATATTATTAAACATATAAAATCCATTCAGTCAACTTTTTAATAACAATAATTTAATTTAAGAGAACACAAAACAAATACCGTATAAACGGGAAGGAATCCCTGGTCAATAAAAAAAAATGGGAGAAGATAATTATATTCTATAATAGTTGAGAGCTAACTGAGTGGGTAGAAAAGAAACAGTTCCTTTGTTGCAAGGAGAATTAAGTTCCTAACAATCCATAGATATACCATCAAGTTCTATGATGTGACAGTGTCAGACATCTTATTCTTGATTCTTTTTATATTATTATGCTGTTTCCTTGACTGGATCCTGTAATCCAGTGGTTTAAGCACTTGCCTTCACACTAGAGGAACCAGGTTCAATTCCCAGCGGTGGTCAGTGATTTTTCCACAGTTGTTGTTACTCCAGAAGGACCCTAGGATTTGCCCAGTCCTCTGTCAAATGGGTACCAGGTTTCTTACGCTGGTGTTGGAGGTGGTTGAGTGTCAGAATGCCCATCTGACATCAACTAGTCCTGCTGAATAAGTATCGTTGAAGCCTAAACCTCCCGTTTACCCAAGGGCCTACATGGCTTGTAGTGCATTTACATTTTTATTTCCTTGACTGTTAAGCCATGAGGAAATCTTTGAGAAAGTTTGATAGATGAGCTATTAAAATAGTTAAAATCTTTCTTAAATAGTCCTTTTAGCTACTAAACCAATCAAAGTATTGATTCACAATCAGTTTGGCATTATGAATGTGTTTTTGTGATTTTCATTGCTCTTCCCATTTTGCTCAGCTGAAGAGCCAGTTAACTAAGTTAAGAGCAAAAGAGGTGCTGTTCATTTATGGCATAGTTTACACTTGACACTATTTATCACCAATACTATTAAGTAATATTCTAAAATTTCTTTTAATTGTTGAAAATGAAATCATGTTGTTGATTTACATCTTCAACAACTATTTTCAAATATATAACCATACATTACTTTATTGATAGATATTTTTAGGTATTAACCATCAAGACAATATGTACTTCAGATAAATTTCACTGTTGTAAAGATAAAAAATATCCATTCAGGTCAACCAAATGCGATTTCACTTTCATGCAAAGGAAAGTACATTATCATTTCATTAAGAATCCAACAGGAACAATAAAAATGCAAGATTATAAAACATCAAATCACAAAATATTGTACTGTCTTTTGAAGAAGTCTTTATGGTTAGCTAAGAGAAAATAGAGTTAGGGTAAACCATCTTTCATACAGGCCTTTAAAAACGGAATAAATGATAAACATTTATTTCTTGCCAAGATGTCAGAACACAAGGCAAGAAGAATGAAAAACTCATTATATTGTAGGGTTGACTATTACAAAAGAAAAGCATGAACGTCTGTTAAGGATACCAATTTGTTTGCTAGAGTAGCAAATAAATACAAAAACCCTTTCCTCTCAAAAGCATTTCCTTCATTATCTTTTTATTTCCCATACATGCTAACAACCCCTGCAATTTTTACTAGTAGTACTGTACGTTCTCATGGGACATCTCAAAATATTCAAGAGCTGTGAAATCATTGTTAGGTGGAAACTGGATGATGTGTCTGCTTGCAAATTAGACCTGTAAAGAACAATTGAAAATTTAATTCAAATTGATTTTATGTAAAAGGATGTAAATGTATGCATTTCTGATATTTCTCATTTTACGACCATTCCTTCTGTAAATATATGAATTCATTTCCCACTTTCATGGCAAAATTTGACAATTATTGATTAAGTTACAAGAAATACTAGAAATAGTTCCTGAAACTGTAAATAATTTTTGTTTCTTAACTGCAGGGAAGCCAACATTTGTTTCCTATTCATTTTGAAAATTAGTCTAAATTGTGTCCGTAAACATTTTGCAAACATTAATCAAGTAAAGTCAGCCTTTATCTAACAAAGCAAGGTTATAATCATTACAATTTATTATACATTGTTATTCATTGCTAAGACAAGAAAAAAGTTAAAATAAATCATAAACATTATGATTCTTGTACTTCTCTATTTCTCCTTTTATATATTTCTAATTTAATTAATTAAAATTAATATTCTTGTTAATTATATGACCAACAGATTTTTTTTTTTTAATGTATTCAGCATTAAAAAATAAAATAAGCTTAGACTAATTTATTATTGATTTTTACTTTGTATACTTATAAAGTTTATTACATTATGAAAGTTTCTGTTTTTTCAAAGCATCCATCAGTTTGAAATATCAGTTTCTTTAATATTTGTGTTTGCTTGGAATTGATTTCATTTTGAACTTTAATCTAATTTCACTAAACAAACATAATTTTCAATTAGGTAAAGAAGGAAAAGTGAAAGGATTGGCTGCTCCCAGTAACTTATCGATGAATCAAACTTTAGATGGACATCAGGGTAAGTGGCCAGAAAAGAACTCATTACATTTTGACAGTTCCTTTAAAGAAACCAACAACAACAATTGAAGTTTCTAATATATTCAGTTAACAAAAAATTTTGAAATAGAAAGTAAATGAAAGAAAATATAATAATTCAGTTTGTAAGTAATTTTTCTCTTTTCTGTAGGCGCAATAGAAGTTGTAACTTGGAATGAAGGATCTTATCAAAAGCTGACTTCCAGTGATCAGTGTGGCCTTATTATTGTGTGGATTTTGTATAAAGGTAGCTTATTATTTTCATTAAATTGACATACACTATTGCAATAAATTTAGCTGAAAGATAATGGTTATTCCATACACTCTGATAAGCTTTTATATTTTCTGTTTTTATTTGTTTATTGTGCAACAAAAAAAAATGCCAAAAAAGTGAGCGCATCTAGAACAAATAATCCGGAAAAGACGAAACTCAGTATATGGCACCGTCACAGATAGTTATGCCACTGATTGCAGTTGGGCTGTGATTGCCCACTGAGAACTGCCACCAGGGGCATTAGATTGATACTGCTATGGTCATGTGATCACTTTGTGCTTTATAATCAGTGTGGTTGTGGAATGCAGGTCTTTGAGTCCTCAGTATGTCTCAACAACACATTTGATGCAGTTTTGAACAATTAACAGAGTTTGAGAGAGGTTGTTTGACTGCGGGAGACAGGCTGGTTATTCATTAAATTGACTGCCATCTGGAACATTCCTACTGTACTGTGCAAGTGTTGGGAGCAGTGGAGACATAAGGAAACACATATGCAGTGAAGGCACTGGAAGACCTAAGTAGACTACGAGAAGAGAGAATCTTGTCAGCGTCCGACATGCGCAAACTGATGCAAGGGTATCCCTGTGCACCATCCAGAGACCTGTAGCAGCATCACTAGAAACGTGTGTCTACTGGGACGATTGTAAAGCGACTTGCAGAATAAGATTTGCATTCTTGGTGCCCCTTACACTGTTTGCCATTAACACCCACCATCGGTAGCTTTGGTTGCAATGGTGTAGTAAGTGGGTGTTATGGATGGCTGTGGACTGGCAACAAAACATGTTTAGTGAGAATCCAGGTTTTGATACGAATAAGCACTGTACTCGAATATTGAGAAACACTGGATAGCTCACAAATCCTAACTTCATTGTTGAATGACACATTGCCAGGACTGGTGGTGCATATTGTGTGGAGCCAAGTCCTACAATTCTTGATCTCCATTGGTGATCACTGATCAGTGATCAGGGAAACATTGACAGCACAACGATACTTTCAGGAGAGTGGCTTCATGTTCTTCCCTTCATGGAGCGGTTTACAGTGGTCCATTTTCCAACAAGATAATGCCTGCTCACATACAGCATGTGTTTCCTTGGACTGCCTCCATGCTGTTGATACTCTTCCTTGGCCCACCAGATCTCCAGACTTGTCATCCATTGAACATGTGTGGGACCATCTGGAACGACAGCTTCGGCCATCAACAGGGATGAGCAATCCGTTACAGAAGTTGCAACAGCTGTGGGATGATCTTCCATAGGATAGCATTAGTCTTCTCTATGACTATGTGCAGCTGTATCGCCTCATTTATACACTCTAGAGGCGGTGCGACACATACTAAAGGGATTATAGATCTGTAGTGTTTTACCCAAATAAACGGCCCATTTGCTCTGATATTGTAATCAATTATTTGCATCATCATTCTCGTTGCCTATGCCAAGTGTCATTTCATTTCGACTGCTGCTTCTGGGTGCTTCTAATTTTTTTGCCAATGAGTATATATTGGTTGTTATGAGTCATCACTTGATCTAACTGATCAATTTTCTAATGAAAACAATGTCAGATGTACAGATTTGAAAAACCAACTATTTAACAGTAAGGAAATTAAAGAAGCTCATAAGCATCACGCATGTCAATTTTACATATTTCTGGTTACAGATTGCAATTATTGCCATTATTCTTTTAAAGGCTTACATGTTGCAAGTGGATTTTTGCTAATCCTTTGAAATTATGCTGCTATCATGTTTTTAGGTTCTTGGTTTACATTCTTCATGATTTTTCTTTTCTTTCTTTTCTTTTTTTCTTTTTTCAGTAGCAGTTTTTTTATTCACATAATTTGAGCTGCTATTTATTATTATTTCTTCCTTTCTTTTCACCACAAGACCATACATAAAAAAAGCATACATCAACTTATTTTCATCGGGAAAATATTAAGCATTTGCCTTATTACAGTAATTTTTGAAATTCTTCGACATTTTTGCTCATCTCTTACTTGTTAGACATTAAATCCAACATTACACTTGTTGTATTGCCTTCACACCACCCCTAAATTGACATTTATTATAATTAGCATGATTTACATCACTTTATTTTAATGTTTGTTTATTTTAATTTTATTTTATTTATTTTAATTTTTGGAAAGCAAATCAAAAAAGATAGATCATATTCTATATTTCTTTACACAACTGTTTAAGTTCTTTATTTTTTGAGAAGTCATTTGCTTTTATTGTTGTACTATTTTTTTCTTTTATCTTGTTTAGGTTCCTGGTATGAGGAAATGATAAATAATCGTAACAAATCTACTGTTAAAGGAATGGCCTGGAATGCAGAAGGAACAAGAATATGCATTGTTTATGAAGATGGTTTGTAAATTTTTGTTACCGTAAATGATAAACAATATTACCGTATTTTCTCGCATAATTTTCTCCCCCATTGCGTATTTTCCCCACCCCAGTTTTTGTGGATTATAAAATTCAATTTTTATTTTTATCGCATAATTTCCCCACCTCTACTTCAACGCGTTTCCAACATGACGTCATGCGGTGAGCAGCTATAAAGATGGCGGGCTGCGCTGCGTGAGTTACGAAATTACGTCACAGTCGCACACACACTTCCGTGCATGCCTATTGCTTAACTGTACTTTGAAGAAAAAACAAATGTTGAGATGTGATTTCTTATATTTTAAATGTTGCGTGTTAATAAAATTGTTGTTAATTACATTTCTTGCTTTAAAAATCAATATTTAACATGGTTTAACTTACACTTTCACCATATTTTTTTTCCTCAAATTTAAAACATCGCGTAATTTCCCCACCCCTCTTTTTTTTGTCAAAATATTGATGAAAAAAAAGGGGACATTATGCGAGTAAATACGGTAATTTTTGAAGCAATTTATCTTACAATCAACCACTATCAATACTTGAATGTTGTAGAAGTACAAGAACTATTGAGGGATTTTTTTTTTCTGTGTATAATTAGGATATATTAACCCGAGAAGAAAGTATGTGATTGAAATTTAATGTTTTTACATGTGTACGAAAAACTAAATTCTTAAAATATTCTACTGTGTGCTGGATATGGGAAAAATCCAAAGAAAACTTTTCTGTAATATATGATTGTACTTAAAAGTACATTTTGAGGCAAATCAAATCGAAATAGTCTGGAAAAAGTAAATTTCATTAACTTTCCATGGAGTCAACTTTGTTTTTAATGAATTCTTTCATTTCAGTTTAATCTTCTTATATCTAATTATATATGCAATATCTAATATGTCTTTAACAGATACTTTTTAATACCATATTAAAAATGTACAGATATTATAAAATTAATTATATAATAAATACTTGTCACTTAATATTTCATTTTAATTGTTAAAGTCTTAATATTATAAGTATTGCATAATATTATAAATATAATACAATCATCTAAGCTGACCACTGAAACGTAGCAAAATTTCAAAATTGTTTTTAAACTACTATATCTACCTCCTTCTACTTCTCTATTCTTCCTTCTTCTTTCTTTACATAATTAGGCTTGTTGTTTTCTCTGGATTATTATTTCATCTGCATTTTTGTTTTTCTGTTATTCTCTTTGAACTGCATTGTGTTCAGTTAGTTCCCATACAAAATAGTAAATAAAGATACTCAATAATTTTAATTTCAAAGTTAGTGCTTCTTGAAAAAATTCATAATAGTAGTTTTGTTTAAATTATACATCGCCTCTCATAAACAACAGTAAATAAATATATGTCCATATGCTAGTGTATATCATTGGTAAGATTTTAGAACTTAGAACAAGCACTAGAACTTAGAAAAGAAACAGAGGAGCTGAATTTAAAAGTGAAACTCTTGAATGATTTAATACATTTGCTAAACAATAATACTGTAAAGATAGACAGAATGAACTAAACAAACACTCCACACTCCTTCGCTAAATCAAATTTTCTTAGGCTGTATAAAAGTATGACTACAAAAATGTAGTCACTTTTTTCTTTAACATATCATTTTTCTCAGATCCGTTGTATATATTTAAAATTAAAAGTAACAATTAAAATTTAAATAGAATTTAAAAGAAAAAAATTTAAAATGTAATAATTAAGTTATTTGAAAGAAAATTATAAATGAATAATTATTTCTTTTATTTCTTTTTATTCATATATATGCTCCAGGTGCTGTTATAGTAGGGTCTGTTGATGGAAACAGAATCTGGGGAAAAGAATTAAAAGGCCTTCATTTACAGGATGTCGAGGTAACAGTTTTATCAATGAATGAATAATAATTTAGATTTTTTATATTATTGATTGTTATAATTGAAATAGAATTTAAGATCATATTCTGAAAAGTGATGTGAGTTACGAGATTGAAAAACATAGAGTCCTAACACACATTTCATTGACAAACATTAAATACTAGCAGCAAAGCCTGTCGGACGACAGGCATAAAAAAATCTGAAAAATCATTTTATTATCAACTATCAACTACAAAGTAAATATCTCCTTATAAACTACATTTTTTGTAAAAACAGCATCAGATCCTTCTATCAGATGTCCTTGATGTATTCGGTGAAGAATTTTAAGTTTGACGTCGCAAGCACGACGTGCTCGAGAAATAACAACATATAACTGTCCATGACTAAAAACAGGCTCTGGTAAATAAATACCAACCATATCTAAAGTTTGTCCTTGTAAATAAATTTTACTAAAAGTAAAAATGGAATAATTATTATTTTTGATTCATAATGCCGAAAGGCATTTAAAACTCACCTTTTGTAATCTAAATACTGTGCTAACTTATGAACGAAGCTTCTACGGCAAAAATGGTTTTAAGTTTCAAAATCAGCGTAAAAAACTGAGTAAGTATGCCGAATTTCATTAAAAAGAGTGCAGTGGTGACAAAATTATTTGGTTTTGAATGTATGTTTTGTTAGAATTTCAGTTGTCTAGGTCAGTTCCCAAGGATAAAATTTCATGGAAACAACATGGAATGACAAAACGAACTAATATTTCATCCAATTTGAGTACCCTTGATTCAATGGCACCATTGAGAACCCTTGGATCTATCTTAATAGCTTAATTATATCGAGTTACAGACAGACAGACGAACTTAGCCAATTATATAAGTTGGTATTCGATTTGACTGATGATTTGATTTAAAAATAAATATCAACCATATCTAGTTTGTCCTTGTAAATAAATTTTACTAAAAGTAAGAATGGAATAATTATTATTTTTGACTCATAATGCCGAAAGGCATTTAAAACAAATGGAATGACAAAATGAACTAATATTTCAACCAATTTGAGTACCCTTGATTCAATGGTATCATTGAGAACCTTGGGTCAATCTTAATAGCTTAATTATATCGAGTTACAGACAGACTAGACAGACGAACTTAGGCAATTATATAGGTTGATGATTTGTTTAAAATATAATTTGAAGATTACTTCTATGATGATTACTTGTTATAATCTATTAAGCATTCAGCCTAATGTCATTTTTTACTCATTGCCTTTTCTCATCCTAATCCAAAGGCCTAGAAATCAGACTTTCTCATACTGCCATATCTTGTGATCTGGTTTGTAGTGCTTCATATAGATTGCAACAAATTAGGAATTTACAGAAGTTGAATTTTGAAAAAGTAAGAATCAGTTATCTATTCAAAAATTTTCCTTTATTCAACCTCTTTATTTCTTGTTACTAGAAGGTCCTAAGCATTTTGGCAGCTTTATTAAGATAAGCAGTAATGGAAGTATTGACTTAATTATTTATGCAGATCCAGTTTATGAAGAGAATATTGTCTTTTCAGATAGTTGTGGCTCTAATGGAATCCACTGATCATTTTAGGATGTAAGTGATTTGAAAAAAAGTAGAAAAATCCCAGAAAGTCTTTGACCATTTGGTAAGAAGTACCAATTTTAACCAGATGATTGATGTCATCATTATTTGTCAGTAGCAATGTATTTTAGAACCTAGAGCATCTGCAGCTGTCCTACTTCCATTCATCTATTTGTCCTATATTGCCACTGCCTATAAATGTAATGAAACCTTAAGCCACCTTCCATTGGACAGAATTCAATTTTCATTGACTGGGATTCTAACCAAATGTTGCAGTGAGGATTTCCAAACATTTAACAAGGTGAGACTTTGAATTCATGGAAATACAGAGAATTTATTTGTAGATTCTTAATATTATCAACAAATTTAGTCTTATTGCACTTTTGGTTTCAATTTATCAATGGCATTTCAGATTATTTCAATTTATAATAATTTATAAACCAGTTGTATTGTATGGAAACTCTTACTTCAATAACTTCCTACTGTTATTTTGTTTTTATTGTTATTGTTGTTGTTTTTTCCTTTTTGTTATCAATTTTAATTGGAAGCTTTCTATGTTTACAGTGGTCTCCTGATGGTAAAATATTGTTGTTCAGTCTTCAGAATGGTGAAGTTCATACGTACGATTCATTGGGAAATTTTATTGTAAGTATTAAAATAATTCTTTCTTAATAAATTGTAATTATTTGCTTATTATTAAAATAAAATGTTTAATATACTGTACATTCAGTCATTGGAATTGACCAAAGCAAGAGAATATGTATTAATTTAACCAAACATCTGAGCAATTTAATTGTACTAATTTTTTATATTTTCATAAACAACATTTTTCAACAAATAAGTGATGACATTGAGACAATTAAATCCAATTGGCAAATGTTGCTGAAACAAATCGTGAATGATTTTTGACAGAAGTTATTGATGATTGAATATAGGAGATTACTCTTTCAACAGTCATATTGTGTGAAGCTGGCTGGTTGTTCTACCTTATTACTGCAACATATAAGCCATAATAGAAATTCATTCAGACATTGTTAGTCCTTCATTGGTTTCAGAAGATATTTAGCTGATAATCCAAGTCTCATCCTGCAGTAACAAGAATTATATACATTTCAAATTGTGCATTTTATCTATACTTTCTTGATTTCAACAGGAGATAGGTCTGGTGCATGTTACAGGTACAAGTGACAGATGATTATTGCAGAAGCTTTATTACTGTTATGTCTTAGCTTCTTGTATCATCTGTCAATCCTGGGAGATTGAATTTTATTGATTAAAAACATAGCATTTGTGATTTAATTCTTCTTTCATTCCTAAAAACAGAAAATCTTAAAGATATTGTAGTGATGGTGTTGCAGTCAGCTACTACTTGTATTAGCATCCATCTGGAACTGATCATATTCACTCCATTGACAAACATTTCCATTAACTCACTCATCAAGTGAGTACTTTTATGACCCTTTACACAAGAGTCAAAAAATACTCACCCGATGAGTGATTCAATGAAAACGTTGTCAATGGGAATGAGTCTACAGTGATACATTCAGTCTTCAACCAAACTTATTTGACATTCCCTTGTAGATTTTGCAATCTGACAGCTTGTTGGCACAACAAAATCTGACACTCAACTGTCGTTATTGCAGCAGTTTTCTCACCAATCGGTAATTACAAACTTATTGTTCTCATGTTATTATCTTTCCCTCAAAACATAAGGTTTTTTTCATCAGTGGATCATTTGTAAATTTGATTTGTTGATGTATCCTAAGGCATGTTATTCTTTGCTGTCCACCTCTTCCTCTGTTTTTACAAGTTTTCTGTCTGTGTCTTTAGAAAAATTCAAAGTACCAAGAGTAAAGATTGCTCATGAGACATCTGCACATGATTAAATATGGAAATTGTGAGCACAGTAGCATAAATAACTAAGATCCAATGTTAGCCACATGTTTTACATTATGTGATGATAAGAAAAGCCAAATAACATGACAGAAAATGAGCCACACCAGTAAACTATCTACATGGGGTAGGAGGGCCATGGAAACAGTGCTTTTCAAAATATTGGTTTCTTATTAATAAGTGACCCATTCTAAACCCCTAGAATTTGTAACATTTATTCATTTACACCCTGCATACATTTGAATGAATCATTATTTTTACATATTTCATTTTGCACAAGTTTTTTTTGTTTCTTCTCTATTTCTAAAATTTACGTTTGTACAGAGCTAAATTGGATAATAAATGAGTTACGTTGTCTTTATGAAATAATAACAATTCACTATTTCTACTTTTTATGAAAAATTGAAATAATTGAAATATTCACCTGATATTAAAATAGTATTAGTCCACAGAATTTTTATTTGGATATTGATGTTAAATAATTACTTTGATTTTGAATTTTTGCATTTGGATTTCCATTGCCTCAATCTCTCTTTTTCAAATTAAATTAACTTTGATTATCAGTTTCTTCCCTTCATTCTAGATTTATAATTTTCTCAGATAATTCTTTTAATTAAATCTTTTGTTTCTTCACATTATTAAAGGTCGTGCTGTCTTTAATGGTTCTTATATTGTTCTTAATTTCTGAAATTCCCTTACCTTGTTCTTCAGTGTTTGATTCTTTTTCATCATGTTGCGTATGGTGTAGGACAACATAATAATGTAATTCTTGGAAACTGCTACACGAAACTGAAATTCAGTAAGAAAAATGCAAAAATTAATGAAAGAGGAGGAAGTACAATGTTTAGACTATGGAAAGGAGGATGTATTGAAATATATAAGGTTATAGGAAGACTACAATGTTTTTGGAATTTTCTTCTAGGTGCCATAATATTGTCGTCTTACTATAAGCTTGTTGAAGGTTTCACTGTAAAACATGATTGAAGTTAATCAGTGTGTTTTAACAGCAGAGAAGAATACTTGTCAATTGCATGTGTTGGCCACCTATTGAACAATAGATAGATCCATTTTTTATTCTGGAATTCCTTCTTTTGTAGTTGGTTTTGTTGAATCATTTTCTCTCAAGTAAGTTTTAGAACTTAAATTCAACTTTTAAAGTAGCTAAAGTATGAAAACATCCTGAGCCCTGTCAGTCTCCTCACCTTTGTTCTTTTTCAAAGCAAGCACACGATAAAAGTTTTTCTAAGTTCTTTTGAGATTATCAGGCCAGATACTAGAAGATACCATTTTCCCACAGGGGAAATTGTTCACTTTGAGTAAAGTTTAAAGTGAAGGATTCAGTTAAATTAAGAGCATTTTTTGTATGATTTCGTCTGTAAGAACTTGAAACTTTTTGTAACTATTTTTTTATTTTTAAAAAGAGGTTTAAGAAGATTGTCTGTGCCTAAAATGTAATTCATCTTTTCATTTTTTTCTTTAAATCTAAAATCTCTTTGTAGGCTAAGGTACCCATTACTTGTTTAAATAATAGTGGAGGAATGTTAGCTGGGGTACGATGGTACAATGGTCAGAATGGCTATTTTGAACAAGACTGCCCTTGTCTTGCCATTTGCTACAGAAATGGTTATATGCAGCTTATGAAGGATGAACATGATGATGGTAAGCAGAAAAATCTTGCTATTTCGAATTAACAGTGCTAATAAATTTTTAAATAATCCTAAATAATGACAATAGTAATAGGCAGAGAAAATAGGCAAATACGCAGAAATTACAAGTGTTGATTTTTTAGTAGTGGCAACAATGTCATAGCGACGCCGTTCATTGGAGTCAGGCAATGTCGTTTATGCCACAGGTTAGCTACATGTGTACCGTCCCTCCGAGCAAAGGAACTCACCGTTTCCCCTCCATGCCCATGCGCATTGACAACAAGAACAGAGCAGTTGTGAATGAGCGGTCGCGGAATACAGTCGCAATGTTTTCGAAGCAGGAGCAGAGGAGCTGGTTAAAAATTGAATGTGCTAGAGGTCGCACAGCACGACTGTGTCACCAAGGACTGCAAGAGGCCTACGGTGCATCTGCATTACCTTACCGAACGGTAGCAAGGTGGGTAAAAGCCTTCAGAGAAGGATGCGGAAATGTGTCAGAGATGCAGTAAGTGATGAAGACGTGCAGACTGTGTCGGCGTTAGTGGAGACGGATCTGAACTCCACGATTCGTGAGTTAGCTAAAGATACGGGACTGGCGCCTTCGACTGTGTTTCACATCCTGAAGGACCGTCAAAGAATGCTCAAAATTGCCTCAAGATGCATTCCACATAAATTAACGGACTTGCAGAAATGGCTGCGACCGCTCGTTCACAACTGCTCTGTTCTTGTTGTCACTGCGCACAGGCATGAAGGGGAAAGGGTGAGTTCCTTTGCTTGGAGGAGTTCCATGTACGCATGGAGCTAATCTGTGGCAAAAACGACCTTGCCTGACTCCGATGCACGGCATCGCTATAGCATTGTTGCCACTATTAAAAAATCAACCCTCGTATATTGGAAATAGAAAAATAGTGGAAATTTATGAAGGTTCAGGTTGTTCCTATTATAATTTCGGCTTCAGAAATGCTGATTCATTCAATAAATGTTAATTTCTTTAAATTACAAAATTTAACAATAAGAGAATCATCCCTTAAAGAACATGAAATAATTGTAACCATCAGTTGTTAATCTAGTGCAGCAGGGAAAGTACAATAGGCCCTACAGTGCGAAGGTCGAAAAACAGGTTTATTGTGCAACGTAATCCTATAGGCCTTCTCGGAATTTGTGGATGAGTGGCACACTCTTGCTCTGCAGAAAGGTTTCTGCTGTACTGTACCTATTTTAAAAGTTTTGCATATTATGTTTTTTGTATAAAACGTAGTTTTTATGCTGAAATTTTTTTTTGTGTGTTTACACCTCATTTTTAGTCTTTTCGGGTTATCTGCGATTTTCGTTATCCACGAAGCCCTTGCCACCCAATTCTGCAGATAATCGGGGCTCTACTGTATTTGTATGTCTTCTAAAGATAAATGAGATAAACACTATAGAACAATGTTTTTTTTTTATTATTGCCATCAGTATAAGGTTGGACTGAAACTCCATTCTTACACTTAACCCTCATCAAAAATGATCCCTTTTGATGGTGTAGTTCATTCCACACATTTTCAGTACAGTGTTGACAGCTTTAATAAGAGAAGCCTGCAGTTGTAAATACAGTACATTCACAAAAAGACAATTCATGTCTTGTAGGCATCATTGATTCAAAGATTCAAACTTTTTACAGTAATAAATTATGAGACACCAGGCTCCTTCCTCTTCTATTCTCGATGTCCTTTATTTCATCTTGATTTCTCTGGATGATGCTTCTCTAATTGCTGCATTACATTCAGTTTTGATGTTGAGATATTGCATCTAAACAGTTTTGTCTCTATCAAATGACAATTCTTTTGTCACCTATGAAATCAAGTCTCAAAAGACTTGTGCTATGGAGGATGAAACGTTATAATATATAGTTTCAATTCATTACACCTAAAGAGAGGAAAAAAATTAAGAGAAAGTTTTTTTTGTTTTGTTTATTTTTATAGTTTACATGCAAATTTGTTAAATTCACATTTGAAATTTCACATTTGTAGTTAGAATATTTAGCAGAGTTATTTTCACTAAGTAAAATCTCATTTAATTTTACTAATGATCAAATCGTCAAATCATCATAAACCATTGAAAATATACAAAAATAATATATAAATAATATATATATGGAACCTTGATAAAGTTCTTGGGTGACAAGAATGAAATATTGGTGATAAAGATGAGTTTGTGTTTTTATTTATAGAAGAGATAATTTGATCATTAGAAAGTTATAAGAAGATTTTATATAATTTTACTAATTTTTATTATTATTATTCATTTTCAGCTCCCACTATTATTTCCACTAATTTGGCCGTTGTTGATATTCAGTGGAATCATAATGGTGGCTTATTGGCAGTAGCTGGAGCATTATCAGGAACAGAAGGTGGAGATCGTGATGTTAATGTGGTTATGTTCTATACACCCTTCGGAGAGGTTTGTAGATCGTTTCACACTAATTTTAATCTACATTTATAGGATATTTCTCACAATCAGAATATAATGTGCTATATATAATTATATTGTTTTTATTTACATTCTAGCATTTAAGAACCCTTAAGGTTCCTGGCAAAAGAATTAGTGGCTGCTCTTGGGAAGGCACAGGCCTTCGAATAGCTTTGGCTGTTGATTCATTTATTTATTTTGCCAATATCCGTCCAGATTATAAGGTAAGGACTCCTTTACTAACTTTTACTAAAAATCATCATGTCATGACATTTTTGTTAAGAAATCATTCTAAATGTAGGCCTCTGTGATGTAACAGTGAAGAAAGTGAGCTTTTCTTTCTGTCCCTCAAATCATACTGAATTATTTTTATGTTAATCATGATTTATGTGAGTTTGTTAAACCTATCTTATTAATACAACCGTCTTAGTAGCTTTGTATCATCATAACACATCATTGATTCCTTGTGCTGTGCTTGTAAAATCTCTACAGTAACCTCAGAATTCCTGATTTTACTAATTAAAATATACAATTTGCTTATTCTTGTGATTTACTTTCTTTCTTTTCAGTAATTAAGTAATCCACCCCAAAACATTTCCAACATGTGTTATTTATGCATATTTAGATCAGTATTAATACTTGAATAACTGCTTTGCTATTTTAATTATTATGAATTTATCAAAATATTTTATGATTAATTCTGATTGTTAGGTAAGTTTATTCCAGATTTATTTATTCTGAAATTCATTTTCTATTTTCTGCAGTGGTGCTATTTTGCAAACACAGTTGTGTATTGCTTCACCAAACCTGATCGACCTGATACTTGTGTTGTATTTTGGGATACAAAAACTGAAGAGGTGGGTGTAATTTAAAGCCATTAGGAAGCATTTTGGTAAAGGTTTTTTTTCTCTTAACTTTTTGATTTTAGATGTTTTAACTCTCTGAAGTACATTTATAATCACACTCTTCCATACATTGCATTAGTATTAAAATATTTATTAAAATACTAATAAGGGAGACAAATTTTCAGGAACTGTACATATTCCTTTTTTCAAGTCAATAATATAGGTATAACAGAATTAAGAATAAGCTTGGCAGCATTGGTTTAAAAACATGAACTATTAATAAAATTAATTGTTGATACAATATGCTTAAACATCTCAAAGTGACTATTAACTAATTTTATTGTTACAAAAAATAAATAAATAAAAGCACGGTGATACAACAAATTTAATTGTTGTTTACAATCTGACTTATAAATTGTAATCTATAATTTT
>JAFIDM010000001.1:10268991-10280924 GCA_023159025.1 Thereuonema tuberculata
GTTGGCGCCAAGTCATTACCACCTGTTCAGTCCAATGAAGAGACACCTTGCCGGCCTCTACTTCAAAAGTGATGAATATGTGCAGAAAGCTGTTCTTCAGTGGCTTTGCTCTCAGCCAAACAACTTTAACTACTCTGGTATACACAAATTAATTTCATGTTGGGACAAGTGCATCAATCTCAATGAAAATTATATAGAAAAGTAGTCAATTACATTTTTTTTTGTGTATATCTTTGTATCTGTGTAATGATTAAAATTGTTATGGAAAAAATTTTACTCAAGTATGATTTGATTGTATAATGATATTTTTTCCATCTGAATATGATCTGCCATTCTATTTATTTAATATTTGATTAGCTTGTTTAGCTTTCATTGTTGCATCCTATAGACATTCTTTTTTCCTCCTCCTTTCATAAAAACCTATTGCTTCCTTAGTCACTTCATATTATCACTGCATATTTCATATTGTCTCATTTCATTTCATAAGCATTGAAATAAAAAGATATTGGATAGAGATGATAATGATCATCATGCAGACAAGTTACATGTGAAAGCATTAATTTAATAATTAAATTTAAAATGTCCTAAATAGTATTCACATGTAGGCACTGAATGCTTCTTCTTTCGAATGAGAATTGAAAAAGAATATTGAAAGTGGCATTATTATATATCAATACATGGCTTTGGGAGAGTTTGGGGAACTGCTTTGTGCATTAATTTCTCAAAGAATAAATAATCATCTGATTAGATGAAATAATGAGTCATTTTTGCAATCAGCTTTATAACAATGTTTAATTTTAATACATAAAAGTATTCTGAAATTCAGAATTTAAAACTCTCATTGTACCACAAATGATGGATTGCTAATATTGTGTTTAGGAACCATACCCTCCCTCTTGTCTGTAAATATGTTATTAACCTCTTTAGCTCAGAGAGAATAAAATTGCTAGTGTTGCGTATGCTCTTCAGTCTTTATATCAGGTTCATTCGAAGCATATTATTATTCATAGATGTCTGTGATTTCCTCCTCTTTTTTTTGGGCATTGTATGTTACTGGTGGCTCTTATCCTTCGTCTGCATTTAGCAGCATTTTATATGACTATATTCATTTACAATAAGTGAATCACTTTTAAGTTATTTATTTATAATAAGACAAGTTTTAATCAGTAAAACTTATTTCTTCTATTTGAATCTTTTTTATATACACTCTTTGACAAAAAAATCAAAGCACCCAAAAAAATAATCCGATAGTAATGAAACTTCACATGCAAAAACCTTTCAACCAAATATGCAAATGATCAAAAATTTGCACCCAATGAATGAATCACCGGAGCTACAGCACCTTGGAACTGCGCACTGTGATGGTGTGTATAAAGAGCAAATCTCACTTTCACGATACAGTGGATTGTGATTGCATTTTCGTACCTTGACTGTAACAATACTTCACTGGCGAATTCGCATCCAATACGACTATATGACAGAGTTTGAAAGAGGACGTGTCATCGGACTAAGTGAGGCTAGATGGATAAATTGATGAATCGCTCATCATTTGGGTTGGAGCCATTCATTCGCTGCCAAAATCTGCTGTTCCTGTCAGCATCGTCTAATTGCTGCGATGATGCTGGCAAGAACAGCAGATTTCAGCAGTGAACGGCCTAGGGTGACATCAAAATGGGATGATAGAGCAATTGTCAGAACAGCTATTACAACACCAAATTAGTCTCTATCAACCATCCAACTTGTGACCAATACTGAAGTGACCACCCGTACTATTAGTAGAAGACTATGATAGCAGAATCACTCACAGTCCCTATTATGCTGCCTACCACTGACCAATAAGCACTGTCAAGAGCGATTGCAGTGGTGCTGGGCACGGTCAACATGGAATTATGCTGATTGGGGATGAATTGTCTTCGATGATAATCCCATTTATAACTGAACCCCGATGACCAGTACAGATGTGTCTGGAGACAGCCCGAACATCATCAGAATCCCTCTCTTACTGTCACATGCCACACAGCCCATCAACAGAGAGCTATGATCTGAGGTGCCATTTTGTTTGATATCTGCACCCCCTTGATAGTCCTCCGTGGCACCCTCATAGCAGAGCAGTATGTTGAGAAAATTCTATGACCTGTTGTGTTGCTGTCCTTTTGTGGCACTCTGGGCTTACTTTTCAGCACGATAACGCCCAGCCACGCACACGGCACACCTATTGATTGATTGTCTTTGTGGTTGTGACACATTTCCTTGGCCAGCCAGATTGCCAGCTCTCTCTCCTATTGAGCACATTTGTGTTGGGGCGTTGCTTGACACCATCCCAGAATGTTGAATTTGCCCACCTATTACAAGTCGTTTGGCAAGAAAGCCCTCAGAATACCTTCTGCCAACTTATCAATCAATGCCATGTCGGGTTACAGCTTGTATCCAGGCCCGAGGTGTTCCATCGCCTATATTGTCCTGCTCACTTTATGTAGCTCTTTCTATCCAATAAATCATCCAGTTGTTCTGAAGTTCTAATAATTTTGTTTTCTTTACATGTACATTAAACATAACAAATTTTGTTGCAATTGGATAATTCCTTCTTGGTGCAATGATTTTTTTTGTCAAAGAGTGTATTTTGTGATCCATCCCTGTTATCCCTTGTTGAATCTATCTTTGATATGCGATTTCTGAATGATTAAAGAAATCACTTGAGGAAGAGCAAGGAATTGTCACCATAGATTGACAAAATAGACTTGTTATTCTTTTTATTCCTGGAAATGGAGTAGCATATTAGGGTTTGTGGGGAAAAACATATCAGTTTTCAGATAACAGATTCATAAGGAAAAGAAATTATTTTATTATTTGACAGTAAAAAAAAATAGTTACTTTAACAAAACTCTAGATTTTATATTCATAATTAAGGTCACAATATACTATTAAATTTCAAAATAAGTTTATACAATACCCAATGGGAATTAAATTCATTTGAATAATATTTTTCTTCAGCAATACTTCTTAACCTGTTTTTAGATAATTTTCAATCACAATTTTGAAAATAAACTAAACTATTCTTAATTTTTTCTAGGATAACCCAGAATTATTTGCAGTGATGGAAAAAACCCGTATGTATATTTTTAGAAATATGGATCCTGAGGTAATAATATTTCTCAATGTGGCTTTTTCTTTTTTCTAAATGCAAGGTTGATATTTTTTTTTTTTTTTTTTTAATTCTGTGAGAACAGTTACAAAACAAAAACTACTAGAGGAAATGCAAAATGAAAATTCTCACATTATCCTGCAGTGATTGCCATCTCTTGAAAAAGCCCTTATGCCTTTCATATATCTTACTTCTGCTCAAAATAACTACTCTGTAGGCTCTTTGAATCTTAAATTTTCTGTTGGGGAGATATCCAGGCATTTTCAAAATTCGATAGAAAACCAAATATCAAATGCATACATGATACTTTAACAACACAAAAACATCCAGTAATGCTTTTAATGATTTTACAAATACAGTGGAGCACCGTTTATACGTTTTTCAAGGGACTGAGAAAAAAAACGTATAAATGAAAAAACGTATAAACGAAATTCCCAAAAGTTACGAACAATTTCGTAATAACCAACAATAAAAATTCAAATAAATACTTCTGCAACGCCTCTTACTGTATTAAAACATATATTTAATAAAAAGTTGGAGGAAAATTAAAATATTACATGAAAATGAAATAGAAGAGGTATGTAATACAAAACTTTTTATTCCGGATTCAATGTACAACTAGTACTACTATTCATATTCATCCAGCATTTACAAAATATTTTGATATTTTAGGTTGCCGGACTTATTGGAATGCAGAGAAAAAAGTTCATTGTTCACAGTTAAAAGTGCCATCTTAACTTTATCATTTAAATCACTGCTAATGAGATATTCTTGCATTGTGTTAAAACCCAAGTTGTTTGTTGAAAACTTGGCAGAGGTTTTTCAGTGCAATTTTCTAAGACTGCATGCCTTTTCGAAGACTGGACAATAGGCAGGTGGGAATCTGAGGTTGAAATTCGCATTTTCTCTCTTCTTGAGTTCTTGAAAAAAAAACGTATAAATGAAATTTGCGATTTCAGGAAAACGTATAAGTGAAATTATTTAACGTTAATATGCATTGGAATTTGCCGGGACCATTCAAAAAAACGTATAAACGATAAAAACGTATAAACGAGAAACGTATAAACGGTGCTCCACTGTACTTAAATCCACATGTTGAATCATAAAGCTTCTACACAGCTCATGCGATTAGTAGTCTATGACTGTCAAAGGGTGAGATTGTGTTACACATCATGATAAAAGAGTCTAAGAGGTTAATGCTGAAGGTATCCCAAGTTATATAGATTAAATACAAATTACATACCTGTAATTTTTCTTAATTTACATAACTTGGGATACCTTCAGTATTAACTTTGAATAATCTTCCCAGTCAATCCCAAGAGGTGTTAAAAAAAATCAACTTTGTATAAAACATCATTAATTTAAAAGCTTAATATTTCTTTAATCCTGAGTAAAAAAAAAAATGATTGCAGCATGTTCCACCACTTCTTCTTTGCGAGTGCCTGGGCTCTTAGTAACTAAGGGCCACAACAAGGGGCAAGAGAGTGAGCGGTTGGCCGAAGAATCGTTGCCTAGGAGGCAGCTTCCTCCACTTAAATATGATAATATGATTCCTCCGATCATTAAATCTGTCGACCCCTAATTAACATAAACCTTATTTTATTGGTAGGGCAAAGAAATTATCAGTATCTTGATATGTATTACTGTAAGTAGTCACATCAGAAAAAGTTTAATGTTGTTATATTGAAGCCAGTAAAACAGTTTAATACCAAAAAAGCTACACGAACAAGTAACTTAGAGAAAAGGCAAAAATGTAAAGAAAGAAGAAAGGTAAAGATCACTACAGTAATCCTTCCTATCTGAATCTGTTTGAGAGGTTCCATGGAATCATCGTAATTTGCATTCTTGTTTCCTTTTAGACTGGTTGTCCACATACTGTTTTATCATCCAGCATTCTTTACAAATAATTGAACTGCAATATATTCAGTCTTATATATGAATTTAGCCAAGTTTAAATTGTATTCTTGTCTATTGAAATACTTTGTTTTCCTTCAAACTGCACTTTAAGCAGCATATTTTGATAATCCCTTGACATATTCAGTTTAACTAATCAGTTTAGAATATCTTTTGTCACATGATCATCATGATTGTTATCATTCAGTTTTCAGTCTCAGATTCTTGATAATTGAAGCTTTCTTTAGATTCATGTGCTAATGATAGGAATGGAGAACACTGTCAACATATCTTGGAAGTCAGAAGTTGTTTATAAGGATCACAAGATTGTCTTTCATTTTCTCCTATATTACCTGGAGAATGTTACTTGTTACTTTTATTGTCCCTGAGACAGCCATTTCAAGCTTATTGGGTTCTCCTCAGTCATTGCAAAACCTAAAAGGCAGAAGAGGGGAAGAACAATATATCTGCAATGGAAAAAGTGACCCCTCAAAACCAAAGACAACAAGAACAATATGTGCTACCAAAAAGGTATTGACCACAAAAAGTTAAATAATATCTGATAATAAAAAAAAAAACAGCTTTAAAGGGCAAAAGGAAAATCAATATTTTTTTCTTTTGTCTTTGGTTTTGAAGGATTACTTTTTCCATTGCAGATACATTGTTCTTCCCATGTTCGCTTTTTTGAGTTTTGCACTGGCTGAGGAGAGCCCAATAAGTTTGAAACGGTCCTCCCAGGGTCTCACTCGAAAGGCTTCCTATTTTTCATTATTATGATGTGATTGCTTTTCCTTTTACCCTTTAAAGGTTTTTTATTTTTTGTTTTTATTTAATTTCTTGTAGTCAAATACCTTTTGAGGTAGCTGCAAGGCACCCTAAGGTTTTATATTCCAAATTTTGTTCTTGTTTTTTGTCGTTGGTTTTGAGGGGGTCACTGTTTCCATCTCAAAATACAGTTAGTATCTATCATGAAACAGTTTAATTATTTATAATTTAATTAATTAATGTTTTACAAATTTCTTTCAATTTTCAGTGAATTTATTTATTTTTCTTTTTTAGGAGCCCATTTTGAGTAGTGGATACATTTGTCATTTTGAAGATTTACAAGTACGAGCTGTTCTGTTGGATGAAATAATGCAGAATCCTGAGACCCCAGATATTGAGTGCATTTCTGATATTGAAGTGAAGGTAGAGTTTCATAAATTCTTAGCTATCCATGAAATGATCTTCATTCCTTTCTATTATTATTATGCAGTTGAAATTGAAGGGAACATTAACAAGCATTAAAACAATCAACAGAATTTCAGAATATGAAATTCAACTATAGCCTATATCTATTGAAAGTAAAGTAATACAGTAGCACCTCAATTATCCTTCACCTATGTGACCTGAGGATGGTCGGAACGCTAAAAAGGTCGGATAATCAGGGGAGAATGAATTAAGCCATTTACAAGTAGACAAACGATGTATTTAAGTAAAAAATTCTCTACTGTAACTTAAGGACTATACAGTGTACGTTACAAAAGCCAAATACATAAAGAATAAAAATGTGTTTAAGTTATAAGTAAAGAATGAAAATATGTTTAAATCATGTTAAAACTACATAAAAAAATCAGAAATGTTTTTTTTTGTTTCAATTTTTTAAACCTTGACTTGGCTGCTGCGTCACGCCATTTCTTTGCCCACATAACGTCCATGGCTGTTGCTGTTGATTGCTGCTCCAAGTACTTTAGGACAGTCTCTTAGGCATCCTTTGCTGCAGAGTGGCTGATCTTTTCGTCTTCCTCTTTTTCTTCATCTGACTCCTCTTCTTCAGCACTAGCTTGTTGCACAACGATGTCAATGATATGTTTTCTCTTCTTACTTGCAGCCATTATTATACTTACACTACAAACTTTCACTTACAAAGTAACATTCACTTCCACTATTGTAATTTCTAAAACGATAACACAACATGAAACAATACTGTACACTGAACAGGTGAGCAGACTTCCGTCAACTAATCAATAAAACGAGCATGACTCAGGCAGGAAACAAAGAAAGGACTGCAGAGACATCTGCTTGGCTTGTTGTGACAGGAAAACAAACAGATAACGCTGGCACGCCGCTTGTTTAGACATGGTCGGATGACGCGGGGAGTCGATTGATCCGAGGTCGAGTATGAGAGGTGCCACTGTAATCCATTTGGCATTAATCTTCTAAAATTTAAGTAAAAATAATAATAGAAACACCCATTTTTTACTTTTTTAAATCTTTTAACAATATTAAAGCTTTATGATTTCTTAAACCAAATTCTTCAACAATCTTCTTCCTTTCCATATCAAAAATATTAGATAGAAACACACTCTTCCATACATTACATTAGTATTAAAACATTTATTAAAATACTAATAAGGGAGACAAATTTTCAGGAACTGTACATTTCTTTTCTTTATTTATGAATTTATGATTTCTTTTCTGAAGAATTGCAATATGTTGTTTTATTGTTAAAAAAATGCAAATTTAATTGTCTTTTGATTCACTGTTTCATAGAAAACAAAATGATACCGGTACCTCAAAAATTAAGTTAAAGAAAATAAAATATGGTATCAAAATGTAGAAACCAAATCTGCAGGTAGCTAAACACTTACCATAAGAGAGCCATTTGATAACAGAAAAATAAATGAATGAAAAGAAAAAAAATGAGTATAAGAGAAACCAATTATCAGTAAAATGGAAAAGAATAAATTCATAAAAACTGAAGCTTTTGAGATATGTTACACTGGGTACTTCTGGCTGATAGCAGCCTAACAAACTACAAACAACTGTTTCCAGCATCTAAGGTTGGTTCAAGGGCTTTCTTTTGTTATGAACATTATTCAGTATTTGCCCTTAAATTCCTTTATTTGATAAAATGGATCTTGATTTAATTATTGTGAATGTTTTGTCATTTCTTCTAATTAAAGAATTTTTAAAAATTTCCATTTATTGATAGTCCTTGAGAGATACTCGTGATCTTTTAGAAAAAGTTGGAATTAAAGATGCAACTGCATTCATAGAAGATAATCCTCATCCAAGATTATGGTAAGGACATAAACATACTAAATATTAAAATATATATAATGTATATTGGATATAAATGAAATTACTGTACTTAGTCATACTTATAATAATGATAGGTTTGAATCTCCAATTGATTCAGTAATTTTATAACAAATAAAAAGGATATATATCTCATTACAGCTGCAGGTTCTTTCTAATCTTTGTTTAATGAAAATAACTAATGTTGGACTTTTAGGTCACAGGTGTTAAAATATTTTAGGCATCTAATAGGAACAATTTGTTTTATATTAAAACACTTTTATTATTGACAGTTAATTACTATTATAATAAATAATTTGAAGAAGTTCGTGTGATGAATTCTAATAGTTAATTACTATTGTTAACTAGAATACTCCTGAGATCATCTCATGTTATATATTTGCATCATTTGTAAACTAAAGGAATAACATCCAGATAAAAGGTTGGAAATAAATATATATGAAATAATAGTGTCAGCTACAGTTTTTTAATGTAGAAGTAGTTTTAGGGCATCAACAGTCATCTATCTTGATGCAGGCTACTTGTACATCATTGAGAAATTGTTTACTGTGATCCTTCTATGACAGGGGCAACAGGGACAAAAAATTGCTAACAGATAAGAGCAAAAGCTCAAAAGATGATGTAAATTTGGGCAATTTATGTGAAAATTGATGAACATATAAAGATGTAGATACTGTTTTAGGATAGAAGCTTGACGATGTATGTATAATAATAATAACTTTACTGCTGAAAGGGTTAAGGATAAACATATAAATGTTTGCGTAATAGTTTTTACTCAACAGATTTGCTCTGTATCGTATCCTAAGGATCTTCTTTCAGCTACTCTAGATCGTTGATTCTTAAAAGGTAGATACTAACTAAACAATACAATAACTTCTTGAAGTGCTTTTTGTTGAAATTCATACGTCCCTGTTTTCTTCAAAGCATCGATATAAATATGAATCAGTGTGATAGAACAGGATGTCAGTTGCTTTAAAAGACATCCAAAAACCTGCAGAAAACCTCAAAAGGGAAGATATTCTCATGAACTGAAACTAGCAGAACCTCTAAACAGACAGCTGTGAAAGCTCGGAAGGAAGAAATGAGAATTTTCTGCAGAAAAAGGTCAAATGAGAATATGTTAATGAAGGATAAAATTGAAAAGGCAGGAAGTATTTTGGAGATATTCCAACAACATCCTAATTGTTGTAAGCCATACAGAGACCTATGTAGATGACAATACACATTATGATCTTTCTGGAAACCTTCAAGATATTTCATGAAGCTGAGAATGAAGTTAAAGAGACAGGTTAAAAGTTAAAGTTAAAGGATGCCACGACAGGCCTATGCAGGCCCAAGGGCTTACGGGAGGTAAGGTCCCGGCGTTACTTGACCAACGGGACTAGGTTCAGGTCGGGAGGTCAGCCCGACGCCCGCCCGCCTTTAACTCCCGGGAAAGAAACCCGGTACCCATTCTACAGAGGACTGGGTAGGCCCTAGGACCCGTTTGGAGGAGAATGAAGCGTGGAAAAATTCCCGTCTCCGCCGAGACCGGGAATCGAACCCGCGACCTCCAACCCGCAGCCAAGCGCCTTACCCACTCGGCTACCGGGCCCACTGTTAAAGAGACAGGGCAGATCTGTAATTGAGCATGATTGCCTTAAAAATACAGCTGATGTCATGTGACTTATTGGCCTGCCTGTTGAATGTAAATACCCAGCAAATAGCCTTGCATTAATGATAAACCTGATGAAAATGATGCTTCAAAGTGCTGGGAATGATAGAGGTAGAGCTTTGGTTGATGTGGTGAGGAACCAAATGAGAAATGTGTGGAGTGCATGTTGGGTAGCTCTAGCTCATAATAGCCTAACAAGCTGAAACAGCTGTCTCAGGATCACAGTAGAGCCCAGAGGATTCCTAATTTCTAAATTATTCATTTTCATTTAGCCTTTTAAAGGTTTTTTTTCCTATTTTTTTTTTTTTTGTTGTGAACAGATACCGTTTGTGGCAAGCATTAATTTGTCCGCGGATTTGTATTGAACAATTTAAATCTTGTATTTTATAAAACTAAAGTGAAAACATAACTGTTATAATGCGCAATGACTCAGATGAAAAATATATCTTCGTAAGGGTATTATTGCCTGTGTAGGATATTCAAAAGAGATTTTTTTGTAACTTATATTATTGAACATTTGAAGTTGTTGCATTAGATAGAATTCTGGTCAAAACAGAAATTATTTTTAAATATATTTTAGGAGACTCTTGGCTGAAGCTGCTCTTGAGAAGCTGGATTTGAAAACAGCTGAAGGAGCATTTGTACGTTACAAAGATTATTCAGGAATTCAGTTTGTAAAGAAACTTGCAAATTACCAGGTTTGTTTCATAGTTAGTTGTCAGTTTAAGATCTGATATTTTATTATATAATTTTCATTTTTACTTGCATTCTCTCTCTCATCTAGTACAGTTTCCCAACCTCAGGCTGGGTCTGTTTAGAACATAAGCCTCTCCATCTAGTCCTTACCTCCCACCATCTCTCCTTTGTCACCCTGATCCAGTCCTCCCCTCTTATCCAGACACATTCCTCCACTCCCTTAATCCATTTATCCCTTGGTCTTCCACTTGGTCTTTTCTTCTGCATCCTCATCTCATGCATCCTCCTGGGAATCCTCTTCTCTTCCATTCTCTTTAAGTGTCCATACCATCTCATTCTAGAAGTCTTGATCCTTCCCTGCAGGGGCTCCTCTTTCACTATTTCCCTGATCCTTTCATTTCTCACCCTATCTCTTCTAGAATTTCTAGAATACCCCGCAGGAATTTCATTTCACTAGCCCTCAATCTGCTTATGTCTCTTTTCTTCATTATACACGTTTCCGATGCATATGTCAGTATAGGGACATAGTAGCATCGGTACAACACTTCTTTGCTTTTTTGCGGGACATCCTTTCTCCACACCAAACTCCTAATGCATCTCAGGAAAGCTTCTGCCTGTCTGCCATGTTCCGTAATCTTTTTGTCATTTCTCCCATTCTCCTCCACCACGCTTCCCAAGTACTTGAAACTTTCCAGCAGTCCTCCTCCAAGTGTAATCCCACTCACCGGTCTATTCTTTTTCCTGGTCGTCAACAGAATCTTGCATTTACCTATGTTGAATTTCATCCCATATTCACCCACAGTTTCTTCTCAAGCCTCCAGTTGCTCCTGAATCTCCTCCTCGTTGTTTCCCCAGACCATCAGATGATCTGCAAACACCATTGCCTTCATATTATCTTCTCCAATTCTTTCCGCCAGGCACATCAAAATTTCATCCATGACCACAATGAAGAGCAGGGGTGACAGTGCACTGCCCTGTTTCAGACCACTCTTTAGTTTGAACCAGTCAGTTCTTTCCCCTCTCACTTTCTCACAACTCACACTTCCACAATACATCTCCTTCACTCTACTAATAGTCCCTTTATCCACCCCCATGTTCTTCAAAGGGACCAAAGCACATGTTGCCAAGGGTAAAAAAGTGTGAGAATGGTAAGGGATGTATATTTTTTTCCATAAATTTCCTAACTGCATGTTGTGTTGAGTATCACATCCTTCTGGAGTTAAGTGCATAAGTGCTTTTGTGAAGCTCTAGTGTGCTGAGGCTATGGTGCAATGTGTGAGGCACCAGACCAGTGGTGGACAGAACGATGGGTACAACACTTCCCTGAGAGGCTCATTTCGAGGTTCACAGAATTCCCAAACCCTTCAAGTTCTCCTGATCTCACATCACTTGATGCCTTCTTTGGGGTATGTTGAAGGAATGGGTACCTATGATACCTTCTGTCTTCTGACCTTGACGAACAATGGG
>JAFIDM010000001.1:10280934-10325032 GCA_023159025.1 Thereuonema tuberculata
CCTTCACATGAGCTATGAAACCTGTCTTCAAACATAAGGTGCCCATTTCGAGCATTACCATTGTTAATGTTTATTCAACTAAGATTCCATCGAGAATTCTGGGTTACATTTTGTCATGTGTAAACATATATTTATTTGTTATTAAACCTGTTTACTCCAAAACATATATTTGGAAAAATTTTCAAATACAAAAGTTAGATTGTCCCTCAAATCTGCATATCATGTTTTAAGAAGATCCATCCAGCTGTTCAGAAAATTTAGAGGGGAGACAGACACACACACACACAGACTGAATGATCTGAGAAGCCTCGATTACTTAGGAAAGTAGGCTAAAAAGAAGGGATGGATTATGCTATTGAAAAAAGGCTTTTTTTATAACTTTGTATAAATAGATTTATACCGAAGTTTACAAGTTTCTTTTGAACATCCTATAGGCTGCTGCTCACAGGAGCCTCCATTGCACATGCTTCTTAACTTAATGTATATGATGATATGGGCAGGATGCCTTTTTATCCCATTTGGAAATCAAATCCATGGCAGATTGCTTCACAAGATCATTGACAGTGGGCTTAGATATTCTATCAATTTAAAAATAAAAAAAATACAATGATTTTGTGTGATTAATGATTGGTGACCGTTTTAGAATCACAGGGAAAATTATTCCTGTGCTGTTTCTTATGCTTCCTATTCAAAATGAGCAATATTGTTTGTGAGAAAAATGTCTGTTTAGTGACCCCGTACACAGAGTGTACGGAGGGAGGGGGTAGAACTTGTAAAAAGAGTTGATCCATCTGTTGACGTCACCTCTAGAGTCACATCACCACCTTTTGAGTCCAAATTCTATGTTGGACAGACGTAAGTGATATGTTTTTAAACCCTTATGACTTTTAGAGATGGTGAAAAATACAAGTTCTTGTCTCACAGGACAAAAATGAAACATTTACAAGATCACTATGGATTCCTGTACAATATGAAACTAGTTTTTGTATTGCTTAAAAGTGTGATTTTTTTTTTTTTTTCAGTAATTGTACTTTTAGAGAATTCTTCTTCCAGACATTTTTAAAACAAATACTACTTTTAAAATGTTGATCAGTTACATATTAGTTAAAAAATTGCTTGTAACATATAATCTAATGCTTAAATTTAGTTTTATTTATTTATTTATTTATTTATTTATTTATTGTTACTAGAGTGACAGTATGAAAAAAGCAGAGATTGCTGCTTACTTTCACCATTTTGATGAAGCTGAAAAACTATATATAGAAATGGACAGAAGGTTAGTATTTGGTAACAAAATTAGAATATATAGAAATAAAGAAATGCAATATCTAACAGATTGTGAATACTAAGTTTATTTAAACATAATAATATAAATATGATTAATGTAATAGTCATAACTTCTTTATTCTTGTTAATGGAATTCTTTATACAATGTTTGAAATGTCTTAGGGAGAATGAAAATTTCTAACTTGGATGTAAATACTGTACCATTAAATTTTGAATGTTTTTCACTTTATTTAATACATTAATACATAACTTGGTAGAATCATTTTCATAATTAATAACCGTGCATTAGAAAGAATTGCTATAATAATCCCTCATTTCATCATTTTATTGTAATTTCTCTATTTTGACTGGCCTAGGGATTTGGCCTTAGCAATGAGACGTAAACTTGGTGACTGGTTCCGAGTGATTCAGCTACTGAAGAACAGCAACGTTGGAGATGATAATCAACTTGAAGAAGCTTGGAATGCAATCGGAGATTATTATTTTGACAGACAGAAATGGTAGGAACTTAGACAAGTAAAAGTATTTTAATTAGAAAACATCCATTCATTGGTAGAAAATGATTTTCTTATTTCTAAGGGATCTGATCTTAGTCAAAGAGATGAAGAAAACTTATGGCTGATGAAACATTTTTGAAAAATAAATATCTATTATTTAATAAAAGAAAATGCTTAAGATGAGGTTAAAAATTAAGGTCCTTTCAAGTCATCACTATTTAAGCATCATTTGAAGTTATCTTTTTCTTTTTACTAATGCAGATAAAAACCTATAATTATAAATAGGAAATGACTAAATATGTAACAATTTTAAATTCTTATTATCATTTCTCAATGATCATTGAACTTCATTTTATTAATTTCAAAAGAGTCAACCTTTCAAGGTAGGTTCATGTTTTTGTGGTGGGATTTAACATCTGAAAGCCTGGACACTATCTACCAATGAAATTTAAATAAATATCCTGATCTTTGAATTTTTATATTACTGCCTTTGTTTAATTTAAAAGTTAAAAACGGCAAAATTACTGGAATTGCAATCCAATAAACGATGTGTTTTTCTTTGTATACAAACAGTCAGAAGGATTTTCTTTGATTTTTGTTAAGATCAAGAGATTCTTTGTAGAACACATGCTTCATTTAACAATTTAACATGTTTAATTGAGCCTATCTTTAAATATTGGCGTTCCGCCATGGCTGAGCGGTCTAGACGGCGGTCTGCCGTGAGGCCGATTTGTCGGAACCTAGGTTCGAATCCCGGCGTCGGCATGGATTTTACTTTCTCCTTCTGTGTTTCATCCGTTTCTGCGGGTATAGCGTGAGCTGCCTCCTATGGCGTACCCTGGGCAACGTTTCATTGGCTAAATGCTCACATTTCTCCCCCCTTGTTGAGGCCAATAGTTTCAATTCTAAGAGCCCTGGCGTTAACAAAAAAAGAAATCTTTAAATATTGATTGCTTTTTTTTTTAAATTGAATAAAATTCATTTCAACAATATAGACAAAGTCAAGAATTAAAATTGCTACATGTTTAACACTTTCATAGTTTTATTTGCATTAATAATAAACATATGATGATTTGAAATGATCTTGACTCCAACCTCACCTTAGCCTATCAGACTTTGAAAATGGCTCTGATATTGACTCTTGCTTTTATAATTTTTAATTGCATTTTCATTTCAGTTATAGAATTATCTTTGAAACCAAATAATGAATGTAATGAAATTAAGAATGGTTGTCTAAAAGTCTTTTTGATTGAGATTGCCGATCCAACTGCAGATTAATATTAAAATAAAAATTAAATTGTTGATCAAAACACAAATAACGCATAGCTACCAATATTATTTGAGCCTAACAAAGAATAATTTGATGTATGAGAGTGGATCGAAAAGTAACGCACAATAATTTTTTTCTACCTTGGTATTGCAGCCAGAATGAGGAAATTTCACCAAGATATAATTTGAAGTTTTTCAGTACAGATGCTAATTTGTTTTCATGTACAGCTCTAGCAGGAGAATCGTGAACTATGCAACAGAGATGGCACGCATGTTACTGTCATCAACTTGTGAAGAGCAGCGAACTGTAGTGCAATTTTTGTGGGTCAAAGGCACAAACCAAGGGAAATTCATCGTGGCGTTTATGGGGACGATTGTATGGACCATACCAATGTCTCCAGGTGGTGTCAATTCTTCAAAGAGGGCCATGTGAACCTTTGTGATTTGCCACGTTCCTGAAGGCCTGTAACAGGTGCAACCCCGCAGAATGTTAGAGCCATTGAGGCGGCAATTTAGAACGACCGGTGTGTGCAACTGTGAACCTTATCTCAGTAGTTCAACATTTCCTACGGTGCGGTTACGATACTGTTCATGACGTATTGAAATTTCGTAAAGTTAGTGCTCGCTGGGTGCCTAAGAACCTGACAGATGACCACAAGGGCCAGCGAATGATGACAAGCTTGGATCACTTAAAGCGTTACACCGCAGAAGGGCATGACTTTCTGGAAGGAATCGTCACTGGTGATGAGTTGTGGGCGTACCGCTACACGCCCGAAACAAAGCAGGCCTGTAAGGAGTGGAAACATGCTGCTTCCCCAGTAAAGAAAAAAATTCAAACTGACTCAATCTACTTGGAAAGTGCTTCTGACAGTGTTCTGGGATATCCATGGTGTTTTATTGGTGGACTTTGCTGAACACGGGACCACTATGAATGCTGCAGCCTACACTAAAACTTTGGTAAAGTTGCGTCGTGCCCTTCGTGACAAACGCCATAACATTAATGCTGACGATGTCAAACTTCTTCTTGACAATGCTCACCCCCATGTTGTGGCTTCAGTTCGTGAGAAAATCAACAAATTTGGTTGGGAGGTGCTCAAACATCCACCAGACAGTCCAGACCTTGAACTGTGGGACTTTCATCTGTTTGGTCCCATGAAGAAGTTCCTGGCTGGCCAACGCTTTGTGACAGATGCAGAAGTGAAATCAGAAGTTCGCAATGGCTATACTCCAACCGAATGAACTTCTATGAACAGGGTATATTGAAACTGATATCACGATGGTAGAAATGTGTTGAGAAAGTTGGCGACTATGTAGAAAAGTAGCTAAAAGATGTAAGTTCATTTGTGATTTTTTTTGATTTTGTTTCTTTACCTATTAAACTTTTTTGACAAAAAATTATTGTGTGTTACTTTTCGATCCACCCTCGTATGATATACTGTATATATTAATATTATATTTCCAATTTCAATGTTTGAATCTTCTGATTAAAATTAATTAACATTAATTTCCGAACAATATCTCACTGGTCTGAATTGCAATGAAACAATAAACAGATCGAAGGAAGAAAATTAAATATTGTCATTTATATAAATATTTTCATTTTCATTTTTAAAATTTAAGAAAAATATCAATCGCAAGGCACAAAGCTAAAGTTAGGATTCGCACTTTGAGTTGTCATCGGGAAGAGATTGGGACGGACCAGATGACAACTCAAAGTGCGAATCCTAACTTTAGCTTTGTGCCTTGCGATTGATATTTTTCTTGAATTATTCGGGCACGTTAAACTTCTTTTATTTTTAAAATTTAATCTTCAAAAGAAAATTAATCTTCTTTTTGGTTTTTGAATAAAAATAACATTAACCAGGAATGGTTAGTCTTTGTTGGAAGCTTTTTTAATTACTTTGATTTGTATAGGGAAGATGCCGTAAAGTATTACAAACAAGGGCAACATTTAGAAAAACTTGCCGAATGCTATTATCTGTTAGAGGATTTTATCAATTTGGATGCTTTAGTTAATAATCTACCTGAAAACAACCGTCTTCTCATCGTAAGTATTTTAAACATCAGATTTTCATTAAAAAAATATCACAATTTCAAATAAAAAATAAACAAAAAGAGAGTAAGGACAGTAGCATGATATTTCTAAATTTGGCCAAACTTCTCAGTTTGTAATTTAAAAAATAATAATAAAGTTAGTAGATCAATAAGTGTACATTAATGCAATGGATTGATGTATCTGTAGATTGACATCTTGTTGAAACATAATTTTACAAATTAAAAAAAAAATCTGAAGTTGAAATGTTGATATTTTATGATCAGAATTGCATTCTAGCTTTTTGTGAAAGATATTTGTATTTATAAAAAAAAATAACAATTTATGGTCTAAAGTAATGTTTCATCTTGATATCAATAAACAAATTCTAAGGGGAAAAAATAATATAAGAGCTATATCATATTAATTAATCAAATAACTTCTTTTTTCTTTTAAAGGACATTGCAGGAATGTTTATGTCAGTTGGAATGTGTGACCATGCAGTTACTGCATACATTAAGGTAAGTGTTACTGAGCTTGAAAGCAGCAGAACCAAACAAACGTTTTTTTTAGAAATCTAGCATTCTTAAATAGATACAAAATAACCAGTTAAAATTTATGTCTATATTCTAGGAACCACAATACTCAAAACAAATGTTGATTTAACCCCTGTCCTGTTGTAGTGTTTACTTATGACTTAATTTTTTGGAGGTTTCAATTCCACACTCTGCCTTGGCTATTCAGGGTTTTCAAGATCACAAAGCATAGCTGCATTCAGTACAGTTTTGCTGCAGGCTAATTAGCCATCAAATGCAGCGAACTCTTAGAGTAAAAGAAAGGCACTTGGGAACATTAACATGCAGTTGGCTTAGTTCTGTTTTTAGATTTTATTACCATCCATTGGTGGCAGGACATGTCTACTTTAGCAATTTTTCAGCGATTTGCTGACCTTGGAAACCCTCATTGATTGTACTTCCCATATACTGGGAGAACTCTGTAGTCTTAACATATAACCTTCATCTCCATCTGCTTCATGATCTGACTCAAGTGACCACTCAAGATGTTCTTTTATTGTCAGTAACTCATAAGTTATTATCACCATTTTTTTTTTTTTTTTGCTTTGGAAGAATCTTAATCCCTCTGATATGACTACCTAGATCTTAAATAAATGTTTTTCAGTTCTATTTTTCAATAATAAGCGGATATTCTTCCTTAATTACCTCTTTCATTTTCTTATTCTCACTGCCTAATTAATTATCCATTACGTTTTTAGTTTAATTTCTAAGTTTTATAAATTAGTTTTCTTTTAATTTTATTTTATTGCTTTTATTGCTTCATATCTTTTAAGCATCTATTTTCTAGTTCTCTCTCTTGTTACCCGAGTTAACCTTAAAGATTTGCAATTTTCTCACTATTTCAACTTTACTGAGGTATTTTCTGAAAATTAGAAATTTTTTCCTCTGTGTTTCACCCTGAAGAAATGGTTGAGGTTAAAAGATACTTTCTGATTCTGATAGGGAGAACTAGGACAGCAATATCAAAAGGAGAAAAAACAGATTGTCCCAATTGCCATTAGCCTAATAGGTGCTTCATTGTAACTGAAAAAAAAATATGACAATAAGAATTATCCTTTAAATTAAATAAAACAAGAAATGAATTCAGCACAAATCTAACCTGAAAGGCAATTTGGTTAGATTTGTGCTGAATTCATTTCTTGTTCAATTTAATTTAAATTATTTTGCAGCACGTTAAACTCTTTTAACTTAAGAATTATCCTTCTTCATTCATCTTGTCAAAGAACAAAGTAACATTCGTTAAAATTTAAGAAGAGTCAGTAGGAACTGAGATGATCTTGTATTTTGTTACTCCATTTGAGATTAAAAATTTATTGAGTGGCGAGTTTCATAACAACAAGCTTAAGTTTGAAGGATTATCATAAAATGGATTGGACTCATTTGTGCACTGCTTGCCAAAAGTATCCATTTATTAGCTTCCCAGCATATTCCCTTATATCATTGGGCCAGTGAGTAGGGCAGTTGAATTGAATGACATTAAGTATTTTAAATATAGAAAGAGTAAAGTCTGATTTTATATAATCTTTAAATCATGCCATATCTAGAGTTAACTATATATTTGTATGTATGAATGATAGTAAGATATTATTATATTTTTGTTACATCTTTTTACTATGTAGGATTGTAAAGTGCATTTTAGTTAAAAATTAAATTGAAATCTATTTCTTTCCATTTTTGTTCAGGCCAATAAAGTGAAAGATGCTATCGATTGTTGTGTAGTTCTAAACCAGTGGAACTCAGCAGTGGATCTTGCCAAGAAACATCATGTGAAGGAAATTGGAGGACTTCTTGCTAAATATGCTGAACACCTTCTGTCTAAGAACAAGACTTTCAGTGCCATTGAATTATATCGAAAATCCAGTCATTTTCTGGAAGCCGCAAGACTTATTTTTAGGGTTGGAAAAACTTTTTCATCAAAATATTTATTTATTTATTTATTTATTTATTTATTTATTTATTTATTTATTTATTTATTTATTTATTTATAATTAATTAATTAATTAATTAATTAATTCAGTCTTTGGTTGATTTTTTCATTCATTTAATTATTGTAGATTGCTGAAGAAGAAGGAAAAAAGAAAGCCCATTTACTGCGAACAAAGAAACTGTTTGTTTTGGCAGCTCTTTTGATTGAAGAATATCATGGTCATATTCGGCAACAGTCTCGGCTAAAAGGTAGCCATAGAAAAGAGGTAATCCTACATAATTTTCACTTTGAGTTCCTTAAAAATATGAATGAAGAATATTGGTTTCATTGAAATTAAGCTATGTTGCATTAAGCTTTTTTTAAGAATTTTCAAATGATCTGTTTGTATCCACACTGAATCAGTTCATAGTAACATTCCTAAAATTATGAAAGAATAAATGAAGGCTTCTGTTTCTTCTGCAGAAATTATTCTAAACATTTAAATATCTCTGCAATCATCAAGCATTTTAACTTCACTGAACACACACCTAATTTTTAGAATTAATGCTTATAAATTTAGGGTAGTCTTTGGCTGATGAAAGACTTATATGCAACTTTAATATTGGAATTTATTTGAATTACGATGATGACTTTGCAATTTCTTGTCTTACAAATAATTTTTAAAAAACTGAAAAGACTAAAATTCAGATGTTTTTTTGTTAACTTCCTGCATAACCTACAGTTTAATTTATATGAAATCAGATTTCTTAAATGAGTTATACTTAGGTTATTATTTTCTCACTTCTGCTCTAAAACTGCTTTGTGTTTTTCCATTAATTCATTACCTTTTCCTGAAGAAAAACCTGCCCAGACTTTTTAGTTTTTATTATTCAGGCTCATTGTTCAGACATATTAATCTATACTCTTTCCTTTTTGACCTGCATTTTAAGTTTTCAAGAATATCCAGCAAGTTATTTTCATATTTTGCTATTCTTACCATTTCCTATTAATCTTCACAGATATAAGTTGTTGTTTTTTTTCCAGTTATGTTGTGAATATGGCTTGTCAGTTGTTATTGTTATATCAGGAAATGGCAGTGAGAAACTTCTTATTACTAATCCAAGATCCTACTGTTGAGCCATAAATACTATTTTTTTTTCTTGAATATGAATACTTACATGCCACTCTGATACATGAGAAATGTCAGCATTTGTTCCCATTTGTGTCCAAGCGTATGCCTGTTAAAGACGAAGTCTCTGTTTGGTATCATCTATTTAGATCAGTTGTGTTTCTGATTTCCAGTCAGTGTTGTGTTCGTTCAAACAGTTACTTCTATTACCTAAGAAGCACTTAAAACAATTTCTTCTGTTTCCTACTGACTGTAGTTCTGTTGATTATCACTATTTGTACTTTTATCTGTTTTACTGATTTTGGAACCCTGATCTCCATTCATTACTGTATCCAATTTATCTAAGACTTAATTTGTACTTCAGCCATTTTCCCAGTGATGATCTTCTTCATTGTGCAATCATATTTGACAGCCTCATAGCTACTTCCTCCATCGATAACAGAATACTTATTTCTAATGCTTCATCACAACCCTTCTCTCTGCCTGGAATTGCATCTTCTGTACTAACACCTGTTATGCCTCCACCATTGAGATTGTTGAGGCTTCAGAGACAGTTCTGGTACTGTTGGTTGTTTCACTGTAACATTGATTTATCTTCTTACTCTGTTTCCCAGTCAATTGAACTGAACTTAGTGAGATTTAGTCTCAGCCTGTTGAGCCTTCCGTATAATTTGATATAGTTCTTGTATGTGTATAACAGTCAGTCTTATGAATGACCTGGACTGACCTAAACTTATCATCTCATAAAGATTTTTTTTCTTTTTACTTACTTTCCACTCTATATTCCATTACACTTTAATGATTGATGTTTTTCTTTCTAAACTTAAACATTTCAAACTTCATAACTTTCTACTTATGTCTTCCACTGACAGCTTATTTCAGAAAATTCATACATTTGCTGTTGTACCAGTCCTATATCATGTTTTATTGCCTTTTCCAAACTTTCTTTATTGGAAGATCCATCATTCTTTATTAATTATTGTTCATAAGCTACTCTTGAACAAGTGTCCCTGATTCTCAGCCTAGTGTTTTCTCTTTGTCAACTTTTACCATTTGGTTTCAGATTGTATTACTTTCCTAAGTCTTTTTGTCTTCTGGGATTCTCACTTCCTGAATTCTGGCCATTGTTCCTTCAATGTCATTCCAGATTATCCCTTTTCAGCAGATGCAGTTCTCTCTCTAAGAGTCCCTACTGCTTTTTGCCTTGCGTTGTTCTTATTCATATTCATTAGATTATTTTGCTGCCATATGGGACTGGAGTTTTAACATTCCTTTGGATCTGTAAAAGATATTTCATTGAACTTCTTTGACTTTCATATTTGCCAGCTATTTTCAAAACCTTCGTGACATTTGAATCTTCTTGTCTTTCTGTGACACATCATCTCTTTTCAACCACCCACATGATATTCTTGGATGCTCACATCTACTGTCTTCACTTTTATCAGTTCCTATCTTTACTGCTATCTAATAATTTACTTCCTGTTTCCTTTGCATTTGGTATGTGCTATCCTCCTCCAATTCTGCTAACAAGACAAATTAATATTTCATTAGGAATTTATTCTTCACCTTTTGTCTCTTCAGACAAAGACTAGTAACTCATATTGAGTGAAAAGCCTGTCTTGGCTTTGTTAAAATCAACATTGGTAACGTCAGTGCTTCGTATTTGGTAGTTCACAAATCTCAAGGGATAGACAAAGATATCTAAGGGGTTCATGTGAAAAATATCTATAGGAGCTTTTTTGTTTGGTTGGACAGTTAAGATTCGGTCAATATTTTTTTTTGGTTGAATGGTCTGGATTTTGCAATAAAAACTTAATGTTGTTAGAAGCACACGAGTCAAAAAGACTAGAAATTTTTGGATTAAATAATGCATTATATGACTTATCAAAATATATCAGAATTGTATTTTAATTTTTCTAGATTATTTGCAAAAAAAAATGTTATTGCAGTTAATTCTACTGTGTTAAAATTTTTTTGACAGAACACTAATTTGAATATTTGATGTTAATATTTAAATTAATTTTTTAAAACTATTTCCTCTAGGCTTCCACTGCGTTAGCAGGTCTTCTGGAAGAAGAAAATCAATCAACATCGCTGCAAGATACACGTCTTGTGGATAATGCATGGCATGGTGCAGAAGCCTATCATTTCTTATTATTAGCACAGAGGCAGCTGTATGAAGGTAATTTCAAATGTAACCTTATTTTTTTTATTAGAAAGCTGTGTAATTTATATAATTTTGTTGAATTTCTTTCTTTCTTTTTTTTAATTTTGCTATATTTAAAAAAAAAAATAATAATGAAAATTTAGAAACAGTCCAATCTGAAATGCTATCACCAAAAAACTTTCAACTATCTTTAAACCAAGAAGATATTTTAATTTCCACCAACTTTCTGCTTCTTTAAGAAAGCCTGGAGCATCTCTTAGCTTTGTTTGTCTTTTCTTCCCCTTTATCTTGGCCCTGCTCACATTAGATAACACGCCCAGACATCTTCTAATGTTTTAGTGAGTTTTTTCTAAATTCTTCAACTTTAAATGAAATAAATTCCTGCCTGCAGACAATACTGACATTTGTAGAAAAAAAAAATACTTTTTACTTTCAAGTCCTTGAAATGCTAGACTTTATTAAAATAGGTTTTGGTACTTTAGATGCCCTTGAAATATTGTTAATTGAACAAGCATTCCTAGAGATTCTAATCAAGAACTGAAAAATAATAGATCCTAATAAATTTTATTAAGCTTTTAATTAGCTTATATCATAATGAATTGCTCTAGTGCTATCCAGTATTGCATGTACATAAATTAAAGATCTGACTTTACAGCCGTATAGGCCCTTTTGAATGACTGGGGGTATAAGCCTCAATGACTCAACCATCGGGATGAAAATGGGGTCAGATGGTCAGTCTGATGCTCTCCTGCCTTTAAACTCAGAAAAAAAAAAACCCTGTCCCCATTGAACGGAGGGCTGAGGTGAACCTTATATATACACTGTCCGGCCACTTTATTAGGTACACCCTTGCTGTGCAAACAAATAGTACATAGTTCCACTCATTTGTAAGTCATATGGACAGTTGTGGCTATAAATACAGCAGTACAGATCTCCCATCATCAGTTGAGAAAGCAAACCACAGCGATAATGGGAAAGTGTAGTGATCTAACAGAGTTTGAATGTGGCATGATCATCGGGGCTGGATGTGCTTGTCAAAGCATATCCAAGACAGCAGTGCTCCTGAACTTTTCGCATACAACAATATCAAGGTTGTGTAGGGAATGGTACAACGAACAGAAAATGTCAAGTCAGTGGCACTCCTGTTGATGAAAATCGCTGACAACAGTGAGAATGATATATTTTGGCATGAGGTCCTACTGTAGTATATTGCTATTGACAAATACAAGGTAAAATCAGTTATATTTACAATTGATTATTGTATTCATGTGAGATGCTAAATCATGTAATATGAAAGAAATATAAAAGTCCGTGAAAAAAAATATAGAAGCACAAAAGGAATATAGAGACTGGTGTTATTGAATATCTCCCTCTAAAACTAATGCAGCCATCCATTGGGAACAGAAAGTTAAACAAATTCTGCATTAAAGTATGTCTAATCTTGCCATCCAGTCTAATTTGAGCTGTCCTTTGAATAATGCTTTAAGGATTAATACAGAAGTTCTTTGGATTTTTAGCTATTAACAGCACAGCCTTGTGGTCAAGGTGACAGCCTGCCATGAGCTTGATGTGCTTGAACCTGGGGTCGAATCCCAGTACCGGCATGGATGTTTACTTCCATTCTTAGGTGTTTGTCTGCTTTCTTTCAGCTGGTAGTAGCTTTACATTGCCTTTGGGAAGTGGTGTACCCATCATATATACATTGAACCTATATATAATTGAGAAAAATGCTTCTCCTACCCAGAAAAAAACTGGAAAGAGGGTTAAGAAGAAGAAGAATAGTAATTATTTTTGGAAATCATATAAGATGTAATATCTATACAATCACGAAAATATTCCCTGAAACTGCAGCTATAAATGTATGTTGAAATATTTGTGGTTTTTATGTAGCATCTAGATGAGTTAATTAAAATTTATTCGATGTACTTTTCTATTCCTCTCGATTTAATATTTACTCTATGGGGTCTACTCCAAAAGACTGCTTCACCTATTACTACCCTTGTGTGCAACTAAATCGACTCACCCCTCCAGTGCGCACAAAAAGGCGTATGTTTTTTAAATGGCTTAACCGATTTTCAAAAAACATATTTTTTTGAAAGCCTAATGTTTTTACTTTACAATGACACCATTATCATGAAAATCTGTTCAGTATTTGTTTTTATAATGCATTTTGAATGAAAATGCAAGCAAAATGCATGCTTAGGAAAAAAAAAATTGGGGATACTTTTAAATTAAATTTAAACAAAAAAATCAAGCAAAACAAAGAAAATTTTATTGATCAATACTTGGTATTGCCTTCCCTTGCCTATACGACATCTTGCATGTGGTTCCTCGTAGACCTTAATAAGGTTTTGAAGAAGTCTTGGGATCCCTCTCCACTCCTCCTCTAGCGCAATCTTGAGCTCGTTGATGTTCGATGGTGCCGGATTTCTGGCTCGGACCCTCCGTTTGAGCTCGTCCCACAAATGCTCAATCGGATTCATGTCAGGACTGAGGGCTGCCCACTCCATCATCTCGAGACCAACCTCCTCCATGAATTGCCGAGTGGTACGTGCTGAATGACACCGGGCATTGTCATGCACCAACATGAAGTCTTCCTCGATATATCCTGCCTAGGGCACAATATGATCCAGAAGAATGTCCTCAATGTATCGTCGAGCAGTCAGACCCCCCCACCCCCCTCCGGCCTCCACCAGATATGAAAACAAGATCTGTTTTTCCTTCAAGGGATATGCCAGCCCACATCATGCAGGAACCGCCGCCGTTCGAGACTGTTTCAGCAAAACAGCACTGTGAAAATCGCTCTCCTGGACGCCGGTAGACCCAGCCTCTCCTATCACTTCATGGAGACACATTCTGCTCTTGTCAGTGAGCAGGACAGGAGCAGGACTTCTCGATGCTCCAATTGATGTGTTCCTGAGCAAATTCGTGTCACGCTTGGCGGTGATGAGCTGTCAATTTTGGGCCTCTAGCGGGCCATCTTGGAGTGAGGTTGGCTTTCTTCAAGCGTCTTCTGACTGTCCATTGACTAACAGCTATTCCTTGCACTTGTCTCAGCTCCTGTTGCACATCGACGCCTGTGAGATGGTGATTTCACAGTGAAGTTGAGACGATAAAGCGATCGTCTCTCTCAGATGTGCACGGGCGCCAGCTGGTATGTGGTCTCCGAGTGAAGGTACCAGTTTCCTGAAACCTTCTGAATACCCTTGAGACAACAGATTGGCTCAAGTTTAGTTGACGAGTGACTTCTCATTGACTGTGGTCTGCTTGCAACAAAGCAACGACTTGTGTGGCGTCTTCTGGTGTAGTATCCATGGTTTTGCAAAATCAATGAATGAAACTTTGGGAGATGTGTTTAGGTCAATGTCTGATAAGTGACTGATAAGAAATATTGGTCAACGTGGGATTTGATAGGGTATTGCGGCATGCAACTCGTGGTTCCTGTATGGAGCGCATTTTGCTACGCTTACGTTCAGATCACGTTAATTTGAAAAATATTGTACAGAATTTAATGACAATGATGTCATTGTAAAGTAAAAACATTAGGCTTTCAAAAAAAAAAAAAAGGTTTTGTGAAAATCGGAAATGCCATTTAAAAAAATATGCCTTTTTGTGCACACTGGAGGGGTGAGTTGATTTAGTTGCACGTGAGTGTAGAACATAAATCTGTCTTCCTTGAGCATTGGTGAGATTTTTGACAAGCATTATTATGAGCTATTATTGTTATTGATCATTTTAATCCCAAATAAAAAAATATCTTCATTAATCTTCTTCTTCAGCTTTTAGTTTTTACTGACATAATTTTGTTTTCTTCTCATTATATTATAAATTTTTGATGGATGAAATTCTCCAATAACTCTTCAAATACATTGAATCAAAAGACCTTTCATGAAATTTAATGTTCGTTATTGGACATTAAATAAATTGATTTAACTATGATTTTGTATATAGTTATTTCATCATTTTTATTTCTTCTCATCTTAAGAAGAAAATACCAAAAATAAAGAAAGAAAGAAAAGGGAGGCAAAGAACTAGCTTACTTTTTAGATTTTTGCATAAGTTATGTAAATGTTCTCGATCACTTTTTCCAATTTTAAAAATTTTTGAAAAATAATAAAAATAATTCTGTAGTATTATGTCCAATCTTGAGCACTATAGATATATTTTCATATTCTGTTAGACTTAATGCATCTAAGAAAGACAATACATTCACTCAACATTAAACATCATGATTTTTCTCTTGATTTTGCCATTCAATATTTAAATCATTTCTTTACTTATCACACAGGTTACATTGATGCTGCTATGAAAACAGCCCTTCACCTGAGAGAGTATGAGGATCTGTTAGACCCTGAAGATATTTACTGTTTGCTAGGTAATATTTGAAAATATAATTTAAGTTGTTTTTATTCTGTAAATTTGCTTAATTCTCACATATTTTTTATGTTTGAAAAAAAGCCCAAAAACCTTAAGCTGTGATCTTGAGGTAGAAGACAAATAATTTCAAATGAAATGACTTAACATCCAGTCTTCTTTATTGTCCTTGTATGAAAAAGAATTGCTAGATTTCTTGTTTTGATGTATTATTTTTATTTTATTTATTTTTTTTAAAGTTCAGTCTGTCTATATTACATGAAACACAAAATTAGGTAGAAAACCAGTTTTTTTTTCTATGAAATTGTGATGCTTTTATGACAAAAAAAAACCTGTTTTCCAATTTGAATTGACCTTTCCAGTGTATTCTTCTTCTTCCTGGGAGTTCTTTAAGATCACAAATACCTCATATCCTTTATCAATTACAGCTTTATTGCAGCTTTCTCAATTACACATTTGTTTATTTGTGATACTGCCTATGTCATCTTAACAAAGTTCATTTGCAATAAGATGGCTCTTCATAGTTTGAGATTTTTGTTGCCAAGACAGACTCCAAAGAGAATTATTCAACTATTGCATCTGTTGTGCTTTGCAGTTAAACCTAATGGTAATTCATAGATGTTATAGGATGTGATTTACATATGTTGCTGTTGTAGACATTCTTGATAAGGTTTATTTCCTGACCCATCCATAATTCTCTAACCTGACTTTGATCTGTTCATCTTTGTAATGGCTCTCCACCTGTCATTATCATTGCTGTGAAGATATCTGGAACAAAAGTTAACATTTTTTACAACAATTTTTTTTGTGGGGCTAAATCACAAAAGAAAGTCAGGCAAGAACAGAGTTTTTTAAAGATGTTCTTAATTAGGTGGTAGTTTAAATGATAAGTTGCGTGTCTCAATTCTTGGTAGTTTTTTCCCTGTTTGTTTCTCTTCCAGACAGGTCTCAGAGTTCATTCAATCCTCTGTTAAATGGATTAAAGACAGGTTAGCATTGGATGAGCCTCCAACCTCATCTTGTTTGGTTAGTGATCACAGGAGACTTACCTCCTGTGCCCTCTGTTGAGGATAAAAGACACATGATGCTTCTACGTTTTATAACTAATTTGTACTTTGATATCCCATCAAAACATTTGCATTGGATTTCATTTCTTGCTGGATTACCCTCGCCTCTTTCCCTGATGATAGAGTTTATGTAACACTCCATCAACAACATTCCAACATTCTAAAATTTAGGGTGAGGAATTGGAACCTCATTCTCAAGAGTAACCCATGAGAAAGAGGTTCCAATCTCACCATCTAACAAAGGACCCTGCAAAGGACAATGAATCAACATTGGTGCATTGAATAGTTAGAAAAGTGGCTGATAGATCTAAACAATTTACAAAATAATATTGAAATCTATCAGTTGAGAAATTGCTAAAAGTGTGAGTTCTCATCCATTTTGGAGCATCTATGTACTGGTGAAAGAAAGTATCTTGCATTGAACACCTCAATAGAGACTTCAATACACAAATTTTTCTCTCATTCTATTGGACTTCTAAAAGCAAAGTACTTGAAATCACAGCTGTCAGATTCCTCATTGAAACAGTTGTAAAGAACCAGCATTTGAGATTTATACTTCTCCCAATTTATGTTTCCATCCATTAAAATTTAAATCCTTTTCTCAAAGAATGTTTAGTAATGTTTGTCTTGAATTAAATGTTGTGTAAAACATAGTTGTAGTGGGAATCCAGACTTTCATGACCCAAGGAGCTCTTGTACCCCTGGAAAGTCTATAACTACCATTTAATGTTGGTCACTGTAAAAAAACATTCAATTTCAAACAAAGCTTAAATTTGTCTTTCTTTATAAATAATATAACTTAAGGAAGCTTTTGCATTTTTTCTTGAATGAGAGATAAAAATAAAAATGCATTTACTTAGAATGAAGAAATTGAGTCTTCAACAGTTGCTATTAACTATAATGGTGGGCTGTGGCCAAATGCCTGTTATTATTGTTAGCTTTGTCTTCTCAATCCTTGTGTTTTGTCTTTCCCTCCATATTTGTGTTCACCCTCACCTTTGACAATGGCATGTTTATAACATTCCAAAATTGTTGGGATTCGTAATTCCTTGATTTTAAATAAGTGCATTTTTCTTTTTACTTCACTTTACTTTGCACATTAAGTCTTTATCATTTTTTAATCTCATTTTAACAATTTTTATAATATTGACATTCTTTGTGTTTCCTCAAAATAGCTTTAGCCAGTTGTGCAAACAGATCATTTGCAATATGTTCTAAAGCTTTTATCAAACTTGAATCCTTGGAGGATGCAACCGAAGAACAACACGAGATATATCGGGATCTTGCAATGGATATATTTATGAAGTAAGCTTTTATTTACGTATTTAAACTGTTTTAAGTTTTATAACAAAATAATAAATAAGAATTATTTCTGTAAAACATTTTGTGAGGAATTCTTAAACATAAAAGAAAAATACAAACATTAGCCACAAAATTGTGAACCTTTACAATTACTGAATAGTTTATCCTTTGTTAGTATTTTATCTTAAAGGTTTGTAATTTTTTGGCCAGTGTGTTTCTATAACTTCTGTTACTTCTTTTAAGTACATTTTTATTAATAACTAAAGCTCCAAACTTCTAAGAAATTCATTTAATTTATATCATTGCATTTAAATAAATAAAAAATAAATTGTGGGGGTGTGATTAGAGTTTCTCATCCTTCAATCAGTATATCCTATATTTCTTAATTTAAAAAGGTCAGCTACTTTCATCCACTGTGTAATGGTTCCAGGACCAAAGTACAATTACTTAAAATATGTACGTGTGAATAAAATTGTAGTTTAAACAATGCAATTTAATTTGATCGATTAATTTAACTTTTCAATAACTAATAGACTCTGTGTGACTGAGGGTTTTATATTTTTAAAATAAACTTTTTTTTTTCTTTCTATTTTTCAGACACAGTCCTAAGGATTCAAGAAATAGTCGTTCAGAATGTATTAAGTGTGAGACAATGATTCCAGACTGGTATTACTATTGGTTTTTTTTTCTTGAATTTCTAATAATTTTGTATCACATAAGAATTGATGTACTCTTGAAAAAACATGCAGACAGAAATAGTGAACCCAAGCGAATAGTATCCATACTGTACCCATCATCTTCTTTATGACAAAGTAATTCAGGAATTGATGAAGATCTAATTGTTTTCATTTTTACATAGTTAAATGTCTGCAAAATAAAATATAAAAATATTGTAACTCGTTGGCAGTCATTCTGTACAGAATAATATTAATAATGATATAATGCAGGCTATTACGGCTGCATTATTTAATAAAAAGAGAAACACGTTACTGGAAGAAGAAGAAAGTTGCTAATGTATGACAGGAATACTGTAAACAGAAATTGTAATGACAGGATGTATTAAAGAAAATCAGGGTAGACTCTTGAGATTCAGGTATTTGGTAAAAGAAAGATGTGAACTGAGAGTCCCCAACAGAACACAAATACAGTGCCAGATCAAAAGCCCATTAGGCTACACAGACATTGAAGCTATGAAGATTAGGGGCAGAAGATATCAGAGATCATGATTTTAGAGTGGAAGACATGAGAAATGCAAGTCTGGAATATGGGGCAAAAGCTTAGGTGACAAACTTGACTCAAAAGGATCTGAATGTGAGCAAAATGGAGTAGCAAGAATCATAAGCTATAAAGATTGTGAGGGTGACATTAGATTGTTACTTGAAACAAACTGGCTTTGAGTCAATTTTACAGTTTTTGTGTGAAGAGACTAAAGTAGGCAGAGCTGTCAATAGATTGATTGAAGATACCATAAAGACTGATTGACCTTATCCAAAAAGCCATACTTTCAAGGTGTTCACATATTATTTGGCTGAAAAGCTCCAAAAGCCAATGAAGAAGCAGTCACCTATGAATTTGATAGCTTATAGATCTTGGGAAAGAGCAATGACAGAATAGGTTTTAAAGAGACACTTTAGCCAAGTTAAATTAATTGAGATGAAATTGGTAATAGACTTTCGGAATTGCAACACATTGATCATAAAGATCAACCCTCTATTGTAGCAAAAGTTGCTACTTAATTATTAAGAAGCACAATACTGCAGTCAGTCTGCTACTTCAAACTCTGATTGCACGATTTTGATCAGTAGATGCATGTTTTCATAATCTTTTCCTATTAATGGGACAACTATTATAATAAGATTCCCTCTAAGCGAATGCGTGTGTTTTAAGTGAAGCTTTTGCTAATTCTATTTTAGTTTACTTTAAACCGTAGATTTTGTTTTTAATAAATGCTGATTGGTGCTTAACCACATTTGTGTTACCATACGATAGCAGACTTTGTCCTGCCACTCTTGAATGTCAGTGATAAAGCATATGTTCTCTTAAATTTTAGTATAAAAATTAGGAATCATGTTTTGTGCAGATAATAATGAAAGAAATTGAAAATTGTACTCAACAATTGATAAAAATGGGATAACAATTTTGCTCCCAATAGTGGTAAATATACTGAGTAATGGATTCGGTGTATGAAATTGTATACCCAATAAATTTTCATGGAAAAATATTAAGATTTTAATTACATATAAGATCTTAAGTTCACACAGCAATTCAAGATTTCATTTCTCTAGTTATCAAATAGACCACTTTTCACTCAAAATATTCTGCAAGGCCGCAAATGAACTAAATGTAAATTGAAGATATTCCTCCTTATAAATGTCAATTATTTTCCATCACTTGTATCATTAACATCCTCATGTAAAATGCAAATAAAAGTCGTGTTTACAACAAAAGGCAACAGTGAAATGTTGGATTATGAGATTTGCTGTCTCAGGCCATCTATAATCAAATATCTCCATTTTATAGCTTTTCTCATCTGAAAAGCCAGTTTGGTTATTTAATGAAACCAAAGGCTTGTTCAATTAGACAGAAAAACTTCCGAAGTTAAAGATATGTTGTAGGCACTAAACTGTGATCAAGCCAAATATCATTGATACTGTATTTGCCTTTACTTTCTCCATATGATAGTAATAGGGGAAGTATAGTAATCTGCAAGCAACGATGAACATACACTTTTTATTTTATTTCTAATACATCAAACATTTATACAAAATAGGACATACACTAATTGCCAAAAAAGATTAGTGCACCCAGAACGAATGATCCAGGAACAACGAAACTCAATGTATGGCATCGTCACAGGTATTTCTGCCACTGATTGCAGTTGGGCTGCAATTATCCGCTGAGAACTGCCACCCGGGGAATTAATATCGCTAAGACTGTGGCCATATAAATGGCCGTCATATGACCACTGTACGATTTATAATCAGTTTGGTTGTGGGGTGTAGGTCTCTTGGTCCTCAGCAGGCCTCGACAACACATTCGAAGCAGCTTTGAACAACTGGCAGAGTTTGAGAGAGGTTGTGTCGTTGGATTGTGGGAGACAGGCTGGTCATTCAGCAAATTGGCTGCCACCTGGACCATTCCTACTGTACTGTGCTATGGTGTTGGGAGCAGTGGAGACGTGAGGGCAGACTACCAGAAGAGAGGATCGTATCATTGTCCGACAGGTGTGAACTGAACCAAGGTTGTCCCTGTCCACTATCCAGAGACATGTAGCAGCATCACTAAAAATGTGTGTCTTCACTCATGATTGCGAGGTGATTTACAAGACTTGCACTATCAGCAATCCTTATGCTGTCTGTCATTAGCACCCCACCATCAGCGGCTTCATTTACAGTGGTATAGTAAGCATGTGGTATGGACAACTGTGAATGGCAACGAATTGTGTTTAGTGAGAATGCAAGTTTTGTCTGGACATGAATAACCATTGTACTCGAGTATAGAGAAGCTCTAGATAGCATACAAATCTGGACTTCATTGTTGAGACACAGACCAATGGTATCATTGTATGGGGAACATCTCCTATGCTTCTTAGTCTCCATCGGTAGTGATCAGGGGGAATTTTGTCAGCGCAGTGATATGTTCAGAGATTCTGCGACCTCATGCGCTTTGCTTCATGGAGCTGCTACAGTAGTCCATTTTTCAACAATATAATACCTACCCACATACAGCACGGGTTTTCCAGGACTGCCTCCTTGCTGTTGTTACCCTTCCTTGGTCCATCAGGTCTCTAGACTTGTCACCCATTGAACTTGTATTGGATCAGCTGGGACGGCAGCTTCAGCCATTAACGGATAAGAGCATTCTGGAGTGGCAGTTGAGCAACTTTGGGAAGATCTTCCACGGGATAGCATTAGCCATCTCTATGACACCATATTAAACTGCATATATCCATGCTAGGGGGGTGGTATGAAGCAGTACTAAAGCAGTACTAACACTACTGATGTGTAGTGTTTTGACTGAATAAATGAACCCTTTGCTCTGATATTGTAATCAGTTATTTGCATCATCATTCTCACTGCCAAGCATCATTCCATTTGAACTGCTGCTTCTGGATGCGCTAATTTTTTTTTGTAACCCCTTCAGTGCCATGCCCGGAAAATTTCCAGGCTAAGTCTTTCAGACTCAATTTCGATTGCGCGGAAAAGTTCTGTGCATAGATGTTTCTATGGAGAGATAGCCCGGAATTTTTTCGAGAAAGTTGTGATGTTATAGCCATAGATGGTAGCTACATCTACTTCCTTTTTTGTTTTTTTTTCAAAAGCTTCTGAGAGGTGACAGTAGTTGTTTTTTTCTGTCTTTAAGCTACTATAGTTGTTTAAGAGTGGCTTCTCCTTAAATCAAAATGGCGGCGTCGAAATGAAATAAATGCTTAGATCATAAAGAAATTGAAAAACTTTTGAGTTAGATTGCTTCAGTGATAGTGACTATGAATTAGATATTTCCAATGAATATTCCTATATTGAAAGTGAATATAGTAAATAGGATTATGACTGTAAATAGGATTATGCAAAACAGGCAGTCGTGTAAGAAGCCGGCATTGTGAAGGGTTACAGGAGTGTAGATTATTCTTTGATTGGTGTGTGAGAGAGAGACTGTCTGTTATTGATCATCTTATGGATGCAATAATTTGAAAACTAATTTACCTAATTAAATTATTAAACTCCTTATTTAAGAGTTTAGTTTATTAGCTAGATCTGATTAGATGCTGTATAAATTGAAAAGTTTTTCACATATATACATAGGCCACTTTTATGAGATCAGATACACTAAATAACAAAAAAATTGTAGTAATATCTTCATTTAATTAATTATTTTTTTTTAAAAAAAAGAACCTTATTTACTTATAGAATGTTGCTTGCAATGCTTCTACAACACACTTAAAATGAGTTATATGCTTTATTTCAAAAAAATTATCCTAAAGGTTTTTTTGTCAAAATGATTGCTGGCATTGAAATGACTCTAAATGGAATAAAACAATTGGCCTTTTTTTTTTTTATGAACTTAATTTTTTTGTTCTTATACTGAAGTGAATTTCACATGTTATAAAATAGCCAACTTGTATATATAATGTAGAATATTTTAATGGAAAAAAACAAAACAGATGTTATTTAGTGTTTATTTCGTAAGGAAATTAGATCACAGATTGTTGGATATTATTTTCTGTAAGTTCTTATTAATCAGTGTTACTTTTATTTTTAGGTGCACAGTTTGTCCGAGTTGTAATACAAGGTTCCCCACATGCATAGTCACAGGCCGTCCAATCATGGATAACACAGCATGGACATGTCCAACTTGTAAACACCAAGCTTATGAACGTGACATTAGTTTGCTGAAGATATGTCCTTTATGCCACACCTCTCTCAAACCTTAAGTTTTAAAGCCTTGTAGAGATTTTATTTATTGAATCATTATGTTTTATACACTTTCATAGGTGTCACCTATTTATTAACCATTTATCACATTTCATTATTTTTGTATGCTTGGAAAATTGAATATTTTTATCCATAATAAATATTTAAAAAGGGATTTTGTTGTTCTCAGCCTTTATTTTAATTCTGAGGATTAGAACATGAAAATCTTAAAACTCTAAATCTAGAAAATCTTTCTGAATATTTCAATATATTTGGATCATTAACTCCAATGATAAAGTCATTAAAACAGTATTAAAGTCATACTGTTTTGATATTTTCTTGTAGAATAAATGGAATGAAAATTTCTCAAAGAATATTGGCTGTATATTTACATATGCCGCCTGTATTTAGCTTTGCAAATGGGAGTAAAACATGGATGTGGCAAAAGGCACAGGAAAAATACTGTTGTCATAAGGTTTGCAAATGAATAGAATGAACTGGTTAGTAAATCATTACTTTTTTTATAATAGAGTAGCATTTTTTCTCCAATGTTAAAAAAAAAAGAAGCTAATACAGTGCCTGATAGGTGATGAGGGACAGATTATTATCAATATACTATCTCCAATGGAACTTCAAACATCATTTTCTTGAAATTCTTCAGAGACTATCTTGTAATGATGAGCTTTGGATGTTCTGACTTCAGTGATTCTGTTGTAGAATCATTGAATTTATGCCATTGGATGGCCTAGTATCTGATTGCTTTTATCAGTCCAACAAACAAGAAATTCAATGTCATTTACTCAAGTGACAAGACTTTCCAGATGTTCACTGCTAATTCTTCTGAATTTGCCCTTTACATCTGCTCTATTCGAAGCGATTTTGAAAACTTTAAAACTATACATTTAATATTATTTAATATTATTTGTATATTTTTTAAAATACAAAGTGTTCATAATTAAAGTTTACATTTCAAAAGGCTGTAACTGCAAACCAATCAGTTATTTCACATGAGGGCTTCTGTGGCAATGGAATTTTGTTTGGCTCAAAAAAAAATTTTTCTTCCGAAGTTGGCCGCTAGGACAATTTATGGTGCTGTAGTACTGTAGTGGATACACATGATTCGTTGTGTGTTACACAAGGACATGTTTGATGTGGTTTCCCCCGGTATCGACAACTTACTGAAATCGCAACATTGCATGCTCAACCACAACATGTAGTGTGTTATTCGTAATGGATACGGCGTGTAATGCTAGTCTTCAGGTCCCCTAAGTTGGCTAGGTGTTTATGATAGACAAGGACTTTCAGATGCCTCCATAGCCAAAAGTCACAGCGGTTGAGATCCGGCGAACGTGCTGGCCATGGTGTATGAAAATGGCATCTGATGATCCTGTCATCGGTAAAAATAGCCTGAAGCAATCGCTTGACAGGAGTAGTGATGTGGATTGGGCACCTTCCTGTATGAAACTATTGCATCTAGACATCGATGCTGTTGAAGTGTGGGAATCCCCTGGTTGACTAACAGATGCATAATGCTGGCCAGTAACTGTGAAGGTGACAGAACCCTCAGGACTGAGCTTTCTGAAAAAGAAAGTCCGACAATGAATGTGGATGTGAAACCACACCAAAAAGTGATCTTTGGTGAATGAAGTGGCAACTGTCACAAGACAGTGGGTTAGCAGGTGCCCAAATTCTGCATTTGTTCATATTCACATCACTATTCAGATGAAAGTGAGCTTCATCAGTCCACAAAATGTTCCAAAGCCAGTCAGTTTCCAGTTCCGTACGAACAAGAAACTGCAGGGCAGATGTTTCACGTGTACCTCTGTCGTAAGTCAGTAATTGCTGAACATTGCAAATTTTGTAGGGTACCAGCACAAAATTTGTCATAGAACTTTGTGAACAGTGCTTACGGGTTTGTCTAATGACTGTGCAACACACCGTGCACTGCTGCTTCCGATGACATTTGCCATCCTTTCTTCCTCCACCAATATAGCCACATCCTGCACTGTCTGCTGCTTGTTTTCCGTCCTCTGACAGGATTCATCTGCAAAGAACCTGTCTCTTCAGATTTCTGGATCATTTTTCAAACACCATTTGCGATAGTAGGGCCAGTTTTTTGTCCCTTTACTGTCTTAAACCTTCACAGTGCTGTTAAGGCATGGCTGTTATTTTGATAAAATATCTCACAAGAAGTTCATGATCCTTTGGTAACACTGTCATTATGCAATGAGGTGATACATTCCTCACCTTTCTGCTTTTTTAGCAGTTTTCAATCACGTGTCACAGCATCTGTATTTCTTATTTGCAATTCCACTATGGTTGAATCTCCACTAGCGGCCATCTTTGGAAGTATTTTTTTTTTGTGTGCCAAGAACAAAATTTCATTGCCACGGGACATCCTCCTGTAAAATATGAAATCATTCATCTGATTGGTTCTCCCATTACAGCCTTTTGAAATGTGAATTTTAATTATGATCTGTATATTTTAAATAGAACTTAGCAAAGAAACATGGAGTATAGGCATTGAGAAGAGCTGGGTTCAATCCCTGATAGAGGTCAAGAGATTTTTTCCTAGAATATTTCTCCTCTGAATGAGCCCTGGAAGCTTCACACAAGCTTCTGTAAAACTGGAACTAGGTTTCTCTTCCAGGGTACAGAGAACGAGCATTGGGCTAACCATCCAATCTCAACTAGTCCCAAAATGTTGAAGCTTGTACCTTCAGCATCCCATGAACTATGTATAGGAAGTACCTTATCAAAAAAATACCATTGGTAATAAAACACATTAAGTGATGATAATGTAATTAAAAAATATCGTGCTATATGTAATCACACACTATAATGCAATTCCTTCATTTTCCTAAATGCCCAAGTTATAAAATGTACCATATATAAGACTCACAGCTGTAGCTAAAGGAGAAGATTACTTTACTTACCTTTACTAGTTTGCACATCAATAGAAACCTTGTGTTCTTAACCATTTGTAAGCAGTGGTACCAGTGGAAGTGACAGTAAAGATGTTTTTTCTTTTGTTCCATAGAAGCTTTTATGTAAATGTGATAGTTGAAAAGGAATCTCTCTAATCAAGCTGTATTGATTAGCACATACGGATGTCTGTCTTCCATAAAGAAATCTTCCAATAATAAACTATCTTTAATTACTCTGTAATTTTTTGATTTGAAAAGGCCAGTCTTTATTGTTTTCAGTGAGGGATGCAATCTGTAGACGGCTTCCATCAGTGCACTAACATTACTGGACCAGTTTCATTCAAATGAACATCTCTTCATAACAGCTGTTCATACAGTTACAAATCATAAAATCACTTTCCACATGTATAGTCTGCCATCAAATTATCAATATCATGACCTTCTTGGTGGTCCTGTGGTTCAACTGTAACAGTAATAGATAACACGATTTTGCACACGTAAACAACAGATTACTGATCAGTGTTTTCATGTACAATCTGAAAATAGGAAAAACCAATGAATAACTGATTTGCAACATAAGGATAAATTCCAGTTCATGAACTACCCTGTTTATTTGATTGATTTGAATCCCATTGAGCTTTGGGATCGTATGGCCATTTGGATGCACCACTAAGTGCTGTTGCTATAGGAGACACTATTAACAGACTGACATGCCATATCTCCTGGAATCTTTGAGCCCATGCATTGTCATAGAGCTGCTGGATTGGCTGTGAAGGGTATTAGGTTAGTAGTCGTAATAATTTGACCACAGTGTTCATAGCATTGCTTACATATCGATCTTATTTTGGCAAAGAAAAAAAAAATTCAGAACTTATTCTGAGACGTGTTAACCATTTAGACCAATCCACTACTAGATACTGCTTATAGATTTGCTTCAACTTTCTAAAAAGCATCTGCTCCTCCAGTTCGACTCCAAAGTTGTCATCTTACTTGCTTGCAAAACAAATATCTTTTATTTTTCTTTGTATTAACAACCTTTCCCCCCAGCTTCCGTTACTCCAACTTTTCTCTCAAGATTTCCAAATCTTTGCTTCATACAATCATTTTCTAGTTAGATTTTCATGGCCCAGAGAAATCTCTAGTTCTTGTATTGATTGTAAATTATAGCTTTAATCTGAATCATGAATGCACATGCAGCAAGTCAAGGTTTTATCCTTTTTTGATTTCTTTCAGTGATCGGCATTAATACAGCTTAATGCAGTGCTGTAACAAAATGTTGAGGGCACAGCCATAGTATTTTTTGCACTATGAGGATGATATTACCATTATGCAGTCAATACAAAATGGTGCTTCCAATGTATTTTAAGTCCCTGTTTAGGTTTACTAAAACTAAAACTCGGAAAACCAACATTATGTATGTTAGCTGCAATTCTATCTTAGTCTGTGGATAAGAATTGTTAGCTGCAATTCACATGGGCGTTTAGTGAAAGCCTGTTGTAATTAATATGTGATAAGTGATATATTATTATTTTCTCCAATTTCATCTTTATTTAAGTGGATTACAAAAATAGGAACGAGTATTATTCTGAATTTAAAAAAAAAAAAAAAGACGCTGGATGGGGTCCCTGGTTTTTATGGCTCTGGTTTAATGTTCCAATGCTCTAAAGATCATATATCATATATTTCTACCTATGACTCCTTCTCTCTTCATCTAAGATGAAAATATTATCACTATTTGTTCAGATGACGAGACAAATGCAGATTTTAAGGATAGATAAAGAATAACAGTTTTTGGGGCTATGTTCTCCCAATCACTTCAACACAACACTTAAGTGTTCTCTTTTTCTTTTTCATCAAATATAAATATTGGCACCATTTACTATTCTGTCTATGACAAAATAGTTTATTTCAGTTTTTGAAGAATGCAAGATGAAATTATCAGTTTAGATATACACTCACGTTTGTGAAAATTGCAACACCATGAAGAAACCATCAGAATGGAAGGGAATTTATTACACACATTAGTAATAGTGATACAAACAAATGATTAAAATTTCAGAGCAATGCAACAACAGTACTTGCAAAACATCAGTATAGTGTAAAGCCTCCACGAGCTGCTATACACCATGGCATCAAATCAAACAGGTCTTGAATATGTACCTGGGTTATCGCCTGCCAAGCTGCTTCTATCAGAGTCCACTGTTCATCGGTATTGGCTGCTGGATGACAATGATGGGCTAGTTGCCAAGTGACCATACCCCAGACATATCGGGCGAACATGCAGGCCAGGGAAGAAGCGGTATCTTCGAAGTCTGCCTGGACATTTCTGGCAATATGTGGTCAGACATTGTCTTTTTGAATAAGGCTCCAGGAGTGTGCTGAAAGAAGGGTACAACTTCAGCCTCCACAACTTCCCTGATGTAGAGGTTGCTGTTGAGATCGCCTATGATACCCAATTGCTCCCCAGACTATCACGCCTGCATGACTATTGTTCATGCAGTATGATGCTGGACATTGCAGTCTGAAATTGGTGCTCACCTTGATATCATCTAATCAATATGCAGCCATCATTGCAATCCAAGTTGAAGCGGGATTCGTCTGAAAACATGACATGGTGCCAATCTGCATGCCTCTGGGTATGTCTGGGAGCTCATTGTAGCCTGAGGCATCAATGGTTCAGACCCAAGGGAATCCTCCGCAAAGGAATGCATGCACGCACAGCTTCAATCATGGAAGCAGACAATGTCAGACCTGTTGCAGTGTTCCATCACTGCCATGCGGATGAGATGTCTATCATCCCATGGTGTCGACACAATTTGTGATTGATTTCCGGATTTTCGACTCGTCCTGTTCTCGCCAGTCCACGTGGCTGTCGTGGCATTATGTTCCATACGAGCAGCAATTTTGCGGTATGAAAATCCTCCTTCGCGCAAGTCGATCGTTCGGCCCTGTTAAAACTCTGGCGCCTTTGATGTCGACAAGGAATATTGGCTCCAGTAGGCACATGTACAGCTCACTAACAATGAAAAACTTACTTGTCTGGGTCCATGACAGTCCTCTACTTATACGCTCTTACACGAAAGTTCAGAGGTTGTTGCACAATCATTCCCAAATTTTAATCATTTGTATGTTTCCTTCATGGTGTTGTATTTTTCACAAACATGAGTGTATTTAATGAATGTCTGTAGGGAAATGTAGTGAAACAGGTCAAAGAAAAAATAAATCAAGATGATAAAAGCCCGATTTGTAAGTTTGCTCCTTAATGGCCAAATGGTCTCTCCGTTCTTAAGCATCAGAAACAAGCATAACTACTTTTTCTTTCAGTTTTTAGGAAGAGTAAAATTTTATACTTCTTTATACTGATCTACCAAACAAAAATAAACACTTCAGATATGTTGTTTATATTCACAGAAGGTGGAGAGGAACATAATTACCTCACCAAAGCCATTAATATCTTGTCATTAGGAACTATGCATTTGTTAAAATTCCTGTAAGTTCAATTGTCATTTTTGTCATAACAGTAAAATTCTTATTACTCTTTTAAAGTAATTTTAAGAGTCTGGTATCATTCTGCACTTTCTTGAGCCAATTTATCTTAACACTTTTATTTTCTCAAGCCAAATTAATTATTAGTAAAATTAATATTGTGATAAATCTATTCACACAAAAATATACATCTTGTCTCTTCAAGCTAAATGAAATAGTTAATTTCTAGAATCTATTCTTGGATACAAATGAACCATAAATGCTTAGTCTTGTAAAAAAAAATTTCCAGGTTGTTTATGACATGATTTCTGTACAAGTGCAAAAGCAATTGAAACTTGTACATCACTGAAACATTAATAATTTTACTCATTTCATTTTCAGAATTATGTTGTTATTTTACATTTCTTCCAAAATTTAAAAGTTTGTTGTAGCTTTTCTTTGGGTATAGAATTTTGTTGTTTATGTTTTGTTCAGGTTCTATCACTGCCTATTTCACACTTCCAGGAGAAAGCAGATTGAAATGCCACAACACAGCTTCTTTACTCAATGCAGGATTCAAATAACATTGAACATTAAAGATCTGTGCTAAATATATCAGAAACATAGGAGTTTCCAACAACATCAGCATTTTGATTAATTCATTGTTTTTTTTTCCTCTAATGAACTCGTAGTTCTTCAAAGTGGATTTTATTTTTTTTATATTGTAAGTTAAAAATATTTGCACAAAAGAAAATTCATAGATAAAAATAAATTTTTATGGATTTTAAAATGAATGACTTAGCTTAAATGAATGAGGTCAGTGCTATCTTCATCCAGTTTTCAATAAGTTGATTCGTTTCCATCCAGTTCAGGTGATTTAATTGAAGCGCTTAGAATAATAACGGCAGATCCCAACCAAAGTTCATTCTGAGAAAAATGATATTTTCTGTTTCTTTCCAAAACTTGGAAAGTTATTAACATTATGACTTTATATTTTCTATGTCTTTAAAATAAGGATTTTCAAGTCTATATGCAAATTCTTGAACCTTTGAGATTATTAATTTTTGTGATTTTGTGTTCTTTATTAGACCAAAAAATATATAGAAGAAGAAACATGGTGGGAAATTGACACATCCTTCATTTAACATCATGAAATAACTAATCCAGCTCTATTTACAAATCTTCACATTTTTCTTCATCGTCGACACCATCATGAAGAAGATTTGTATAAAAATTATGATAGATGGGTGGTATATATATTTCAGTACTTTCATCAAGTCATTGTATTTAGCTTGCTTTATCTTTCTCTGTTCACTGTACTTCTGTTGTAACCTAAACAATGAAACATGCGAATTTTTACCTCTTTTCCTAAAATTAACTGTTTGATGCACATCAAGGTCAGAATATCATAAACCAAATTTAATAATCTCAGGATTATCATGATCCACAATAATGGATGTAACCTTACGTAAATGCAAAGAAGCACCATCAACATTTTTTTTTCTAATTACAAAGTTTGAAGTAATACCATTCTGTATATCAACAAAATCTTCCTTGTTCATTTTATTAATAGTGAAAGGGTTTTTTACTCTTGCTGCTGCAATAACATCGTACCATTGGTCAGGGCTATCCACACACTGCATCTTCCTTTTCTTCTTCTCAATAACTGCAAAGTCCCAATCTGAAGCCCTGTATGAGTGTCCTAGTATGAAAAACCTGTGTGTTATAGAGTCAAAAACTTTCATTTTCACCAAGTAAATCCAAAGAGCAACAATATGAAAATTTTTGTTTTGTCCAGCGCAAGAGGCAGTCCATATGATGAGTTTATTAGCACTGAACTTTGATTTCAGCTGAGGCAAAACTTTTAAAAAACAAGAACCGATATCATCACAGGCACGTGAAGCTACATTTTCAGACCATACATTCATAACTGTACTATCATCATTTAACACGTGTATACCAAAATTATATGTCCATAGCTGATGCAAATAAAACACTGTTTTCGTCGAAATGTGAGATGTGGGAAGAGCTTGTTGAAGATCAGCAGTTAGAAGTAGAACCCCAGTACTTTCACTTTTACACAACTGAATGTCTTGGTTCATTAATGGTTCGACATAATACTAAATATGTTCAGGAATGCCTTCTGACACAGTGGCTTTGCTTCATTCTTCACCATGATATGATATTTGTAGGTAAACTTGCGCCTGCTTTCGTCTCTGCGAAGTCTATCCTTTTTATAAGCCTTTCGAGGTTCACTTTTCTGCATTAAACAAATAGGCTTTCTGCTTATTATAATCACCAAACCCATAAAATTCTAAAAACAATGTGTCCTTCACATTGTGAGACAAACGTTGAAACACGCAAGTTGAATCAGAAAAGTTATTTATCTAATTTTATCTGGAATCCCTATGGAATTTTTTGTTACATACAATTTACCACTATATCTGCACAACTTTCTTTTGTTTATCACCCATTTAGTTGCCTTTCTCACTCGTTTCTTTCCTTTTATCGGAGATTCAGGAATCACATCTGCAGACAACGCCATGTTGACTACAACGCCATGAACTTGTAGCGGACTAAGTAAAGCACTCCGAGTTGGGATATGTCATTGTTACTCTGAGAATGAGTTCGTTTTCACTGCGGACAAATTTTAAAGGCGGCAAATGGGGGCTTTGGCATATTTCAATTCGTTTGATATTTTGTCACATGAAAGGTAGATGGCATGAGTGTACAGGCATGCTTCTATCTCAATATTCATGGTTGGTTGGGATATGCCGTTATTATTCTGAGTGCCTCAATTGTTCTCTTGGAAATTGGTAAATGCCAAAAATACCAAAGTGATTAATTTTGAATAACAATGGACTGTATTTGGATCAGGGATGGTGATTTTTTTTTTTTTCATATTGGAAATTTATTGTGACCTCATCAGATATAATATGACAATGCTCATTGTTTTTTTACTTAAAATTAATAGAGATATTTTTTTATATATTTACCATACACTGTCCAGTCTGAATATTGTGGCCGGCTTCCTAATAATTTCTTGGCTCCCTCTTGCTGCTTTGTGGGACGATGTACAGTCTGTAAGACCTTTGAATATTGCTGTAGGTACGGTAGGGTTACTTTCTCAGTTGTTGAGGTTAAGAGGATTCAAATGTTGAAATTCTAGATATGTTTTGTGAGATTCAAATCTGATAAATTCAATGATCTGGAAGTCACTTTTTTTTTTCCATGAACTAAATGACAGGATGCATTTTTCAGTAAGAACAAATATGGGAAAATAATCACCATGAAAGACTTGTCATCTGATCTGTCAGTTACTCTAATATAGAAATCTTCTGCATCTTACAAAGAGATTTTAAGAAAACATTTCCGTCCGTCCCCTGTCTGTTTTAATTCTGATTATCCTCCCAGGTTTTTTGTTTAACCTCTACCTCAACACAACATGTCAGGAACATATCTCATCTGAACAGGAAGCTTCTGTCCAATCTTCATGGTACAATGATAGTTTTTAGGTACAAGTTGTAAATAAATAGGTTCAAACATATCTTAACTGAGCCCATATTCAGCAGAGTTCATTGAATTTTGGTCTGAGAAAATGTTAAATTGAATGGTTAGCCATCACACAGTTTTTGACTATAAGTTTGCTCAAGGCCAACCAATTTTCTATTCCCTGTAACTGAGGTGTTTGGCATCAACCAATGGTCAGCAAATGCTATTCTGATCAGTTTGCCATTCACTCTCGGCAAACCTGAATACAGAGCTTGAATAGCTGACAATACAGATGAGTTTTATGTCTGTAACTATTGATCAGTACCTCGAAGTCAAGTCTTCTTAGAACTCTGCAAAACCAAATCTTTTTCTCATATCGATTGGCTTCAAGAGGATAAGATATAATATACTCTTATGGTTTTTGAACATATTCTATATACAGGGAGTGGACAAAATAATACGTCTTACCATATGAATACCTGTGAAACAACACATAATCTTTATTACTAGGGTGTTGGCCCACCCTTCGCCTGAATTACAGCTTGTATCCAATGTAGGATGGATAAATACAGGTCATGCACAATGTTCAAGGAAATACGCAGCCATTCCTCGTGCAGAGCAGTCTCTAGTTCAGAAAGTGGGAGAGAGGTGGAAAACTAGCATGCACTTTGGCCTCCAAAATACCCGACAAAGGTTCGATTATGTTAAGATCAGGAGTTTGAGGAGCCCAGATGAGATGTTCCACTTCATATTCGTGCTCATCGAACCATGCTTGGACACAGCGAGCAGTGTGAATAGGGATATTGTCATCTTGGAACAGAGGTCATTCACCAGGGAACACAGTCTACAGCATATTATGGAGATGATCACCCAGAATCCTGAGATAATGATGTGCTGTGACTTTCCCATTCAGGAATACAAGTGGTATTCAGACCACATCAAGATATTGAACCCCACACCATCTTAGCACCCCCTTCATGCTTAAAAGCAGGAAAGAGGTAGTCAACATGAAAGGCTTCTCCACTTACGAACACATCCAGTGATCTGAAATAATGTAAAGGAAGACTGGTCAGACCAAATGACGTGTCCCCACTGCTGTTGTGTCCAGTGTCTGTGCTTGCGGCACCATTGCCGTCACTTCAACATATTACAAAGTGTCAGAAATGGTTTTGGAATAGCAGCTCTGCTATGAATGTTCGCAGCATGCAGTTTCCGTTGGATAGTTTTGGTTAATAAAGGGTCCTGGAGATGGGTGTTCATCTTGGAGGTTATCTGGAACACCGTTGTCTTGTAGCGTCGGGTCACTATCCGCTTCAACACCCATCTATCCCTGTCGATGAGCTTTGACTTTTGCCCACTGTTCTGTTTTGCAAATGACATCTTACCATGCTTTGTGTAGGCTGTCATAACAGTTGACACTGTGTTTCTTGCAACACCCACAAGGTTGGCTGTTTTCGTCACTGAAGCTCCAGCGAGGCTCGCTCCAATGATCATGCCTCTTTCGAAGTCTGAGAGGTCGGACATACTGCGTTTCACTGTTAGCACAAGTTTCACTGCAACCCGTACGACTGCCGCCGATCGACTGATACCTCTGCCTTTATGGCCACTAGGTGGCAGACGTTTATTCTAGATGGTGTGGCTCTGCTATGCAAATGAATTATGGCTCATTTTCATACGGGTTTCATATTATTGTGTCCAGCCCCTGTATATATATACATATGTGTGTGTGTATATTTTGTCTGCTTGGACTCATTGATTCAGACATTGGCACAAAATTCCCAAATAAATATAATACTTAACAGTATTACAATTAATTTGATAAGACCAAATAGCCTTTTGCTGTCTCAATAGCTAGCAGCTGCAATAGACTGAATTGCAGAATAAATACCATGCAAATTATATTGTGTTCATTTCTGTGATCACTACAAGAACATTTGAAATGCTAAATAAATGTCTTTATTTCAGTTTATTTAAAAATATTTCATATGTTTTCTTTTTGTAATTTCATGCATAAATCATTCTGTATATGATTTAATGAAGGATACAGAAAGTTGCCAGTTACTTATCTATGGATTAGATCTTTGTACTCAGGTCTGTGTTATTTTATTCATGAATGGTTGATATCTATTATATGGTGGTGAAGCTTTGTTGTTAATGAAGTAATTGTTCAGCAACTGTAAATTAAATTTCTGGTTTACATTTGGTTTTGCCTTGGAAAAACAAGCAGTTGATGTACACTAAGTTATCAAAATTTATTTTATTTATTTATTTATTTTTATTTGTAAATAACTAAGATCAAATTGGCTGCTGATCCAGTAGCTTTTCAATACAAATTGTTTCTCTGTTATTTGCAGAAGCTTTTTGAGTTTTGTTATTTCATGTTTATTTGGCCATTGCTAGATAAAGATATTTCTGCAGAGAAAAACTAGAAACTGAAATAGAATCTTGAACTGAAAATAGTACAAAACTGAACTATTTACAAAAATTAGTATTTTGATGAGGATTCTATCTATAAAGGCAATAAAACTTATGAAATTTAAAATCTAGAAAAATAATATATATACACTGCTCACAAAATTTAGGGGATATTGCTAAATGAATATAAAACACCCAAAAAACAGAGGCATTTGGGTTCATTTTTTAAAGAACATCATCAGAGAAGCAAATGACACGAAAATGGAAATTGTTTAAATATGCACATAAGGTGCAGAATCCATTATCAGGATTAAGCAGGATGTGACCCATGGACGGGGGTTAACATTCGCTTGTCAAATGTGAAAAATGTGTCGCACATTGCCTATTCAGTAGGGTGTATGGTCACCTGAGACTGCTATAACACACTGACAGCAACGAGGAATGGAGATGATCAAATTGTCCAGCAGTTCCTGTGGGATTCGTGGCCACTAGTGCATTAGGGCAACTTCCAGCTGAGGAAGTGTTATGGGAGGTGATTGGTGACTAGCAACATGTCTTCCTAGTGCATCCCAAGCTTGTTCGGTGGGATCCAGGTGTAGAGAACGTGAAGGCCAGTCCATGCGCTTGATTCAAGCCTCTTGCAGCATGTTGTTGACGAGCAGCACATGGTGGGTGCGTACATTATCGTCTATAAAACGAAAGTTGGCCCCAACTGTTCCAGCATAGGGTACCACTGTAGGCTGCAGAATTTCATCCCGATATCTTACAGCATTTACCGTTCCATGTCTGACAACATGGAGATCAGTACGACCACCATTGTTGATGCCTGCCTACACCATGATTCCACCTCCACCAAAGGAATGTTTTTCTTGCACGAAACGTGGATTTTCCCATGTTTCACATTCACGCCAGATCACGGCACAACGATTGTCAGGCTGCTGGCTGAATCTTGACTCGTCACTCTTAACGGGTCCAAGGAAGATGGATTTCAGCCCACCTTCTGCGAGTTCTGCAATGTTCAGCAGTTAACGGAATGCATATCATTGGTTACCGGGCATACCGTCCACCGAGACGGAGTCGATTTCAAGACACAAAATGACTCTCAATGCTTCAGATTCGGGTAAATCACGTTGCAGGGGCATTTTCAGGTGACACTCAACGATTCTGCCACTTGTTGTTGATCCAGGAAAGTGGAGATACACCAGCAGCGCCATCCTCTTTATACAGGGTTGTGGGCAAACATGCAAATTAACATTTTGCATCACATTTGCATATTCAGACAACTTCCATTTTCGTGTCATTTGATTCTCTGATGATGTTCTTTAATAAATAAACTCAAATGCCTGTGTTTTATGGGTGTATTATTTTCATTTCGCAATATCCCCTAAATTTTGTTAGCAGTGTATATACAAACTGTAAAATGCTGCAACAGTATCTTTATCTAACACTTCTAACTTTCTAATTCAGTCTTGTTTTTTTGGAACAAGAATAGTTGAAGGGAACGTGAGAGAATTGACGTAAACAGACTCTTTGTCAAAGGGCTCTTGATCAGCCACATCCCATACTGAGAATTTGGAAATAGCAACTGCTTTCAAATCATAGATAAATAAAATATCTGAAGCTTTCTTTACTAAGATGTATGATAAACAAAGGAAAGAAGAGCCAAATTTCTTAGTTTTTTTTTTTATTTATTCTTATATTTATAAATATCTTATTTCATTTTTATTTTGAGGACCACTTTCCAAATTCTCAATAGTGACCAAACGTGGCTTGGTTTATCATCTTGCTTTGAAGCCTTTCAGTTTTACTAACATGTCTCATAAGAAGGATTCTATCCCGTAAGGCTGTGAGAATATTCCTTACAGAAAGCAACTAAGTTACGAAATTATATTTCAGGGAAACAAAAAATAAAACTATTTCATTTTTCTTAGGAAAAGAAAAATATAAAGAAAGTTTGTAATGTTTGTGAGATTGATAAAAGGATTAAAGGTAAGTAAAGGCTTACCTTTAAGGTAAGCGTACTTACCATAAGTAAAGGTAAAGGTAAGTAAAGGCTTCAGAGGTAATAAGTAGTTAATTCACAAAAAATGAAATCGATATTGATGTTGAAGGTGGTTCTGGAAATTCCAAAAATAGTTAGACCCACTGGTTCTGAATGAATATGAGATTTATGAGGGTCAAGGGTTGAAAAGACGACTACTTCCACAGTGGAGTGATATGTAATATTGATATTGGACAAAGATTGAAAGCAAAAATCATCAATCGCCAAGACAAGTGCAAATAACTGACTGAAGAAGACCTTAAGTCATAGTTAAAAAAAAGTTAAACCTTTGGGTTGGGGGAGGTAATATTTCCGGCGTTTCCAGACTAAGTTGAGGTTGGGTGGTCAGCCGAAGCCTGCGTACCATTATCCCCTGGGGAAAAAAAAACCCAGTACCCATTCTGTAGAGGACTGGACAGACCCAAGAACCTGTTGAGAGAAGAATTCAACATGAAAAAATTTCCGACTTCTGCTGGGTTCAGGGATTGGATCAGTCAAGTGTTTTATCACTTGGGTATCTTATGTCAAAGGGACAAGCATAAGTGCATTCAAGAAGTGAGAGACGGAAACTGAATCTATTGAGCAACTCTGCAGAAGATACTGAGTAAATGGATGACATGTACACAGGTGAGCTCATCAGAAAACATGGAGGTAAATTGCCACACAAAGTATACTCAAGAATAGGAATCCGAGAAGAAAATAATGAAAAACATAACCTTTTCAGTTCAACTTCAACTCCAAGAATATCAGAGAAGGGTTGTGCATCTGCAGAATGTGATGGTGGAAAAATGTAGAGCAGATGGAGTTTCGTTTTAGTATCATAATCAAAAGTGCTTCTAATGGAAATTAAATAATGGTGTCGTATCTAGAAGAAAAGGGTAGCAATGGTAGAAAAGAAAGTGAGACTGGCTGGTCAAAGTGTAAAAAGTCACAGATAGACTACAGGCAATAGGCCCTTACAATTATTGATTTGTTCATTGTCATTATAGAGTCATTACTAAATAATACAGGGCATTTGTTACATTATTTGTTGTTGTTTTTTTGCACTACCTAATCTCAAAGTCATCTTTGACTTGCAGTGCTAGGAATGCATGACTTGAACTCAGGGGCAATTTCATCTTTAGCATTTTCCTCAATTCGGCAAATGTACAGTATACACTTCAAATCTAGATTCAATATATAAAAATACACCAAGTTAGCTATTACATTAAGACTGAGGAGTTTTCTAATTATGAATTAAGGTTTGTTTAGAAAGATTGTACAGTCATTCACTTATATATATATTTGAATGATGTTTGACTGTTCCGTTGTTTTTTTAAGGATTTTCATGTCTGTGAAATTGTGCTTTTACAGTTCATATGAATTTTCAAAAATATATCCTGTGTGATTTTAAAGACTTCTAGAAATTCAAATGTCCAGCAGGCAAGATTGTTACTGACTTGATAAGGCTGGTATGATTGGTATAATGAATTGTAAGACTCATTCTTACAGTTTTCTGGATGCATATGCCGTCAGGGGAAAATCTTCAAATTGTAGGAAAGGCCAGAGAAATCAAAAGGCAAGTGAAATGAGCATTTCACTTGAGGCAAACAAAGTGAAGATGGAGATTATTATAAAGCAGTAACATTTTCATAAGGAATCATGAAGCAAAGGGCATTTGACGTTCAACACCACTATAGTCCGACCACGATAACATGACGATTCGATGTCAGCAGTAGCCTCTCACAGAGTTCCGAAGAATATTATGTTACAGCTTTAAAACAAAAATTTAGTTTTAATTTTAGTCCTCTATTTTTGAATTTTTTTCTGAACTAATCTTCAACCTATAAAATAATTTTTACAAGCACTGCTCTGTAAAATACTCTGGGGCAACATCTTGAGGGGAATTAATAGAGACTTGTGCTTTGAGGCGCGCTTGTCTGTGTTTGGCTGAATAATAGATATGTCATAATCACATGGGGTTCCTTCCGATCGTCACGTTATCGAGGCCAGCCTATACGACAGCTGAAGATGGTAAATGGCCTCGGGAAACAAAACTGGACAAATGATGGAAAGCAGAAAAGAAAATGTTGCATGAGAAGCTAAGTGAGAATACAGCATTAAAGGCCTAACTGCTGAGACTCAGTAGGAGGGACAGCAGAAATGGACTAAGCAAGAAGTTTGCAATATAATAAAAGTTGTTAATGAATAGTTGTTAATAGTCTGGAATTGTTAGGACTTGTTAAGAATACTAAAAGCATGAAAAAAAATCTTTGGAAATGTTGAGGGAACAGATCGGACAGCAATAGTTCAGAAAGCACAGAAGTAGAGGAACTGATAGATCTAAGTCTTAAGAACATGTTGTGCAGAAGATTGACATGTGATGAGGACAAGTTGCTGGTGTGTGCTTGCACATCTGTTTAAAAAAAAAAAAATGAAATGTTCTGTACATTGTAAATGCAAAAAGAGATCACTGTGCTTTTGAAAGAAAGCCTGGCTACATAACAATGTCAAGTTGTAGTGGACATAGAAGATACCATTGCTGTTCCTTTTTACAGATTGTCAGAAGAAAAAGTCACAAATTAAAAACAGAAAAGAAAAAAGGCCTAATTCAATTCTTTGTTTGGATAGAATTCTTATTATGACACGTGTGTGACTACAGTAGGGCCCCACTTATAAGGCAGGAGAGATTCCAGACTTTCACCAAAAATTGATAGATAGCTTTTTTAGACTTGCAGAAGCCTAATAATATGCTTACACTATCATATAGTAAATGCACAATAGAGCTTGGCCTAAAAAGTTTAAAAATTTAAAAACTGCCAGAATTCAGGAATGCAGTGAGCACAAATGCTATAAAAAAATCAAGCTACCTAACAAATATCATGACGAAAAATACCAAAAAGGCAGAACAAGTACTGGACAGAAATTAGAAACTCCCGTTTAGTGAAAAGGCTGAAAAGAGGAGCCCTTCTGTAATGAAGCTGTTAAGTAATATTTAATAATTTTTTAAAAATTAAGTTCAATTAAAATTATTAATTTATTAGTAATTAATGTAAGAAAAAATTTTTGCAGTAGAAAACAACTTTTATTTTTTTTAAGGATCAATATAAGTAAGGTCTGCACTGACTGATAATTCTAGTGGCATTAAAAAGAATGGCCAATTGAGTATTGTAAAATGAAATTAAATTTAAATGAGAAAAAAATGCATTTGAGAGATAAAAAAGGTTACACTTGGCATATTTTAAATTCAATTATAAAAACTTTTTGATTTATTAATATAATGTAGATTAGATTAAATAACTAAGTACAATTCATCTGTAATGACATGATTGATAATATCATACATTTATAATATTTCCCATCTTATCCTTACTTACAAAAACTAAATTCAAATATAAAAAAAAATGACATTTTTAAAAAAAATTGTTTGAAAGCGAAAATGAAAATGTTAAAGTTTTCCTTTTTGGCCAATAATGTTTTTTTTTTTTCCTCAATACCAACTTTTTTATCCAATAATGAGGAAGTTTGTGAAAGAGACTATTACAATTAAAAAAGTAAATCAATGAAATGTATACACTTGAAATTATATTACAGTGAACTAAAACAATGACAAAATTATTCTCCTACGCATTAAAGATTCTTTCATCATCTCTTTATTTTATTTTTTTACATAAAATTTAAATTTTTGAAAATGAGTTTTCTTTTATGCTTTTCTTCCTCATGAAATAACTTTAGAGTAAAATTTAAAGTTTGAATACTTAAAAATTTTAAAACCATAAGTCTATTTGATTTGTATGAAAAGAAAATATGTGAAAGAAATAGATCTTTTATAAAGAAAAAACTGAAAATAACAATTCCAAACAAACTGCATGTTGCTCATGCTAAGGTAGAATTAAATTCCCATGCCATTCAAACAGAACCTACTATTCTCTCATAAACAATAATAATTATATTCAGCAATACTTTAGACTTAATATAAGTCTAGAAGTAATTTAAGAAGATTAGTGCAATTGGGTCTGCATATGTACAGGTATATTCAGACAGAAGCCATACATTTAACTCCAGAAAACTGGAAATAATTTTTTATTCGTAAACCTTAGAAAAAAAAATAATAATAATTTTGATCTGTTTAAAATTTTATTAAGCATTTAGTTAATCTTTCTCATTCTCTGTTTTAACACCTCTTTAAACTCTTTCAGAAGAGCATAATCTCACATTTCCTTCTTTATTATTTTTTATTTTTATTTTTAAAGATATGTATAATAGTATAAACATGTAGAGCATGTAGAAGCACATGTATAATATACTATAGGTTTCCTTCTAAGATATCTGCACCTTTTGTAAGTTTGTGAAATCAAATTACAAATTTATTAGGAACTACGAGTAAAAAGAAGGTATATTGCACAAGAGACACTAAACAATGGCTATGACTCTAATCTTTCAGTAAAATCAAATGATAAGGAAAAATATTTTTGTTTGTACATTGAAGAGCCCAGGTAAGAAAGAAAGAAAAATTAAAAAAAAAAAAAAGCAGCCCTTGAACTAACAACAGAAAGGCTTACTGAAAATGCAACTTATTTATGTAAATACTAAGAAAACCACCAAACAAGAGTCGGATACTAGCAAAGACCCACAATTACACTTACTGAGAGTTCCACGGTAGGCATTTACAAATTTGTATTATCTTGTGTATGTGTGTGTTTAATTATGTATTATATGGAGAAAAAAAAACCTGACAAGAATTCATAAACTGCACTTTGTCGATTCATAGAAATATCAGATTTATTTGCATGCATCGAAAATATAATAATTGGTCAATCAATTCATCAATTGTTGTTTTTTTCTTGCTCTTTTTTTTTTTTTTTGTAAATTAAAATAGCGGAAAGAGAAGGCCACACAGCTAGATAAAAGTATAATGCTTGGATTGTAAGATTAATTGGCAGGTTTAATGAGAAAAATAGACAGGAAGGGAGAGGAAGTCAGTTTGTATTTCTATATGGGAATAAGTGAAACTCTACAAAACTTCTAAGGGACTGTAGTTTATAATTTATTTACAAGATTAAGAAATAAAAACAAAAAAAAAACTTATTTTGGTCTCTCTTTAGTTAGGTTTTTATCTATGGTCTCTTTATTATTATTAATTTTTTAAGTCAGATCATTTAAATATTTTTTAAACTATGTTACAGCTAGTAAGTTTGAATAACTTCAAAACCCATGATCCCCAATTGTGGTTTTCTTACTTCCTGACATTAAACACACTTTAAATATATATTTAGTAAAAAAATCTTCGCCATTACATCATATGTTTTTATATCAAATGTCTACAAGGTTTCATTAAAAAGTTAACTGACTGAGTATTCTAACTGAGTTTTAAAAAAAAGCAGTTCTTTTTATTTATTAATGTGTGTGTGTTTTTCATTAAGTCTTTTCTAATAAAATGTAGACATTCTAGAAATGAAGCTATTCGAAATTATTAAAAAAAAAAATCAAATTGAATAACCAAATTGTACTTTATGTCTAAACCCCATTCAACCATTATTATAGAATTAAATAAGTCATTGTGGGTCCTAAAGAATGATCCAGAAAATGCTGTCAAACAAAGAGCAATGGAAAACCCAAAAGAACCTGAAAAACATTTTAATTCACTGTGTGTTGGTTATTGTTTTTTCATTTCTTTTTAATGATGCGAATTAAGTCACACTCTTGAATCACATTTTGAATAAAAATATAAGATAATTTGCAGAGTTTATTATATGTAGGTGTTATACTGGAAAATTTATTTACATTTAAAACAAATTTTACCAATATACAATTATCTTAATTTAAATAAATTTATTTCAAAGCTCAATATTTTACTTAAAGAATAGTATACAATAGTAGTGGTAAATTTATGGAATAGAAATTTTTATTCCTTTGTGCTTTTCCTCTTTAAATTCATGGAATAAATATTCCTTTTTATTATTCATTCATTTGGGCCCACCAAGTAGCAATTTAAATAAATAGTTTACCTGACTAAAGTTAAAAGAAAATTTATTATTGGCACATTAGTGGAGGCAAAACTGTACAACATATTTAACTTGTTATAAACTCTTTGCAAGCATTTTTGTTTAAAAAAACCTCTCAACAGTTAACAACCTAACTACTTATCACAGAACCATGCTTTGTTACAGGAGATGTCTCGACATGTGTTACCAGAAACTTTAAAGTTAATGATTAACTTAAAACATGCTTGAATTTATTTTTTAATTGAGATTTGGAATTAAATATATTTTGAAAGTAAGTTTGTTTGCTTTATTGCTGAAATTAAAAAACTGTATTTTTTTGTCCAGAAAAAAATATATAAAACATGAGTAGTATATTTATGATATGTAGTAAAATTACTACATATGATGTACAGTAACAAATGAACTGCAGCAAAACTTCTGATTATGGTAACTGTTCTGGAAGGTCGTGTGGTTTTTCTTTATTAAAAGTATCGGTAAACGATACGCTTTTTATCGATAAATGCTATCAACCATATAATTTTAGCTTATAAGTTTTAATATTCTGAGTCAGGATATTAAAATTGTAATCGTTATCATTGCAGTCAAGACATCTCCCAAGAAGGATAAAGGATAAAATGCACTTTAAAGCAAACAGAAAACAGGAGAAAATCTATTCCAGTGCACACCATTACCCTGTTGCTGGAGTAAAGCAACTGAAAAATTAGCAAAATATTTCTTTTAATCATATCTCACAGCTCCCAGAAACATAAGATTTTAAA
>JAFIDM010000001.1:10325042-10481939 GCA_023159025.1 Thereuonema tuberculata
CAAGGTTTACAGAAAAAAAAAGAGAGTATGTATTTGTATATTTATGAGAACAGTGACAAAAAATTTTGACATTAATATTACAATATGATGATCATGAGTAGAAAATGAAGCATGGAAATTTTCAATAAAATGGAAAATGTGATAGATAGTATGAAACAAGATATTAATTATAAATAAGTTGTTCATAATGGCATGAAATAAAACAACAAAATTTTCAATCTTTATTTTGTTTTACTCATTCTTACTTTAGATTTAAAGAATGCCTGTCCAGCCCAGAGAATTTTGCCGAAAACTCTTCAAAGTGAAAAGGAAAGTTTTAACGAAGCAGTTTTCTGAATTTGACATGAAGATAGCAGTTAAAAATATTTAGCTTTATTTAGTCAAAAGAATAGGTTATCTACCAGCTTTTTTAAATCAAATTGCCTTCACCTATTCAGCAACGGAACGATTCAATAATTAAATAAGAAACAAGCTAATTAATTTTTATATATTCTAATGAAATTAACTAAGTTGTTTTCCAATCTGCAGGTTACAGATTTTAAACAATGACTGGAAGAAGAAAAAAATAACAATTTTTTTTGTTTTTAGAAAATATTCCCTAAAAAAAAGGGGGGGGGGATTCTGTTAAAATACCATCCTTACAAATATGTAATCTTTTATGATTTTCTGAAATCCCAGTGAAGTTTGAAGAGATGAGTTATTCTTTAATTATTTTTGCATTTTTTTTAATTGAATGATATAGAATTATTTTTTCATCCTCAATACAAAACAGTACATTAGAAAATTCAATGAAAATTTATGCTCTGTTCCATGTTTGTTCTTTTAAGTTAGTGATGTTAGACAGGAATTACACCTGCCCAGTTAGAGTTTCTGAAGGTTTAAAAATCTCAATAGATAAAACCTTCAATAATCACCTTGCAATATTTTCATGAAGAAACTGAACAGACTGTAATAGACACGTGAACTGAAACACGCAATGTCATTGCAACAGAAAGACTCAAAGGTCTTTTTCATGCCTAATTCTGAACTCAAACATCTAAGTACACATATGTAGTTTTTTTTTTTAAATGTTTCTTTTTTTCCATCAGAACCATTTGAACTGTTTGCATCCGTTCTTCAACTAAAACAAAAACAAATCCCACCAATAAATAATCAAACGTAAGAACTATGTTTTTTCCTTCTATCTTAAAACTAAAACAAAGCGTGCATTTTTGGAATGTTAATAAACAAAACAAACAAGAAAGAAAAGAACAATGATGCCAATACTTTTCCTTTCTTTGGCATAATTTCTCATTGGCTTTTATATTAAACTGTTTGAATATGAAAAATTGGTAGGGGAAAAATTTGAAATGGCCCTTCATAAATACATTTCTATTATATTTAGCAAGAAGCTCAGACTACACTGAAACTACGCATTAAATAAAATTCAGCCCATTAATGGATTGAAATATGCTTTACTATTTGAAAGTGGAGTTAGATTTTATAAAAGTTTGGGAATTTTAAATCTGCATACAATTGTTTAGAAGAGGAAATGCTAATGTGCATTCAGGTAGCTTTAAGTTCAGGTAGATTAGGTTTTTCAGCAATTAGTAAAAGAAATGAATTAAAAAATAAGAACGATATTTCCTTTATCCTTTTCCCAAGCTTATCATTTACAAGATTGCAATCTTTTGATTTTTTTTTTCTTAATTTTATTTAATAGAAACTAAAAGTTTCTTATGAAATCAGATTTGCATAGAAGGAGAGTAAGTGTTTGTCAGCGGGAGAGATTCAGTTTCTTGGATTAGTAAATCACAATGGATAACTATTTAAACAAAACCAAAGTTAAAGAAAAAAAAAATTGAAAATTGTCCAAATGATGTTAGAGACAGAGATATAGGAAACCTAAACTTTCCGCCTTGCTCTAATCTAAAACCGTCTCTGGGAAGAGAAGCAAATAGTACGACTGACATGAGGAATCTTTTCTATAAAAAGAAAACAAAATAATAACTGCTAATCATTTGAGTTTAATAAAATAAAAAACAAAATTTTCTAACATATATATATATTTAGCTTCTTGACTTGGTAATGTAGTTGTTAACTAACTACAAATTATCACATTTAAAAAATACTAATTGAATAGAAAGAGCAAAAGTTGTTGTTGTATTTATAATATCTGCATTGACTAGAAATACCATAAAGGATAAGTTCATTACAATCCCATCTCAATTTCATGGTTCTCTTCTTCTCATGCATATTGTGCAGGAAGTGAGATTACTACGTCTGCTTTCATTCAAAAATGTTGGTAATCTTTTTATTTTTTAGTGGAAGAAACTTAAATCATCATCACTTTCAATTCACTATAGGATGAAGTTCTTTCGTTTAAAAGTGTTTCTATTCCAATCGAAATATATATTTTGACATTATATACTCACTTGTTTTATTATATTTTGTATTATTATAAATTGATGATACTAATGTAATGATAATTTATTTGTGATTATGCTGTACAGTCCTTTTCTTTTACTTGATCAACATGAACACGTAATGGAGCTGTCATCTATTTCTATTGCAGGGGATGATCTACGATGAATAATAAAATGTTCCCAATCAGAATACGATCCAATTAAAATCTTAAAAATCATTGTCCCTCATTGTAACAAGGAAATTAGTTTAAAAATGAATAACAATGCAATCCCTCACTTCAAAATAACGACAAACAAAGTCGAATCATAAAACAATGGTTTCCAAAATCTTTCCAATTCTAAGAACTTGACATGACAGAACTGATATAAACTTAATACATTTTATGAAGCTACGTTTCTGTATATTTGAATAACATCTTATTGATATTATAGTAACAATTATTGTTAGTACAATTGGTGTTTCATTAAGGATTTAGCTACAAACGTCTAAATAAGAAAAGCATTCATTGATAGAATCCTTATTCTCATGAACTGTGCCGATGCCTGATTAGAAAGTTTTTATTTAACTGCTACAGTTATTTCAATCTGATGAAGAAGCAGGCCACATGAAAAGAATAATCTTTTTGTCTCTTATAAGCTAACAGATCAACTTAATTTTTTTTTCCCCTAAGACTAATCTTGCACAACAGTTTTCATTAAAAATCACATTCTTATTTCTGATAACTGTCTTTTTTTAATCTACATTACATTTCTTAATGGAGGGATATGCTTAAAATATTAGATACCAAAAGAAGCATTTCAAAATTTTAATTTAAATTTTGTAAAATTTAGCTTTAAACATAAGCTCGCCTTACCTTGTATGCATTTGCTTCAAAATATGAATTTGTAATGTGATGTTCAGCAATGCTGAAATTTCAAAAGCATTTCTGCTCCTGAATCTTTTTGTTTGGAAACAGAACTGCACTTGATTTCCAATTCATTTAAGAAACTAAAAATCACCGAACGGCTTTTAATTTATTCAGATCCTACTTCTATCAAACTGTCAGCAGGTTTTTGAAATGCTGAATTTGCATTATTACAGACAAGTTATTAATGACATAAATTTCATTATTCAGTTAAATCATCAATATTCAATCTTGTGCTTCTTAGCCATGATTTCTTTGTTGATTATTGCTATTTTGCTTTGATTTTTTAAAATAATTTTTTTCAAGAATAAAAGGGAAAAAAATGTAATTTTGTAATGTCTAAATCATCTACTTTGCTAAATTTACATTTACAATTGCCAATGAAGATAAGATTTTTAAACAATTTCTTATTCATAAATTTACGAGATTCTTTCCCAGTTCATTATTTCTATTTTCCTTTAGTTTTGTTGTGTGTGTATTTCTTTTTGATGAAGTTATTTATTTGTTTCCTGAATTGTAAATTCCTTTCTGATACTACTTTCCAAAGATGCAATCAATTCTTTACAAGTTATTATTTTATTTTATAAAACTGAAAATGACAGCAAAATAAAAATAAAGAATTGCTTCTAAAGTTATTTCAAATTACCTCAATTAATTTTTAATTGAAAGAAAAGAAAAAAAACTCCTTTGTGATTTACTCATCCTTTAAAACAACCATCATCTGAAGTTCACTTTCCATTACTCGTATGTACATGAACAAAATGTTTGAAAAAGAATATATTTTATATATATATATTTCTTTTTTTAAATAAAAGCAAAAAACATATGCTTTGGCCTTTTACGTCATTTGTAACTTACTTTATTATAAAGTTCTATTATATTATCATATTCAGAAAATGCTTTTTTTTTACCATAAATTTGCAATTCTGTCTCCATGGAAGCTGATGTGTAGAAAACAATGTACTTTTGTACGTGACAGCATTGCTTTTAAGCTACAAGCAAAACCTTAACTGGAAATACATGAGAAAATTGAAATTCTGACCAGAGAACAGTAGGTTGTGTGTCTGGAATTTAGGGTGATTACATTTCATCTGTAATTTCGATTGCTTTAAGTAAGCAAATTAAAACAGAACAGACTATATATCTGAAGCAGCGAAACTAAATTAGGATGGGAAAAACTTACAATTTATATTTCTTCAAAATTGGAAATTTCTTTCTTGATTTGTCAAGGAAATCTTGCTTTTTGTTGTTGCTGTTTTTTCAATTTTTAATATTTCGCATCCTTTTGCAGTAAATGACTTTCTAATTTTGTGAAAACAGAGTAGATTCTGGTCGTAAAACTATTCCCAATGAAGCGACGGAAAATATAATGATGAACAGTCAGAACATAACTACTGTTACATGGAAAATTCTATCCTCTTGTAGAATTCTCCATTACCTTTTTTATGGGATAAAGCACTGCTTTTATATTACTCTCCAATCATAAAAAAAAGATATAAGGATAAATAAGAACAAAGTCAATATTTGATGTATACTTTTTTGGGGGTAAACACTACCTTTTCTATCATATCCTAAATGCTTGCTAATAAAAAAATCAAAGCCTCACTTGCATTCTGAAAAGAAAACACAACAAAATCCTGATCAAACATAGAAATATTTGTTTTTTGTAAACAATTTTGGAAACCTTTTTTAAACAAAAGATTTCTATCCAATTGCTTTAACTGTTGTTAGCATTAATGACACAAGTACTACAAACGGCAGGGGACAGTTCCAAATAAAAACATAACTGTCCTTATCATTAAAAAAAAAAAAAAGAAGAGGGAAAAAAAAAAAACAATCAACCCTAAATCTTCTACATTGTAGAGTGCAGTGTTGATACGAAGAAAGATACCATAACCTTTCAAATATTTTAAAGTAATCCTATAACAATAGTTAATGAAAAGTAAGGGAAAGAGAGAAGAATTCAAAATGTATAGGAATGTTCTCAATTTCAAGATTATACAAATAATGCTCTGTTTTTTTTGTATTTTTTTAAATATTTATTCAATCGTGCAAAAGGCCCAAGTTTTGCATAGTTTAACATCTGCTCCAAAAGAAAGCCTAAATTAATAATTAAAAACTAATAAAATTTGGGATTTTTTTTTTAATAAGTAAAAAATATTTGCTACAGTTTTAAAAGAAGTATGGCTACACAGTTAACAATTACAGCTATTATATTCTTAATGAAGATTTGAAGTGGCTTCACCACACTTCCATTCCAACTCCTTGATCCCATAATATTATTAACTGCTAAAAAGGTAAATATCAAAAATTGACTTTAGGCAGTAATGATTCCTGTGCTCAATAGTTTTCATGTTTTTGTGGAAAATCTTTAGTTATTTTTGACAATATAACTATTTCTGAAAGAAAACGAAGAGAAGAGAATTAAGCCTTATGTTGAGATCCATACAAATACTGACAGGCATTCTTAGGTCATTCCCATTCAAGATAACTTTGTTTGCTTTTGTTATTTCTAAAGTACTCTTATTAGAATAGACTGGTTGTTTTATTTATATAGATATATACTTTTTTTTTTTTTTTGATGATATGCTTAAAATTTTCTTAATAAAAAAGTTATAACACAATTAGTAGACCTTCCCTTCAGAATGTCTTCAATTAATACAAGAATCAAAAGGAAACAACAGGTTAGTCTTTATTGGACTAACGCTTATTTTATAAATGTGAAAGAAATGGTACATACACACATTTCATAAATCTCAAGCAAGGATATTTCTATAAGATCAATAAAAAAATTGTTAATCACACACACACATTTCTAACAGGCTTCTTTCTTTTCCATTCATATTTTCTTCATCCACATTTAAGTTCGGGGGAAAAAAATGTATACTTTTTTATGCAAATTGTAATATTAAAGTATATTTTACAATACCCTTACATTTGCAAAATAAATCAAGTAATAAGTTTGCATACTTTTTTTTTTTTTTTTTTACCACTTGCTTTCATTCAGTAAATAAATTAAAAAGAATTAAGCTATTTTTTTTTTAATATTAAAAAAACAAAAAAATAAACTACAATTCAATAATATCCATTCATGTAGTAAAAATTTTGTTTTGTTTTGTTCAATTTGCAGCAACAGAAAACAAAAAACGAAAATTTATCACCACATGTACATGAATATTCTGTTAGTAAATTCTAAATATTCTTCAATTTGATTTATTATGAAATGTAATGTGTAAAGGTATCACATGTATAAGTTTGTAAAATAATTTAAATAAAATCCTGTATTTTAAGTGATTTATAACTGGTTTTACATAATTGTTCAATCAATCGGCAATGAATTGACATCGGTTCTTTCTATTCAGTCAAGTTTCTGAACCCCTCCCTATTTTATTTTTTTTCCAGACAGAACTGTTAAATTAATGATTCTTAGAAAAGTTTCTATTTTAACATGATGTTATTAATTAAAAGAGCTTTATATTAATAGTTGTTTGTTTTTATTTTAACGTCTCCATCATTTCCTGATATGTGCTATTCATTTCTTTCCTATCACTATTTATTGTTTCAAATGATTAATTCATCATTTGTCCTTAATGTCACTGAATCCACATTGTTAAAATAATTTCCTTTGACTTATTTTAATGATAATCATAAAAAAAAAACTTTTTAAAGAACTTTTTTGAACAAAACTTACTAAATTCATCTCTTGCCTTAAAAACGTGGAAATAAAAAGTTACAAATATTTCTCCCTTCATCAATGGGATGAACGTAACTAGTACTGTAAGTAAGAGGCATTTTATAATTATTAATAAATAAGAATAAACAGACACCTACACAATTTCTCCTTCCAGAATTCCTTAAGAATAAAATGAAACAAATTTTGCAAGAGAGTTATAACTTGTTTCAATATTATTACTAATTTAAAGTAAATCAAATTTAAAATTAATTTGTGATGACGTTGAAGATAGGTCAAGCTTCCTATCTTTCAAACATTACTTGTGAACTTCTGTTTCTTTCAGATTTGTCAAAAAGCACTTAAATTATTTTATTTATTTTTTTGATAAAAGCTGAATGCTAAGAATGTTTATTATCAAATAGAACTGAAGTAGTTACGTAAGGCAGGAGAATTGATATTGTTTTTCTAGCAGAACTCGTCAGTAATTGATTCTTTTCAATAATTAGAGTTAAGTTATTTTTATCGTATTTGCTGTATATTTTAGAAATGGTTCCCAGCAAATATGTTGTAATTTATAAAAATTTCCTCATTGTTAGTGTTTTTGAATGCAAAGCTACAATGTGATGAAGAACAATTTCAATCATGGAAATGTGAAGTTCAAGGTCTTTATGAATAAAATGATATGAAGGTTAAACTTGATTTAAATTATTTAACAAACTATACATTTTTCAGCAAGAACAGCTGAAATTTAACATTATTTACATTTATGAATTATCACAATCAAAGAATGAAAAGAACACTTTAAAAGTAAGAATACAACTTCAATTCTTCGATACAGAAGCAAAAACAGATGCTATAAAAAAATTTCTTATAACAAAATTATCCTCTAAATAATTTTGAATAACTTGTAAATAATAATAAAATAAAAAACTTCATCAATCCTAAATTATTATACTTGTTTAAATAAAATGAAAATAACTTTCTAATTCAGTGTAATTCAGATTTAAGAACCTCTGAATGGATTTCACTGCCACTACTTCAATTCATATAAATGCAATTTTATGTACAGATATAAAAATAGCATTCATATACATGAGGATAACTTTTGCTAAAATATCGTGAGCAACGGTAAAATTTACATAATCTTTGTTATATGTTTATTTCTTCCATTTTTTAATTTTTTATTTTACATTGTCTTTTTATGTTAATGAAACTCACAAACAGTAACCTAGTTATTAAAATAAAAATAAAAACAGCAACATTTCTCTGGATCTAGGTTCGAAAATAAGCAAATTCCTGATTGTTAAAAATCTATGCAAATTTCCAGTCACTAAAAACAAGTCTGACTTCAGAGAATTATAATTTGTGTGTATGTTCACTTAAAAAAATAAATACTTAAATAAAGATTATCTAAGATATTTAATGAAAAATTAAAAGGTCGCCAAGACTTCTTATATCTCAGATATGGAAGTTATGAATTGTAGTGTTCTTTATAAATTCACAGCTTAATATTTGACAAAATGTCAAGAAATTGGCATAAACATCATTATTTCCTAGGCAAAAAAGTAATCTGAACTTGCTGAAGAATTCAATAGAAAGCCACAAAACTGATGTTACAGTCAGTTTACTGTTGTTTGACAGTTATTTAGGGAACAAGAAATATGACATAATTACAAATTGTGAATTTACTCTCAACATCAAAAGAAAATGCTTATTAGAAAATTATAAAATTTAATTTGGGCATCCTTTTTTTTTTTTTTTTTTCTTTTCTTTTTTACATCATTAAGGTTAGAAATCATACATGCTAATGGCAAAACAAACAAATAGAGCAAAATAAAAACCAAACAATGACCTGAATGTGGCTCAACCGAAGGGTCATGCAGTAAAAATAAACACAGGCTTCAAACTTCCAAGTACTATGCAACCACTTCCAGATGATATCTTGAATCACACTAGCAAATGTTCCCTAAATTCCCACTAGAATAAATAAAAATGTTAAATGTTTACAAGTGCAAAATTCCAAGCTCATAAAATAAAGCAATTTCATTGCTTTTAAATAATGTTTGTTATTTTAAGATATACATATTCTATCTAGTTTAGTTAGTCAATTCGCAATAAATAAATAAATAAATAAAGAAAGAAAGAAAGAAAGAAAGAAAAATCGAGTCTCAATAAGAACTTTTCTCAAAGTAAATTATTTGCTTAAAGACTTTTGGCTACAAAATTAACTTTAAGGCATTTTATGTTGTTGTTGTTATTGTTTCTTAACTTAATTTTTTATTCGTAATGAATAAATGACAAGCAGGACTGGTAAGAATAATTACAGACCCAGCTATAAATTTAGTTTATTAATTTTTCCAACCCATGAAAACATAGTGTTTGACCACTGGAAAATTCCTAATTCTTTTTTGAAGGATTCTAAAATTTGTGCAAAGACCCTCTTCTCTCCAAGCCTGCTGACCCATTCTAAGCAAATGAACTTAAAAAAAATTAAAGTTTCCTGGCATTTTAGAAAAAAAAGGGCAATTTAATGAATTAGTTCTTATTTTAAAATTCATAGTAATATAATAACTACATCAACTCAACAGTCTCATTCAAAGAATCACAACCTCTGTTGCCTTGAACATTTTGAATGAGCTGATGAGAAAAGAAAAGAATTTCACAAATTTATCCCCAGAAACTCTGATCAAAACTATACACATAGAGAGTGTATAGGTAATACTCACCATTTGGCAATGCATGATGGATAGTAAACTGAGGGGTTATTTTGGGCTTTTATTCTTTTCAGGAATTACGACAAAAGCTAGTCCAGGAGTACCATTTCCTGAATAATCTTAAAATGTATGGTTTGAGACCATGCTTTTAACGATGAAAGATGCGACGGTAATACTGATAATGATGTTGGAATGTCAATGCTGCTTGCAATAGACAAAAGTTACATTTGGGGGGATTTGGACATGAGACTCTTGTTCCTCACACAACTTGCTGCTTGGCTGACAAGACGTGTGGCACACGAATACTTGGTTCAGTCAATCGTTCCCCCTCACTTAGGAGTGGTCGTCATCATTGCTGACAGAGCAGCATTTTCAAGTCATTAGGCACACTGTAGTTTTGATGAGATGAATACCAGGAGTGTTGCCACAATCACTGTTGTACCAGGAAGATGGCAGCACCAACAGCATCATCTATCCATAGTTGTCAAGTGAAAGCATGGATCCACGACGGGAACCGCCGTTAAGCAGGGTGACCAACGATGAGGTGCTGAATAGCTTGTACCAGCCAATAACAATGTTGGACAGGTCCAAATCATCCAGCAGAATCTGAGCTACGCCTAAGAATGCCTTCTTTTTTTCAATGCGACCATGTTCGCCCCAAACGGTCACCTGAAACACAAAAAAACAAACAATAAAATTGAAATTGCAAAGCAAATCACTTAAATAAAGTTAATGTGCTTCATTTACTGGTGATAAAAAAATTAAACATTCAAAACACTATTTATCCTATATCTTTTTTTTTAAATAAACAGTTCAACAATTTTGTTCTCATTTTAAGAATAGTTATCCAAAAAGAATAAAAATAGAGTGATCATCAGCACCATCCTCTTCCTGAAGGCTGCTAACAATTTTCTGTTTTTTCTGTCATTAACTAATATTCCTTTCCTGTATCTTTGCTACTTTTTCCCTTAACAACAGAATTTCCATGGCAGGAAAGAAAGTGTTTTTGTTAGAAAGAATCAGAAAATGAGTGTAAATGGCTTGTCAAATTTTGAAACTTAATAGTGAAACAATTTTATTTACAAGTTTAAACAACTCCCATCAAATTACAAAGAACCATAAAGATAAATCCACTCAAGAGGCCGAAATACCAGAACTGGAAACTTCAATAAAATGAAGAGTGTGTCCAGGAATAGCAAGTGATTGTACAGTCAACTTGTTCACCACAACTGAACTACCTCTGTATAGTCCTGTTCATTAAGGATTGTTTCTACGATGGCATCTGATTAATCATAGCGATAGATAGGAAGTTTCTTGAGTAAAATCTGTTAAAATTTCTATCCTTTTTTTCTCTTCAAATTCTCAAAAAAGAATTGTGTATCTGTTGTATATTTGAATTCAATGATTTTCAGTCATTCTCACATTCAGTGGATTGATGATAAATGCTTTTTTTTATTTTGAATTTCACACTTTTTTTGAGGGACTCAATATCTAGCCTTTCCGCAATATTTCTTTACATTTCTTTAGAATAGCAAATTATCTCATGAAATGTCCACATCTGATCTGATGACAAAATAACATCCATCATTTTAGATTCAAACTATTGTCAGGAGAAGAGCATTCCCGAGGAGCAGCAACAATGAAAATGAACTGATTCATGATCAATAATTGGACAACGGAGCATCAATTGCCACTAACACGTCTCGGCAGTAACAGCAGTAAATTGATACTCTCAAATTAGTTAAAGCAGACTGCTTTCCTATGAAAGTCAGTGTTTTCATATTAATCGATTTCTGTGTCACCCTAAGAAGTCCTGAATTAAGCTTCATCCAACTTGTTATAAAATATTTGAAAACTAGAGATGATCTAACTTTATATTTGAAATCTTTTGCAAGTGAGTCCTTGTTTAGAAATTAATACAAGAAAGTGATAAAAATTCCAACAGAAAAGTGTTAGAAATGAAACAATGCTATGTAATAATGAGAATCAACCAATTATTTTGTGCACTTTGACATTAATTGGTTTTACACAACTTAAATAAGTAATGTGGATTTAATAATTTTTTTCTTCAGAAATCGAAAATTTCTATTATTTGTGATGAATGTATTACATATATATTCTATCATTTGTATTCATAAGATATCATGATTTAAAAATATACTGTACATAGGCCTTTTGTTTTTAAATCATGACAAAAAAAGAAGAAATTTTAAGGAAAGTAGGCTTTATGTTCTTAATGTAACTTCTTGTAATCTTTAATAATATTTCAGTTTTTAAGAAATGCACTGTTCTTCAGCAAGACTGGCCTAAAATAAAGTCCAAAGAAATCGGAAGGACAAAAAGAAAAATACTTCACAATTTTTCCATCTAACATTTTGAAATATTTTCTGTAATTTCGTGATTCCCTAAAGCACAGAACAACCAATTTCCACAGGAGAGATTACTGAAAATATCAATCAACATTCCTTCTATCTTAATTGTTTTCATTAAGATATTAAACTGTGTAGGTGTGTGTGTGAACACTGATAATGAGTCTGTGTTATATATTAGATGCCACAACTTCTAATGCACTGGTTTCGTATCAAAGCATAACAAATGTCCAGTGAAGCTTTAATACTTCCCAAGATCAAAAATGGGAAAAACCATGTCCTTTCAGATGCCTTCGAAACTGATCCAACCCAAAGTCACTAATGCTAATTCTACACTCTGTACGAGTTCATTTCAGTTTAACAGATATGCAAACTTGAAAGTTAAAATTAAAATGTTATCTAGGGAATGGACTGTCTTTTAGTCATTCTTACATTAGCATAGACATGTATCTAACTGTGGTGTTTTTTAATATTTTGTCTTCATTTGTAATTAAATGACTGACATCATCCATATTTTTAGATATGCTCACAAGTTTCATCAACAGGCAAACGTCACTCAGTTCTATTTCACCTGGAATTAATCTTCAGGTAACATAACCTTTTTCTCTTCTCTCATGTTTCCTAATTGCAAACTTTGCCTCATTGACACCAACAACTTTCACTTGGCTGTTGTCAGGCTGGGTTTTTCGTTTTTCTATCTCTTTATCATGACACATTTAACATCATCCTATCTCTAATAGTGCTATGCAGGAATTAAATCTTAGTATTCAGCCTAAAGCTTTGGGCCAGCCTAACACTTCTCTTCTTTGGATTGTCTATATCTTGTTCAGACTGAAGAAAAAAATAAATCTAGATTCTTCAATGCAGAAGATCTTATTCAAAGTTCACATATCTAGCCTCCGAACTCATATATCCAGCCTATGGCAGTCTAGGATTTCTTAAAATTTACTTGATTTGTGCTTTTTTTTTTTTGCTCAATGGCTGGGAAGTCACTAATTCTTTTAATTGTCACAATGAATATTTCTGAAAAAAAAGTTTAATGACAGTAAACAATTTATCAGTATAACCAGTGCCAAATTACTATCCTAGTTTAAAGCATGCACATACACACAAAGAATTATATATGAGGACAAAAATGATTTCATCTATGGCCTGGCAGCTTGATTGGTAAGGCAGGGTTCAATCCCCAGTGGAGATCGACACATTTTTTTTCTGGTAATTTTTTCCTCCACATGCGTTCCAGGATTTACCCTGCCTTCTATCAAACCTATACCAGGTTTTTCAACTGAAGGTTAAAGGCAAATGAGCATTAATCTGGCCCTCCAACCTTAATTTTGTTCTGTTTGATTAATGACTGTAATGTTTATGAAAAGGATAATGATTAAAGCTTCTTTCACCTTTAATAATTGGGATTCAAAAAAATTAACAACCAGTTCACCATGTAGTGACTATTTCATGTGTAAAAAAAAAAGAAAGAAAAAAAAAAACTACCTATAAAAGTTTGAACAACTTCATTTTTTTCCTTTTTATACATTTACAAAGGAATAACAACATTACCAATAATTATCATTTTTTTAATGTTTATTAATCAAGTGAAAGTTAGGTTTGTTTAAAAAAATTAACAAATAAGCAAGGAACTAATACTGTAAGCGCTACAAGAATCATTTAGAAAATTTCAAAACTATCAGAATACTTACTTGAAGAACACAACCCTGATAAGGTCCACGAAAAATAAGCTGTTGTTGATACAATGGGTCTAATGTTCGTCTTGCTGCGCTGGTCTTGGCTTTAGAAATACATGATTTACCATCTACCATGTATACTTTTACATAAGGAGCTACAGAAAAAGTAGAAAGAACTATATGTTACTTCCAGATCATCAAGAAAAAATACAAAATTACAGAAAAATCTAATAAATCAATACATACAAATCCTAACTTTCAGTAATTGTTATTTTTATAAAGAATAAATGCACTTTAAACAGGTACAACAGATAGAATTCTACCACTGTTGAAATCTTATGAAGAAAGTATTATCAGAATTAAACATGAATGGTACAGGCATCTCAGATAACAGGAAACAGGAATCAGACAACTTGTTCAACAATAATGGCTGGCTTGTAGTCCACAGGCAGAAAAATTATTAAGGTTAAAGGATCTCATTTGGGGCACTGGAAACATAGATTCTAGCAATTCACAGCCATTGGGAGGAAATTGGGTCGCTAGGTCACTGTACTGCCTGCCTTCAACACTGGGAAAGAAGTCTGCTCCTCCTTTTACAGAGGGTTGGGTGATCCTTCAGATGCATCTGGATGAGAAATAATTGCACAAAATCCTGACCTCTATCGGGAACTGATTCTGACTCCTGCAGTCTGCAGTAACTACATTGCTGATCCCACTTGCAACAGAATTGCAAGGCTTAAAAACTTATTTGGTTTGGGGAGAATTTACTATGGCAAAAAAGTTGTTTTATAATGCCAAAATAAGACCAGCAAATCTTGATGAGTTTTATTAGGGATCAGTAGAGTTACTAAATAAAGATTCTTTTTGAAATACAAGGAGAATGTTTGCCAGTCTCACTAATATATGCATAGTTTGCTTTGAAGAAATGTTGCTTCATAGGATTCAATACACCTTTTTTTTTTAAATCCTTGTCTTAAAAATGAATGTGCATCGTTAAGGGTTAATGATGGTGTTTTTTAAGGTAAAACTGAGTTATTCAAACAATTGACTTTCAATGGATTTCTTTCTTTATGTAAATTCTGTAACTTAATAAGAAAATTGTAGTTGATGCAATAACTGTTAATAGTAGTAATATACCGTACATGTATACTATAACATAAAAATAACTGTCGTTAGACAAACCTAATATGAAACTTTCAGATTCTTAGATATTTAAATATTGGTTTTTATGGGATTACAATGCAGTAAAACAAATCCTACGATGATAGCCAATAATTTTCATTTCTTTTTTCCTTAGTGATACATATTCAGGCAAATCAAAGATATTAGATCAAATCTATCATATCCTATGGATGATGATTAAAAATTATCTTCTGTAATATTTTTACTGTCAATTTTGGTATTTATATAAACTTGCTAATTTTTACACTAAAATAAGTTTGCTTCATAATCACCGCATGCGTCATCTATGCATTTCCACAATTCATATTACCTCAAATAATTTAAAATAAGAAAATATATAAAATGGGGTAGGAGGATTAGAGTAGATCATTTATCAAAGTACTAATTATGTTAATAACAATTAAAATGATTCAGTACAATCTATTCATATATTGTAGATGAATTAAACTGTGGGAAATGAATGACTAGCAAGATAACGAAGAGCAGTCATTAGCAGAAATACAGAAAATATGGAACTGACAACAAGAAGAGCTAGAAATAGGTTTACGGTGGAAGTAGCAAAAGAAGAAGCTGCAGGACAAAAATGAACAAAAAATATACAATTTCACAGGCATAGTATAAGATGTTTTCAATTGGCTCTAAAATAGCTATTTTTTGCTTGTGAGTATTGTGATGGCTCACCATAAAAAAAAGTGCATAAAATGGACAAGGAAGAAAAATGTTCAGTCAGAGGGATAACAATGCAATATTTTGATGGATTCAAGGTCATTATATACTTTTCTGAAGCCAAGTGTTGTTCAAAAGTGAACAGATGAATGCTTAACTTTTTAAAAAGAGTCCAGAGTTTTGTCCTATGTTATCAGAATACTATGAAAATACTCATGAAATAGCAGCAAATATGGGGAAGATGTGACTTGGTGGAACTGACACAGAGATACAGAACCACTAAAGGCTTCCTTTTCCAAGGTTGAAGGAAAGAAGGAGACAGAAGGGATAGGTTTCAAAGTAAAAGTCTGTGTTATTATTCACTTTTCTTTAATTATTAAAAAAAGGTTATAAATAATGATTCAAAGACAAATCTTGAATTTGAGATTTCAATATTTGATTTTTCATCACGTTCACTCTTCTAGCATAGACTCTACTAAGATTAAACTCTTTTATTTGGAAGATATAACTTGTCTTCTCTCGTTCTTTTTTACTATATCTCTCAGTCTACATTATTCCAATCTTCCTTATTATCAAAATGATTTTTTTTTTTTTTATTTTTATTTTTAAATAATGGTAATTTTTTTGTCCTAAAGAAAATTCTTTTCACGCTCTAATTTTCCACTGCTGATTTACCATCTAGGCTCACTCAGGGGAAGAAAGATGAATAAGCTGCTCAATACAAACACGTCAATTTCTTCAGATGTTGTAATGTACATGGTAAGCTTCTCCAGCCAATGCCTTTATAGCCAAAATGATCTTATCATTAGAGGGCTCTCTATTGTAGGTTGGTTCTGTTCTGTAGAATGACTCATCTTGGACTGACTATATAAAATGTTTCTCCATTAATCACAACTCTCATTACAGTTTGGTGTATCTCTATTTACACTTGTAAATGTATACATTCATATAAAGATTGCTTGTTTACAATCTTTCGTTTTGCATCTGCTCATATCTACAATGCGAGCATAAACTAAAAAAATCCAGTATTTTTTTGTTTTTAAATGAAGCAGAATTACCATTACATCTATAAGTGTGGTAATTCAGCGCAAAGTAAATTCTAGCCTAAATTGCTGAAGCAACATTGAATATGCAAAATAGCAATACCTTTACAGATACCTATTTATGTGCTTGCCTTTGTGGTTTAGTGTCACAATTATTGCTCTTATATATATTTCAAAGTCAATAGAGATTCCCCTGGTTTATGAAGATGTCAGAAATGTCACTGCAGGATTATGATAAGGAACATTCACTAAACAAAAATTCAAATGTCAACCGTGACAATTTTGTAACTGCTACTTCAGAGTATAATAAACCTTTGATAGACAGCAATTCACACTGGAGCTTGTCTAAGCAACACAAGTATCATTATGAATGTTTCCAGATGGCTTCTTGGCTCAAAAGGAGTTGGTGGAGGAAAACTGAATACCTTTCTTCTCCTTAGCCATGACCATATAAGACCTCAACTGACATGAGTGGGCTGCATCAGTGGATCGTGTTCTCTCTATGATGGCTAATCATCATACTTCTCTATTTGTCTTTGATAGTTTGACTTCCCAAAGTTATCAAGAGAAGCTCCCAAAACCCCAGACATGATTTTGAATTTAAAAGTAAGAATAATGTTTAGATAAAATTAGTAATTTTAATAAAGAAGAAAATTATTTATCGCAGTTACCATTTAATCTTTTTTTCCATTCAAAATGCTAGTTGAATGAATAATACTTGAGTTAAGAGTTGTGAGAGGAGACATTGTTGTGATTTAAGGTAGATAACTTTAGTGAATACTTAGTCAGCTATAATTTGAATAATGAACTGTATAATGGCCTTTCCAGCATAACCTACTGGCCTAGAAAGTGGCCTTTCACGAGACAGACGTATCGGAACCTGCATTTGAATCCCTGCATAGAGAGTGCATTTTTCTTTCTTCTTCAGTGTTTGTTTCTCCTCTGACTAGAAAAGTGCAGCAGACGAATGACAAATCGACTGCACTATTCATAAGCCAACATTCTTTCATAGACAAAAGTAATGGAAGCCTCAATCTGATAAATACAGATGAGTGAGTGAGTGAATTGTATAATTATTTGTTATGCGTTGTGGTGTAGATCAGGACTGATAACCTACAGTTCTTTGAGGGATGATCTGCAGCTCCCAACACTCATGATGATAATGTGATATCTGCACAGCAAGATAATCAATGTAGAGTTCTAAAGTGCGTTTAGCACTACAAATAAATCAACATTAATTATAGAAGACAGCTGAAAGTTAATGGTAAGTTAGACTACACCTGTCTTTTGGAACAACTTTCTCGCTTATTATCGGGTATGAAAAATATCTTTTTTCATATATCTTATATAAATTGTATTTTTGTTTTGTTTTTATTTTTTTTTTATGGCTGTTTTTCTAGTAACTCAAAATAAAAATAATTCAAAAATTACTTTTAAAAGAAAGCTGAATTTTAGATTAAATAAAGGAAGACCCTAATGGATTCTATTTTTTTGTTGTTGTTTGATGGTATACTTGCAACTGCTGTCATATCAGAAAGAGATCTAATCTCTGTCCTAGACCATGTGCCATGCCTACGCAGTGAACCATTCAACAACGAAAATCAATACTAATGTAACAATTTTAACCTAAAGCAATGCATGAGTTGCTTAATGTTGTAGGTCACTTTGAACTAGGATATGAACACAGACCATTGTTTGGAGACCATTGCTGAATTGCTACTTACAAATTAAATAAAAGAAGCAAATAATAAGTGATAGAAAGTTACTGAACAGCGATAACATCAAGAAATTATAACTTCATTAGACCTTTGATAGGAAAGATTTTATTCCATATTCCTGAAATTCATTATATGAATTATTATTATTAATGTTATTAATTATAGATTATTAAGAGGTTATAATAACAGCAATTTTATTTGTTTAAACAGTACATCTCTTTTATGTTTATGTTTACTGAATTATTAGCTATTAAACCATTTCATTGTGTGCATTTAGTCTTTCTTCCAGGATCACTATTATAATAAATTTGGAGGCTTTTGCCTCAGATCTTGCTTAAAGCTATTCTAAATTTATCAAAATGCTAACGATTTTCTTGGAATGAGAAAGGATTCAAACCATTATCATGGAAATATTCTAGTTTTATAAATATTAACGGGTTTTGGAAAATAAAAATGCATTTCTCAATTTGTAATTATTTATATTTAGCTACTCCTTCATCTTTTTCTTTTCCTTCAATTCTTAAATAGTAGTAAAAAGATTAATGAAAATGAACAGAAACTCAAAATAAACAGGTTCCTTTTCCCATTAATCATCACTAGGGCTCGGATTATATGCAAAATCCATATTTGTTATTAAGAGGTATATCAACAAAATTGTAAGTTTTCTATGCATATCTAATGTTTTTTGATTAAAATAGGCCATTCTAACAAAAAACATTAGATATGCATAGAAAACTTACAATTTTGTTGATATACCTCTTAACAACAAATATGCATTTTGCATATAATCTGAGCCTTAATCATCACTGTTATATTGTGAAAAAAGTCAGTGAGAAGACATATTCAATTTTGATTATAACAAGATCTTCTTTAAACAAATTAATATTTTTTTTTTTTACATATATACCTGGAAGCCCTTTTCCGCTAGGTCTTGGTGTGAGACCACGGGCACGAATCACTTCAATCTCCAAATTACCCTTGCGGTCGCACAGACTTAACTGAATATCTCCCATACTCGGAGATGCCAGTACTTGCCGTCCGACTAGTTGCCCTGGACCAAGGCCTTCCACAAAATCCGAGAAGTGACACCCTAAGGCTAGACGTAAAGATGGTATCCACCTGTTTTTTTTTTTAAATAAAATTTTAAAAGAAAAAGATAAAATATAATACTTTCTTTAGATAATCAGATTCTTGATTATATAAGCAAAATTTAGACTTTCAACATTACATTTAAAAAGCTTATTATATCTATAATTCATGCAAGTTAAAATTTACATTTCAAAATTGGTGAGCTTAATAAGCTAAAGCTGTGAATTATTATAGAAAGGAAACTTGAATTATTGTTATAAAAGCTCTTCCAGCTAAATATAAATCTCTTATATTATATTTTTTTGTTTTTCTGAATTTCGATTAGCACTAACACATGAAACAATGAAATGCTAATTACAGAAGTCAATTGTGGTATTAGTTATGGACAAATAAACTAATTATTAAAATTAATGAAATGCAAAGTAATTTATCACTATTTTACTTATACAGTTCTTAAAAATATTTAAAATTTACATAAGAGGTTTAATAATAAAAATTTCATATCATAAAGCTCACTTAAAGTGCAAATAAGCAATGAAGTTGATGGTCCCAAGTATTTTGTCTACCCCTCCTCCATTTAAAAACAGCTTATTTTACCAGTCCTTTGAAAAATATCTTCAATGCTGTCAGATTTTACTCTTAACTATCTTTGTTGCAAATAAATCAACAAAGTCTACAATTGATCAAAAGTGTCCAATTCTGAGCTATATCATCACCAAATACCATTATGATTATAAAACCAAGGCTTTGTCTGATCAGATTTTAGCTGAACTTGTTTTATAGAACAATACCTATTTTGATGCTGATATACTCAATTACATTACATATTGGATATGCTATGGATTTTGCTTATACTTTTAGTGAGTTTATTACATCTGCAAAATTTCACAATTTTAGTAATTTAATTAACTGAAATATAAATAAATTGATCACCTTAACCAGATATGATAATAATGATGCAAAAGAAAAAGCTATGATATCATTTCAAAATAATGCACAACATATAGTTACATGCATGCAGTTCGTTCAACACAGGTTCATGCCTAATAACCAATTACGTCAAACTAGCTTGCAGTGCAGCATTTACAATCAGATATTGCCAAAACACAAAAGAAAAGCAAATTGTTTTCAGAACAAAGTTGATACTAAATTCATACATGGAAATCAGCTGTAGAAATTAAAGATATTTAGATGGCTACATATCATTCTGTTTGACTTCTTACACTATTCTTCAGACTCCAAGTAGTTTACACTCAAGAATTTGGGTAATGAAGCCAATGTACAAGTCTTCAATGGACTGAAGTTATTATTATTTTTTTTAATTTTAACATAACTAAAGATGGTTTACATCACTATAAATCTTAAGATCTCTCTATAAAGCAATTGATTTCAAACAGAAGAATAGATCTGACACCAAATAAGTGGGATAGAGAGTACAGGTAACCCTCGAACAACACGTTACTTGAAGAACACAAGTTTCGAAGAACACGGATACCTTCCCCCGAATTACACAGTTTCAAACTACACGATTTTCAAGTAATTCTTTTGAAAAAGAATAAAATACATATATTATTTGATATAAAATTACAGTAGTTAAAAATTTAGAGTAATATTCTCATCAATTACGTCAGCAATTAATGAAGTTTTAACCTTTTTAATACTTTTAGTGTTTTAGAATTATATTTTTCCCAATTAATTTGACTGAATAATTTATATTTTATATAGTTTTCCAATCTTACACCAAAATTATTCTTCAATTTATTGATTTGAAAGATTTTTAACCAATTGTATCAAGTTATTTTTTCATTATTTTGATTATTTTTTTTTCCCTGTTGACATTATAAATGTTATTCATAATTATTTTTAAATAATATTTTTTTCTTTAGTAGTAAGTATTTTAAATTTTAAAAAAATAAATTTTTTTAGTTTTGTAATTAACAGAAAAAAAAAAAAACTTAAAGCGTAACATTTTTTTTTTTTATTTTTACACTTGAAACAGAATCCCATTTTTTGTAGTCTGAACAACATGGTTTCAAAGAACATGGAACCAATTAATCGTGTTCTTCGGGGGTTACCTGTACTTTCATACGATATGTGACCATCTTACTGATGGATTCTATGTTCATGGTAAATATCCTCAGGAATTCATGAAACTAACTTTGTTAAATACTGTAACTTGAAAATTAACACAAGTTCTCTTATTTTATGTTAGACTGCAATGAAAGTTAACAGTGAAGAGTTGAGTTTTATAATTCTTTTTTAAGTAAATCAATGAAGCTTTGATAAACTTAAAAAAAGTTAATTAACAAGCTCATATACTTGAAATTAGTAATACTTTCAGAGAAAAAAACTTAATTTATCCAGATAGTTTCTTTGTTTTTATAATTCATATACTTACAACTGGTACTGTATAAATTAGTTGCATAGATCTACAAGAATATAAATATTTCAGATTAATAAATTCAGTCTTTTTGGGAAAAGAAAAACTGCTAAAAATTGGTATATTGAAATCCGGGCAAGATGGACAATCCTAGACATAAGTCTAGAAAGACAAAAACTAACGTGATCACAACAAAAAAATAAATAAGAAAAGAATTTAGGAGAGAGAAAAGAGGAAACTATGCTTTATCTGGAAAAAATGCCAATATTTTTTTTATTATTACAATATCTCAAACCCTTTATTGTAAACTATGAATATGAGGAATAAAGAAGGAACATCTGTGACAGTTGGTCTCCAATTAGATGAACACAGTCTGCTTTTTATTGGTTCGTTGCATCTGAAGCTGTTGGCTAATGGAAATCATCCTCAAATGCTGTAATTTATCAAAATATCTTACAACCAATCTCTATTGATTGTATCTAACATCATTATAAAACTAAATTTGTTTCAAAGCAACTGGAACAGTTTTAAAATTACACGCTGGTGACATAAGCGGTCTTCAATTATTTGGTAGCATGGTTCCGTAAGATGGCTAATGGTGATTTATGATATTTTTTGGGAGAGGCCTATTTAAATTTGAGTAATTATAGTAACAAAGAATCTTTAATATGGATCTTGAAACATTTATCTTGGGGGGGGGGGTGGAGGCCTCAAGCCTGTAGCTGCCAATTTCCGAAAGTTACTGATACACATGTGCTTATTCTTTATCCTCTTAATACTGTTTTTCATATTTCTTAAAAGAAAGATGTATTGTGTTGTCTTCAATGTAGGATCTGTGCTCTCTCTTTCCTCAAAAGGAAGACAATGTAATAACTTCTCAAAATAATATTATAAATATCAACTATTACAGTAATGCTCAATTATCTGCTTAAATAAATTACAGAGAAAAAACATAAAAAAATTAAATCTGCTATTATCCTCAATAAAACTTCCACAAAATAGAACTGTTAAACATTTGCTTCATGATTTTTTTTATGTTGTTGTTTCTAAAATGAGACAAATATCTCATTTAATTCTAAAATTAATTGTAAATTAATTGAAAATAAGCAGGATAATAGTTATATAAAGCAGAAAACAATAATCATTTTGTTAAATCAAAATGTGGTTGATGATATGAAGATTACTGTAACTGTGACAACATATTTTTATCAGTCAACATAAAACATTACAAAATAATTACAATTGAGTCATTATCTTCAAAAGCGATAATCAGTTAAGTATGTCCCTTTTCCAGTAAAATGAAAATTCAAGAGCAATGCAATGTCATCATAATCATATTACCTTAGGAGGTAATACAGTACAAGAGGAAAGACTGCTTGTACATTAGATAAGAGATCAACTCAAGTCACTCTTCAAAGAGTAAAACTAATCAAATAATTCACAAACTCTGCCAGAGATTTGATTGCAGAATTTCAAACTGTAAACAAATGCCCTCAAATAAGGTGATGTAATCCAGTTTACAAATTAGTCTCAAGAATATCGAAATCTCCTTTTTTTAACTACCTACCTTCTTTTGTAGTTCATAAAGTGTTCACAATTAGAGTTTTGGATATTTAGATTTATCCTTTTAATTTGAATTAAACAATAACTAAGACAAACTTCAAAAACGATAATGAGTTAAAAGGACAGTTTTTTGACACAAATTATAGTAATGATAGTCATTTCTATTCTTTTTTATTAAATGGACATTTTATCTCGTTAAATTACATAAGGAAATTATAAATAATATTTCTCAAAGTGAAAATATCAATTTGAAAAAATATTATTGAATATATATTTTTTCTAATAGAAAAATCATAAAATTTTCTTTAATGATAATTTATTATTTTATTATTGTCTACTTTTTATGAAGATTGAATGAAACATCACAGAAATTTATTTTATTAACATTATGTAAATTCTGAGCTACTTTAAGATCTAGATGACAGTGGCGTTACAACATTCCCACACGAGTAATCTCATTGAATCATGTAAAGGATAATGAAGTACAAAGGGTTATTGTTGTTGCTGTTACCAATAGGACATATTCTCCATTCTTTAGCTTTTATATTTTAGTTTCCAGGAATAATTTTTGTGAAAAGGAATAATTTTTTTTTGAGGAATTTAGGAAAAAAATAAATAAATAAATAATCAAAGTACAAATATTATAATTCTGGTCTTGGTTTGTGCTACTAGACATTACCAAACGTCAAAAGCATATCAATAAGCAATAAACAATCAAAATCAACTTTAAAGGCATTTGGAGTTAAAGCAAATTGAATTTTTCAAATGCTGTAAAACTACATAAAACGTCTTAAAAGTATCTTTCATTGCTTAAATTTGTTGTTGTTTTGGAATCTGCATATATATGTTAACTGGGCATCAAATTACTATCTTTCATCCCATTCTTCTACTTTCAAAGTTCAGTCCATTTAATATTTCTTATGGAAACTAATGATAAAAAAAAAATATTTTTTTAGAAATGAAATTCTAACACTTAAAATTTAGGAATGCTAATCACAAAACAATACAGCAGATCAGAAAGCAGCTCAAAATCACAATTTACTCAATATTGTAATAATAAAGCAAAGGAAAAATGAGAAACAGGATTACGTGGAACAGCAACTCAAAATCTCAGATAAAGTAAGATATACAATTTTTTCTTTAATAGCAAATGAAAGTGGAAAGTATACAGACTAAGAAAGGGAAAGGAGGATGAATATAAGAAGAAAGCATATCATAAATGAAGACAATGAAAGACTCCAAAAATCAAGAAATACATTAAGTGAAATAACAGAAAAAAAAGAAATATTAAGAGATGAATTAGGCCTGTTTCTTGTATCTTCTGCAATTTAAGATCAGAAAAAGAAAAATCAAAAACGTATAAAATGGTACTGAGCCATCAGTAATAAGATGAAGGATAAAGGAAATATAGGATAATCTATGAGCAGCAGCAAAGCAATGATAATAAATAAGTAAACTAACTATATTTATGACCATGACTGAAGCTACACCATTCCTTTTTAATAATAACATATGAAAGAATGAAATTAATAAATTCATGCATTTATCAGCAAAGTTGAAGGGTTTATGTTTAAATATTAATGGAAAAAGCTTTTTCATTATAATTTTAAATGTAAAGGATTTAAGGTAGACTTCAACTGAAATTCAATCCTCAATGAAAGCATCCTAAGATGAATCTCAGTCAATCAATGGGAAGGATTAGAAGCCAGCAAAATTAAAATCAACAACTATCCACACATATTTGCTAAACCTATCACACATAATGAGAGTGTTGTGTGCAAGATATCAAATGGATGGTATTATGCATCATTTCACCAAGCACCAAAATTCGATTTTGAGATATTCAAAAGCTTATGTATTATTTCACATTTTTTATGGAATGAAAAGTGTTATACAGGGTGATTCAAAAGTTGCATGACATAGGACAACTCTGTTATTTGTGGAGATACTAAAAAAACGATATAGAGCAAAATTGTTGGAAATACGTTTTAAATCATGATCTTGATGTCGAATTTTTATTTTTTTCATTTTTTTCAGGCATCAGCAAAAATATTCCTGAACACAATTCAGAAAAGGGTGGAAATGGTTCTTATCCATGCTGCAGGAAAGAGTCTCAGGAAAGCTGCGGAGGAATATCCCAGACGGCATCCAGATCAACCACCCCCACATAACGCAACCGTTGGTCGTTTACTGGAGAGGTTTAAGGCAACAGGCAGTATCCATGACAAACGACGGTCTGAATAATTAACCTGAATGGTGAATCTTATGTTGCAACAATTAAGCTCATGATTTAACACAATGTATTTCCAACAATTTTGCTCTATATCATTTTTTTCTGCAGAAATACTGGACTTGTCCTATGTCGCTTGACTTTTGAATCATCCTGTATATCAAAATGAAGATACTTTCACAGGACGATTCTGATCATTATCAAAATTCAAGGTCGTTAGTCACATGATATAAATCTTATTCGTTATGATAAGTCAATTGGCTTTTATTCAAAATTAATCTTCCACAGAATTATGTTGAGATAGCAAGCAGGAATGATTTTTATAAAGAGTTTACATCTTTAGCTAATAGATGGAGCAATTATCTAAAAAGATCTATTTTGGCGCTTGATCAGATGATGCATTACACCACCCAATGAAGAAGTGTATTGTTTCATACAAATATTTCCACAATATAAACTAATAATGTAGAGGCACTCAAGAAAGAACAATGAACATTCAGTATAGCTTGACAAAAAAAAAATGTCTTTTGTGAAAAAGAAATTATAATTTAGCCTACAGGAAAACTATATATAATATAAATATATATATATACACACACACACACACAGAGTCAAACTTCAATTCAAGGGACTAATAAGGGAGCAGAGCCGTAAAAACTGGCGGTGCAAGTGGTGCATCATACTGGGAGGAGGGGGCAAAGTCCTAGTGGCTTCCATCCAGTGTTCTTTGCTTCTTAGAAAAATAAGAAAGAACACTCGTTTCTATTTTTGTAATAGTTTATTAAAGATGAAATTGAAGAAAATGATAATATATCACTTATCACATATTAATTAAAACAGGCTTTCACAAAACACACATGTGCAGCAGGAGGCTGCAATAAACATCAGCCACACAAATGTTGGAATTCCGAGTTTTAGTCTGCTTTCTTAACCTAAACTGAGACTTAAAAAACATTATAAGCACTGTTTTGCATTGAATGCATAATTATAATACGATCCTCATAGCTCAAAAAATACTATGGCTGAAGTAATGGCATGGCATGACTTGCACCAGGGCCCTTAACATTTTTGTAACGGCACTGTAACGTGGAGAGGATGTCTATAATTGTTGATTCTTTTTGCTTCCAGAGGAAACATAATATTAATTATTGCAACAACTATAATAAAAAAAGCAATAAAATAAAATATACAATTACTATGTGTATGTGATTTAAAACATGAAATTAAACATAAAAGACAGAACTAACCCTTGAATGCTTTAGTTTCTGCTAACCTTTCGTTGTAAATCTGTTTTAAGTCAGGTCCATTGAATCAAGGATTGACTGTATATATATATATATATATTTTTAAAATAATGATTTTGTAAAATATGGATAAGTTTTGCACACAACATTAACTGTGCAGCACACACACATACACAAAAATACAGAGAATGAATTTATTAGTGTGGAAAACAAAATCTTTAGTTTCCAAGAGGAGGTACTACCCTAAAATATATCTAATTTGTTTGATCTGCTTTCCATGCTGGGGCCATGAATATTATTATTTAGTTCATTAGTTATTTTTTTACTACAGTTTAAGTCCTGTTATGAGCCTTGAACTGCTCTCCATGTGTTTTTTTTTTTTGGTTTTCATATACACTTTGGAACAGTTTTAGAACATAAAGAATGGCAAAATAAAAAATAAAGGAAATTACATCTGTTATTAATAAAGCAAGGTATCATATCACAAAATCATTATTTCTCCCGTAAGATACCTATAACTCTTTTTGTCAAAAACATTAAAAAAAAAAAAAGCTAACAATGTAACATTTTGTAAGAAACAATCATTTTCCTAAGGTGATTCTATCTGATTCTTCTATTTTGGTTCTGTTTCACATTAAATATATTTTTCTATATGCTCAACAACTGCATACACTGGAATTTATTATCAAGACTAACTGTCTCATGATGTTTGCATTCTTTCATCATATTTTTACAGACGATATCAAAATGCAGAAACAATTTTTAAAATAAACCAATTAACAGAGACATTCACTATTGAATAAAAAAATACATAATTCAGCCTGACAAACATTGAAAGAAGGAAAGCAATCGACGAGGGAAAGCAAAGTAAACAAACTAGGCAAAGGAAAGAGGACAGAGCCAACAGATGAGGAAGTATCAAGTCAGAAAGCTCAAACATAAGATGATAAAAACTGGATAAGCAAGACAAGATATTTTTAGAGATGAAAATAAACTTGAATATATTAAATAATATCAGGCATTTCATGATTAACACAAATGCTAATCCTAAACCTAACTTGTTCTTTCAAGGTCATCATGTGATTACTGATTGATACTTAGTCAATTACCGAAAAATTGGTACATAAATGACCAATTAAAAAAAGGGATGACAAAAAAAATCATCACTACAGAAAGAAATTCCCATCCCACAGAAGAAAGGAAAGAGAGTGAATAAGGGAGCTCAAGAAAAATACTTGGATTAGTTAATTTCAAACTAGGTATTGCAGACAGTTGTTGAAAGAAAACTAGTTACAACACAATTTATTACGTAAAACTTATCATCACTAAGAATCACTTCTTGTCTAACTACTAAGTGTAAAATCAAAGATTAGAGAAATCACTCATACTATAATCTTTAAGTTTTTACAAAAGGCAGAGGAATGTGAAACAGCTCAGCCTCAAGTCTTGGTCTAACAAGAATAATTTCTGCTATCAATAAATCACTTCTGTGACAAAAATATAGTTTAATATAGGAGTCTTTCTTAAGGGTAGTCTACAGCGAAGATTTAATCAAATATGGAGGGTTGAGGCAGATAACAGCGTGCCTTTTTTTCTCATATGTAGTTTTAAGAAACTCCCTTCATCCATCACCTATTGTGTTCTATATGCTTCCCCTGATTCTGAACGATGGCCCTGCAACATAGTTTCCACTGCAGGAGACACATCTTAACAAACTTTCCATTGGCTGTCCTATGGACACGAGTACTGATGCCCCATTTCAATAGTCCAAATCAGCAAAAATCCATATGGGATGCATCAGGGAACTTAACAAGGATTAAAGTAGAGGGGATAACCTTCACCCCTGTTTCCCTCTCCTTCCTCTGATAGTATTTAATAACAAACAGGCAGTATGGCTGGAACCCTTATTCTTTATGAATGTGCACTTTGTGTTGCTAGTTGCCACGAAGACGAGTTCATCATACTCTTCTGAAAGTATATTGCATTAACCTTTGCATTGCTTGACGAAATCCGATTGTGCTTTTGAGCTCCTTTGATTATAAAAAAATGGTTTATTGGTGTCATTGAGGTGCATCCACTCCTTGTCTAAGGACACAACCCACTTCAATTTGTTGCGGGCCAGATACCTCTTGTAAAGCTTACAATAGTTCATGAAACCTTGACAGATGTGAATTGGGCTAAGCTTGTGTCCACGGGCTTAATGACGGCATTCCATCTGCAGATTTTCCCTGATAATTCTTCCAACCTCTCCAATCTGCTTACAATCTGTCATTGCATTGGAGGATTTTCTTTTTGTTACCATTTGAAGCACACATCTGACTGTCTCTGGAGTCTGCAACATTTAGGCACAGTTTTGTTGATGTTTTAAGGACATCCATGGTCAGAAAGCTGGCAATTCCTCACTTTATGTAACATTTTCCACACTTTGCCCCTTACACTTGTAAACAATTTGCATCAGGAAGACCAGACATGTAACTTTCCCAAAAACAGTTTATCTTTCCCAGCCATATACAACAGAAAATTACTGCAAATACCAAATTAGACTCTCGCGACCTTGTTTGCAGCTGTAGCATGCATTTTAGCTAGTTCTATTATGCAGTGAGGGTAGTTCATGAATGAACTCGAGCACTATTATTTGTCTCAACCCTCTGTATAGTTGATCCCCATTTTGGACTGTCTCCTTAGCTACAATGGATGTATCTGAAATTTTGATAACAATCTGGTAATGATGGTGAAACCCTTCATGACCAAAATAGAAAAAAAACAACTTAAATTACACCAGTCTCAAATCTCATTTTGTCGAAGTTTGTTCCAAGTATATTAATCACATTAACATGATTCATATGTAAACTACATATATGATAATTTTTAATATATTTTTTTTTTTTTTTATACTTCTTGATTGTAATTTCACTAAGTTTCCTTAAAACAGTGTTCTATATACGATGGTCATTCTTGAAGTCGCTACTTTCCACATTCAAACATTACTCTAAAAAAACAAAATGCTGATAATAACTGCATCTAAAATGATGATGTGACGTATGATACAAACATGCTGAATAAGACTTCATTCATAAAACTCTTTTCTGCTTTACAAAGTCTATTTGTTGGCAGCAAACATCCAATGCCTCTTCATCAAACAGACTCATATCTCCCCTGTGGTACAATTCTTGATATTAGCACCAAACCACAGAAAATGAAAAAATTAGTACACTGCAATTCATATCATTTTCATCAGGCATATTTTCACCTTCACTATCACTAAATACTCCTTCACAAGACATTATTTATTGTATTTTACTCAATAAAATTTCAATTGTCTACAAATTAGAACAATCACGTTTGCCTGAATGCCTGTTGGTAACTCCCTCAGGTTTCATTTGATGTGATAAATTTTGATTGATAAAAAAAAATATATGACATCATCCCTGATAAGCATTAGGAAAGCCTTCAAGAAGTGACCACTTCAAGTTATATATATGCCAAAGAAAATCCTTAATTGTGATGGTTCCAACCGTGAAGTCATTACATGCTATCAATATAACATTGTTTTGGAATATTGGGAAGCAGTTATAGAACTTGCAATTGAAGACCTGATGATCAACATCATCCAAATTATTTTATCAAAGATTCTTCTTTTAAATTACTTTGTGCAGAAAATGCAATGTTGCCTCATAAACTAACTAGTACACCATGACAACTGCAGAATACAATAGAGCTGTTATGCAACCAAAGATAGTATGGACAAAATAATTCTCCAGGCATTGGTCAAGAGGCCAAAATAACAGATGAACAGAAACCATAATAAGAAAATGTGCCTTTCCTGACAAAATTTGTACTAATTCAGTGCAATCAAGTCAGACAAAATCATCTCTTACGTAGACATCAATAGATATCAAAACTCAACTTTCAATTTGATTTCATTCACTAAGGATAATATTATTACTTCTAAAAGGCACATGAGAAATAATTATAGAAATACATCAATATCAAATATACACTGTCACAGATGACTAACGTTTTGTCATCTCTCCATTGCTGGAAAAAATCTTACACCATTCTTGAGTTTAAAAGAGTACTTAGAACTTCTGAGCACTGAATATCAAGAATAGTTTTCATTAATATTTACTGCAATGTTCACAAATTCATGCCTATGAATGAAATCATGATGGTACTAGGCACTTGGTAACTCACACATTCAAAGGACTGAAAACAAGAAATTTGCTTACTGAATGATAAACTGTATAAGCATATGTTGTTTATATCATCAATCCTGTAAGATCTGAGCATCTGAAGCTCCAGAATTCTCTATGAGCTGCAATGTGTCATCAATTATTTCCTGGACAGTTAACAATATCTTTACAATCATATGACTCACTGTCGTATGTTGTGCTGTGAGATATCTTAAATCCTGTTAACTATTCAATCAGAAACAATTTCCATTTGAAAATCTAAGGTCTCGTGATCATGAGTTAAAATATTTTTTAACTTCAGGTAAATGTTTCTTATCAATTTAATTCAGAGATTACTTAACTTCTATATGTTTTATAAAAAAAAATCCCTTTCAGTCATTTATTTTGGAGAGTAAACTTTGAATATTATTACTTTTATAACTAGAACAAAACAAAAAATGATAAGTATTAGAGATAGTTTCTTTTACTTCTATTTGTTGGCATTGGCTCATGAAACAACATAATTTCAATTCTGAAGCTGAGCACGATGTTAATGGGATACTGAACTATGGAATAAACACTTGATTACCTATACTTAGGTAATAGCCTCTTCATATCAAAAAACCTTATATAGGAGAGGTGATCAAGAAATAATTGAGTATATTTTTTTCATGAAAACTCAATTATAAAGATATACATGTGAAAGGGCATGTAATTCACTATTTTCTCACTAGATGGCATGCATATGTATTGTCTGAAGTGTATGTCACAGAAAAATGGTAGGTGTGTTAACGACATTCAGTGAGATTGAGATCCGAAGTGTAATCTGATTTCTTGTGGCGAAGGGAAGAAAAAACTTGCTGTAATTTATTGTGAAATGTGTTCAACATAAGGAGATGACTTCATGACATTTATGAATGTATACAATTGGTGTGCAAAGTTCACAGTGGGATGCACAAGTGTATTCAACGAAGATGGGTCAGGCAGGCCACAAAGATCACACACAGATTTCAACACTGATGCTGTGAATGGAATGATTAAAGAGGATGAATGGGTAAAAATCAAAGATGTATCGTATGGAACTGGTTTTGACATTATCCACAAATCCTGCAACAACAAAGGTGGCATCCAGGTGGGTATCGAAACAGCTAATGCCATTGTACATTGAGAACAGAATAGGTTACAGCCTTGAACATTCGCTGCATTACCAATGGGATGGAAAGAGCTTCCCTGACCATATCGTTGGGAGGAGGTGAAACATGGGAATTTCATTTCTCACCCGAAATGCAAGACAATATGTTTGGAAACACCAAAACTTTCCTCGGCCAAAAGAGTTTAATGCTGTACAGTCTGCTGGAGACGTAATGGTTACTGTTTTTTTGGGGACAGCCAAGATGTTCTGTTTATCGATTTTCTCTAGAAAGGACAAAGAGTCAATGCTACAGTTTATTGTGAAACATTGAATAGACTCAGAGCTGCCATTCGCAGGAAAGGTGCAGAGAGGGCGATGCTTGATGTGTTGTTGCTGCATCCACGACCACCTAACTCCACTCCTTGCAAAAGGGAAGTTCTCAAACATCCGCCTAGAATCCTGATTTGGCACCAAGTGATTACCATCTGTTTGGCCCAATAAAGAGGCACCTTGCCAGCACTCACTGAGTGATGAGATAGGCAGAAAGTTGTTCGTCAATGGCTTCCCACAGACACAAATTAATTTCACGCTGGGACAAGTGCGTCAAACTCAATGGAAATTATCTAGAAAAGTAGTCAATTACATGCCGTTCATGTCTATAACTTTAAATTTATGTAATGATTAAAATTTTTATGAAAAAAAATTTACTAAATTACTTTTTGATTGCCCCTTGTACATATCATTAAAGAATATTTAAGTCAAATGAGCCAGGACTATTATTGAAACTAAAGCTTATAACCAATATACTATTCTCTGCAAGTCATGATTTAACTTAATATCTATAATCAATTGTAAATTAACAGCAAAGCCTAAACATTCACTACTTTTGTATGATGGATCTATTTAGATATCAAAATGCAGTAATACCCTTCCAATCTGCATTACAAAAAGTGGACATGAAACTAAATACTGAGACATGTAATATAACTTCATTTAGATGAAGTTGTTTTTACTTTTATAACCCACAACAAAAATTTTTAAAAATAGTGTTTTACAGAGTAAAACAATTTTCTGTTACTTACCTTCCATTATTTGATCATAGATTTGCTTATTTGGTCCATTTTTTATTGCACTGTGCAAAAATAAAAGAAAAAAAAATACTTAATATAACATTTTTAAGAACAGACCGAGGTTCCTTATTTGCCATCTTAATTATAGATAAGCTTTGTATTCTCTGGAATAAGTATCTTCAACAAAGATAAAGATTATCCATAACCAAATAATAGGAACTTATTTGATTTTCAGAACAACTGTTCTACAGTTATATGCAGTTTATTTAAGTGACAAGAAGTCCAGGCAAAAAGGAGGTCATTTTCTGAGAGTGTAACTAAGACATCTCTCCTACCGAGGATCAATTCTTTACTCTGGTGCAAGCATTCTCCTGCTTCACTCACTGATAACTCATATCCTTTGTCCTCACATATCAGATGGACAAACTCGACTCGTAATTATGTAAATAGACATTTCCTGTCTGGCCATCCATAGAAGTCCATACAATGGACTTGTCTTTGTCCATAGAAGTGTCTACAAGATATTGGGTCTGATGTTTCACTGACCATCGGGACTCCTTGAGATTAGATGAGCAGGCCAATACCATTTTACCATTGGAAATGAAAGTCAGTCCTCATTTTATATAGGACTAGATGAAATCTAGGGCTTATTTGAGAAGAGAAATAACTTTGGAGAAATTCCCCAACATCTGCCAGGGATTGAATCCAGCTTAATATCTTCTTGCCTTCTTCACAGTGAAGAGACTGGCCTAAGATTATCAGCCTCCTTAAGAGAACTGCCCTGGTTGTTAGCAATGAATGTTTGCCCATTTATCTATGATAGTGGTTCTTTGGGAATGTCAAACTAACCCATCTTATTATGCCACTTTCAGTGGAGGGACTTCATCTTTAAATGTCATCACAATCACCAATGTACCACTACATCTTCATCACTGATGCAGATTTTATTTTTAGTAATAGTGCATTTCTAACTTGATTCTTTACATTACATTAAACAATATCACAAGTTACTATAGCAATTTCTTCGCGGCTACCTAATTTGAAATCAAGATGGAAGGACAGTTGTTCATTACATATCCTCATGTATGCATTTTTCAAATGGCTTTGCATCACCAGTTAACTTTATATACTACATGATGGAATCAGCTATTTTTGAAAATGCTTTCATATACTTTCCAGATCTTCTCCATTGATTGATTGATGATGATAAAGATTTTTATACAATAGTATTTCTCAGTCTGAATGTGTTCATCTTTACCTTAAACTACCTTCTTCATTAGAATCCATCATGTTTTGGACTCGGGTGCAATTTTCCAGAATTCCTTTTCCTTTCTATGTTAACAGAGATTCCTATGTTATATGCTAAGAATTCCTCCATTCTCATATTCATCAATGTCACTTGAATCTGTCTGTTGCAGCTGCCCCTCCTCGTGTCTAAAACTTCTTTTTGACCTTTCCCAATTATCTCGTCTAGATATTCTAAAAAGGCAAGCCTCACTACATGCCCTATACAATGGATACTTGTGACTACCATCACAATTATCTGAGATACTGAGGATAGTCATCATAGCTCCACCAGGAAATGGATGGTCATATCTAGGTACACTTAAGTACAAAAGATCCAAGTTTTCTTCTCTTTCATGGACCCGACTCCATCCTTTAGCACTATCTAGTACTCAGGATTACTCTGTATCACCATATCTTCTTACTGCAGATCAACCTTCATTTGGTTGAGATCTTCTGCCATTACTTCCGCTTTTTTTTTTTTTTTTGCTTTCTCATATCCTCCATTGTCCCTCAGCTCCATGGAAATGGGTCAATACCGCACTCCTTTCTTCTACAACCTCACACACCATTTATCTACATATTATTTTTTCTAGTTTTCCCTTTGATTTGACAGACATTATCTAAGATTCAGGCATTTCTGGTAGTCAAATGTCTATCTCTCTCATTTGATGACATATGTTTTTAGCCTGCTGCCAGCTTCTTCAGTAAAAGCACCATTCATGGTGTTGTGCTCTACAAAACAAAATTCATTACAATTCTAGTACAATCACTCAGCTTTCTTGCTTACAGTTTACTCATTTACATAATAGCTTATAAATACTTATTTAAAGATAACAATAGCCATTTTTTATCTCTAACTGTAATGCTGGATGCCTTTCAGGCTGCTATTGTTGTCCTGCCTATTGTCTAAGTGAATTTTCTCTCAGTCTTGGGCTTTTCTTGACAGTTGGAATTCATTGAGTGGTATCTAGTTGCCACTCTATGATGGACCATGGACTGTTTCTTCTCTGATAAGATTTATCAGTCATTATCTGTTGATCAAGGATTATCCTTTCACTTCTGCACTGTTCTGCGAGAGAAACAGGATCTTTTGAATCCTTCTATCCATTATTTTCTTATTCTTCTGCATGTATTCCCTTAAATCTATGTCTCCATAGATTTGAGGATTTTTTCTCTTCCATTCGGAATTAACACATAGTAAGGTTTCAGGACTATAACAGTCGGCATAGGAGTCGCATTTACTAAATTACATGAGTCGGAGTCAGAGTAAAAACAAAATGAGAAATGGAAGAGATGTGAAGTCGGAGTCATGAAACTGGCATGTTTTTGGCAGTATTGGAGTTGCATTTTACTATGGTTGTGGTGTCATAGTCATAAAAATTTTTTTTGCTGACTTCAAAGTCCTGGTTTAAACTTCGATGAAAGGGGTTTTTCTTAGATTATCTTTCTGAATGGAATAGCTAACTGTATTCCTTGATATAATTGACCATTATATTGCAATGAAGTTTAGCATTTAGAATTAAATTTCATTAAGTTTATATTTTAATTATTATGAGGAATGAATGATTAACTTTCCATGATATAGATTCGAAGATTCTACCATCTCAAGTTCAAAAGTTGAGTTAAAACCACTTGAATTACTTCATCTGTTATCTTTTTTTTTTTTCATGGTCTAGCAACTGATGGAATAGCACAGGATCGAAATTTTCTTATCTCAAGTGATACTATTCACAGTTGAAAGGATTGAAATAGTGATCTAAAGTTATTTACCAAACTGTAATTCAAATCTAAGTTATAGTTTGTTACAGAAAGTTTGAAAATTTTGGAATACATACGGAAGTAAATAAATTGTTTTGGATTCAGTTTATATTGATGATGAACTTAAGACTTAACTTCTTTTATTTCAGCAAATATATGCAATAAAAATACTCCTGACTGTGGAATGTACTGTGCGAGCACTAATGTCGAAAACCAAAGCTATCCAATTCACAATCAACAGCATTATAAGAATAACACGGAACAGTGAAATGAGTCGATTGTTTAAATGATACTTTTGAAATGGTATTTGAACATCTTGAGGATACCAAAAAAAAAAATCTAAGAACTTATGGATCAAACCATTAACAGGAGCAGATCTTACATAACCTTTTTCTAATAGAAATAAAAGTTGTCTTCTGGGTTTTCAACTACAAATTAACCATTCTAAATTAACTTTTGAAAATTTTCAGTTAAGCTAAGAGTGAAATGAAAGAAGTCTATCATGAGATTCTTTTTCTTTTATTTTTGCACACTGAGCAATATCCTGGACCAAAGAAACTATTGCTGAATATTCAAGAGATAGTAACAGAAAAATAAACAAACAAAGAAATCATACTTGGTCGAAGTCATAACTTACTTGGTCAATTTTCTTTTACCAAATTTGAAAGAGGCAAGTTACAATTCTCTTCAGTTTATTGGAATCTTAATCAATTTTATGCAATAATTAGTTTTTAAATGCTCTTTTTAGTCTTCTGATAAGATCAGCAGACTTATATTCCCGTTTTGTCTGTCACGTAGGTTAGAATCGTTAAAATCTCATTAAATTATCATTAAGCAGAACAATCCCAACAATCGCAACAATTGTGTCTTTTACATTCGCAACAATCACATTTATAATAATAAGTAAATTAAAGCAATATCAATTATATTTTCTTATCAGAAGACGTTGCGAAGCATTGTGACTGTTTTTCTAATCTCTTTCCCTCCCTTGTTTTTTTCCAGATGTCTAATCTGAAATAATGTAATATCAAATTAGATAAAAAAAAGCTGTTTACTGATTCACAATTTAAATCTTAAAGAAACAAATTAACTTTAGTTGTCAAATCCTTATTTGACTGTTAATTTCAGAACAATTCAAATTCCTGATAGACTGCAAAAAAATAATATTCACTACTGGCAACATGAAAGCAATAAGCTTTTTAGAATATTAGATAATAATCCTCAACTTGTCCTATAGATATTTTAATATTGTTACCTTTCCCTCCACTCTTCTTAATGAAATTTATGAACTGAAAACTATTATAAAAAAGATTTTAAGAATGGTAGGTTAATTGATGTCCTTTTTTTATATTTTATCTAAAAAATGAAAAAAAAAATACAAAAAATTACTATAGAACTTAATTTATTATTGAGCAAATATCTGATCTCTACCATATACTGTCAAGCAAAACAATACTGATCGTTCCAATCAAGTGTTATAAGTTAGCAAAGTGTATTAAGTTTTGGAATATCCTACTGAAATGGCAAAATGACTGGAACGGACAAACATAATATGGATCTGTCAATTGTAGAGTAAATGGCAAATACATGGTGTGTCAAATAGATAGCATAATTTCATTTCACTAAATAGTCAAACATTTAAAATCCTGTATTATTCAAGCAGCATTTTTCTGGAAGAAAATATTCAATGCAATAGTTAATTTGATTAATAAAACTATACTTCACTTATAATGAATGTGATTTTCAGCAGATGGCTCTAAATTTTCTTAACTGCTCTCATTTGTGGCAGTAAAAAAGTTTTAGGTGTTTCGTAACATTTCAATCCCCTTCAAGAACTATTTCCATAAAACAATTTTTTTTTTTTTTTACTATTTCCAAACGTCTTCGTTTGAAGCCTTGTATAAAACAAAAAGATAAAAAGAAGATACTTAAACACTGAAAAGATTCTAAATGATGTTCAATATCTTAAATGCTTTCCATTTTGATAATATCTTTTCCTATGCCAGTATACATCTCTCTCTTGAAGAATTTGTTGAGAAAGTAAACATCTTCTTTCTAATTATTCTGTTCTTGATTCTTATTTTACTCAATATTTTCTTTACTGATTCTGCTACTACTAACAAATAGCATTATTTTATGACAAATTTGGTATTTTTCTTTGTTTTTCCCACCATAAATAGGAACTACTGAATAGATTAAAGTTGTTGATTGCCATTTTTTTTTAACTTAATTGCAATTATAACTCTTAAATTTAAATATAACTGATTCTGCTTATTTTTATATTTAAATATAACTGACAAATTATTTCTTAATTGGAAATCCTGTGATTGTGATATGATTTCTGTGAAGTTGATATCCTTTATGGATGCATCTACAACATTTAAACCTCAAACTATTTTTCTGTTAAATAAAAGGTTTTGACCAAGTTTTTTTTTCTTAATTACACAAGATTATAAAAACAAAACAAAAAAAATAAACAAACAAAACAAAACAAATAAACAAACACATGATCGCAAAAATGATGCTCTGCTATTGAGGCTTTGTATTAGGCAAATAGTCAAAATGATTTTTTTTTAATCATTAAATACCAGATTGGGTAGATTGGATATTTATGTGCCCTGTTTTATATTCATGTATTTTTTAAAAGCACAAATAAAAATAAACAAAAACATAAAACTAATCTAAAACAAAAGAACAAGAAAGCATTATTAATTTCATTTCAAACTCAAATATTAAATAAGTTGTTTTGTTTTTAATATAAATAGTATTACATTTCTCCTTATTATCTATAGTTCACTGCAGAATCTTTCAATTGTTTCAGTCTTCCATCAAATATTTTAAAGACCTAAACAAATAATCAGAATTCTAATATCTTTAAAATTCTTCTGTCTTTTGATAGGAGGAGAAATGAGACAATTGTAGCTCAGTTTTTAAACAGATGCTAGGATTGAAAAAGAAAGGGAGTGATTGAACAAAATCTTACATAGAAAGTAGCAAGATTCGGCTGGGGGAAAAAAAAATCTCGAAACCGCTAACATCAAATCATCTATGCATTGTATAAATTTATTTACTAACTTCAGGTTTCTGAGCTTTGATTATTGAAAAGTTCAGAATATCAAGAACAGTATCCTGAGCATTATTTTATCTTAAGATTTATTAACTTTCTCATTCCCAATAAGACAGGCTCTGAAGATAGCTGATAAAGAGTTTTTCTTCTGAGATTCCATAAAGAAAAGATTTGGTCAATGACAGATAACTGAGGACATCTATGGAAAAAGGGCATAAATGCACTTAAGCCTTTCTTTGTAAGAATGCATTTCGGCAAAGAGAATCGAATAAATGCTGGGTTATCACCAAAAGAATTACTATTTACTATTACTATTTGTTATTATCAGCAATTTGTTTGGTGATAACCTAACATTTATTCAATTTTCTTTGTCGAAAATGCATTCTTACAAAGAAAGGCTTAAGTGCACTTAAGCCCTTTTTCCATAGATGTCCTCAATTATCATGTTTAACCCAGGTTTTCTCTACTTATAAAGGGAAATTTTGTTTGCCAACAAGCATTCCTATTTTCAAAACGTAGCATTAGAGGATTTAAATTGAAACTTGATGGATCTTGCAACAAGACTGCCAGACTCAAAACATAGAAATAAACTGAATGTTTAAAAAAAAAAAAAAGCTTTTTTTTTGAAGGCTGCAAATATATTGATAATCTGGAAATGAAAATAAGTAACAGGCAGATCCAAACTGCAACAAATATCTCCTGAATTTCTATTCATTCTTTGTTCAATTGGTTTCTTTGCAATTTTTTTTTTTATTATTTTACACCGAGCAAATAGCAGAACTGAAACAAATGAAGATGCAGATGAGTGAATCAATGGATAATAACAGAAACAATAGTTGAAATGTTTTTATTATTATTTAAGTATTTCTGTTTTAATTGAATGTAATTGTCATGAAATAACAAACAATAAAAAAGAGCTTCTTGCATCATGTTGGTGCTAGACATTAGTGCAACATTGCAACTTTACAAGTGCGGAAACAACATGATTTTTTTTTTTTCAAGCAAAGAGAAATGCTAACATAAATAGAACAACAATAATATTAACAAAAACTATTGATATCTTCCACATACTTTATATATGATAGAGGAAATATATACCTATGAATATATATTTCATGCAGTTTGGATTTGGGTGGTAAGGGATAGGTTCGTGCTCAAATGCAGCCGAAATTACAGCATTATATTCATTCCGTTTGTTTACATTTTTTTTGCATGTTTAAAAAAACACAATAACATTTAAAAAAAAAGAAAAAAAATAGGGCACATTAACAAATCTGTCGAATACTGAGGATCTTTCGAGGGAGATGTGGCGGCAACAACAACAACAACAACAATAACAGAGCTTTAATGTCAATGCAGGTGAGGATTTTAATCTTAAATGAGAAGGGAAAAAAAAACTCACGTGTACAAATACATTATATTAAAAAAGAAGATCACAAGCCACATTAATTTGTCGTAATCTACTTACGACGAGCTCTCACTGCTAATACTGTTCATGCTTCCATCAGTAGATTCCTTGCTTGTTTGTTTCGTGAGGGCAAGATGGTAGGAAGTAGGAAAAACTTCTTGACTACGTCGAATACCACTACCACTACGTTTTCTACCACCTTCTGCAAATCAACCAGGCATAAATCATCCAAGTTACTCGAATCAGTGAGGGTCCATGGATCATTGTAGGGAAATAGAACTCAAAAGTCTTACACTGACTAATTTTAAATGTATTTATTTTTAAATAAACAAAAACAAAAGCTTGATGCTGTTCAAATCTTAATTATTGTATTTAAAAATCTGATTAAATTAAGATTATCAAAAACTTAAAAATGATTAAAAAAAAAAGAATATCTTCAAATTATGAACTTAAGTTCATCAATTATAATTTTCTAAAGGAAACAATATAGTCTACTTTTTTCTCTTTCTCTCTCTCTGAAGGTATTTCAAATAAGGGTTAATTAAAATTAAGAGAAAATACTCTCCACAAAATTTATCATGTGGATGATTATTGTGAAAAACTGATTTAAAAACTGATATCAATAGCTTTTATTCCATAGACAGATTTAAATGACAAAAATTAACATCATAAGCTACTGACCCTAATTTCCTCTTCAGTTACTTGAATATATCAAAGTAAAACTCTAAAAGCAAATTAATTTTTGTAGTTTATTTTTTGTCTCAAAGCTAAGAAGACTATATGGGACAAAAAGTGTAAAGAAATTGAATGCTTACAAAAGAATTATGGAAACCATAAATGAAAATAAACAATTCTAAGAATTAACTGTTTCTAGTGAGAATGGTTTTATCCAATGCAAAACTTAAGGTATTAGGGATGGTAAAAACCAAGCTTCAGGGGTGACAGCCAATAGCTTTTGTATTCAACTATCAAGTCTAAATGAAAGGGGCTAAGCTTTCAAAGCCATTATTTAAATTAATTTATGAGAGTGATGTAAAATTTGTAAGGACATTCTTGAATCATTACGATCACATCATTATGTGACAAATGGAATTTAAAAGTTAAATGTAGTTCAAAATTACTGCTGCTTAAGAAATAGCTATAAATTAATAGTTAAAGAAAAGTTCAGGTACATGCAAATTCCTAGGATTTAAATTTTATTATGTTGTTGCTTTTTCAAGCATCTCTAAATGCGGAATGAGCAACATCATTATATTGTTTCAAATTCTAATCCTGTCCTACTATTCCCAGACTGTTTGTTTATGATTTCATATATCTGTAACGAATGGCACCCGAACTATTTTAACAAGTATAGTTATTTATCTAAAATATATTAATAACTTTTAAATTCAATGGTATAGAGAATTTTGAATAGGCTATAGCTTCATTTCCTAATAAATTACTTTAAAAAAAAAATGAAATATTATTCATGTTAGGATGTTTGAAAGAGAACAAAAAAAAAAAAAAAGGCACACATATATAGAACACCAACAACAAGAATATTAACAAAAAGCAATAGCATGTTAAAAATTTGGCAATACGTAATAACCAAGTAAAAGAACAATAACGTATAAACTTCAATTTAAACTTTCTACTAATTCTACCAGTTAATTAGTTGCAAAGAAATAAAAAACAAAACAAAAGAATATTTAATTTAAATGAATGCTAAAGATCAAACTTTACTTATGATAAACATAAGAAAATCATAAACTTTAAAGGAAAAATTTCGGAATTGAAAATCAAACTTGGATTAACAGTAACAATTAAGATAAAATTTCATGATAATTACAATTTCACAATTTTTTCTGTCTTGCCAATTTTTGTCAACAGTAATGTGATGCAAGGACATCTAAGACATTATAATGTGTTATAAATTAAAGCACTGAACACACCAAATTTATTGTTAGTATGTACAACCTTGATAAATTGAAATATTTTTGAAAAATATCTATAACAAGCTACAAGACCAACTAATTTGATTAGTTAACTATTTCACTCTCATAGCAAAAAGAAAAAAAAAAAAAGCGGAAAAAAAAATGAAGGGGAAAGGAAGAAAATTTAGGAGTCATTCTGCAACAGCTAATATTACCAGATAACACCAGATAAATATTTTCAAACTTATAATTTTATTAACAAAACCATCTTTATAGAGTTTCCAAGTGACACTGGTCGAGAGACGTGAGCTGGTCGAATCTGCACTTTTAATAAATTCACAATCTCCATTTTTTTTTTCTTTTTTGGCTCATTTCTCGAATATCATATAATAGCTAAGTCGACAGGTGCCAAAATAGATGGTGCATATGTTATTCCCAATTGTGGAGTTGTTCTTAGTCAAAATTAGTTGTGAAAAATTCTTTTGTGATTCTACAATTGATTTTTTAAGTGAAAAAGAAGTTCGTTAGTGAATAAGGGATGGTGAGAATAACTAAAACATATAGATCTATAAGAATAACTACTGCTCTTTTTAAGCATACTAAATTAAGGCTGATTATATATAATTTCCCAATCAGTTCTCAGAGAAATACAAATAAAGGAACTAGAACTAAAAAATTATGAGCTTGTGCAATTTCTTAAAGTTCTGCTTGATGTCTATTCCGCAGAAACTCTTTGAAGCAAGTCATTGAGGCATTACTGATGTAAATGCAACAGTCCCACAAAGCAGAATATGCTTAGTAAGATTCTGAGGGCCTGTAATGGATCACAAGATGAGCAGTTTCCTTGAGCCAAGGGTGATGGTGCCATTCCTTGACAACTTAACTTCAATTGCATATCTGTAGTTGCTTACAGAGTTTCATTCAAATTGGACCCTTCCTTTATGATGCTTCAATTATTTTTGTGACAAGAGTGTGTGTGTGTATGTATACATATATACAGTGTGTAAATGAATAAATGCAACAAACTTCTAGGGTGTATAGAGTTGTAAAAATGGAACACTTTTTGATAAGAACATGGATTCAGAAATGCACTAATTCCCTTTTACACCCCGTTTTATTCCCTTCAATTGTTTGAACGTTTTGCATGTTTACTTAATTTAAGGCAGTAGATTGTTGCATATATCATTATTATCATTGCACAACATAATGATCACGTGAAACCAATAAACTTAACAGTAGGTTATTGTTGTGTTTCAATGCATAATGCTTACAAGAGATGTTCAAAGGTCATGTGTTCTGCCATGTGAAGCACCTCATGTGAAGCATCTCCTCTTCAAATCCTAGGTTAAGGTTCCTATTAGCCCTGCAATTGATACTGTTAACTGTAAAGATAGCTGTCTCCCTTCACCCCTTTTCGACTCTGCAGAATGTGATGTAAGAGAGAGTTTGACAATTTGGAAAACGCTGTTCGTAAAGCAGAGAAGCCACTCTGCCATTACATTGAGCTTAGCTATAAATTAACATCATATAGGCATATTAGGCAAATGGAAACGCAGTCATTTTTGTCCTTGAATAGAACTTCAGTAAACAATGACAGGCAAATGAGCGTTACAATGCTTATTAATTGCGTGTGATCATAATGTGTTCTGCTAAAAACAACAATGATATAACAAAATCTACTGCCATGCATTAAGTAAAACATTACAACTACTGAAGTGAATAACTGAGGGGATGTCAAAGGGAATCGGAGCATTTCTCGACCCATGCTCCTTATCAAAAAAGTGTTCCATTTTCACAACCCTATACGTCCTAGAAGTTTGTTTCTTGTATTCATTTACACCCTGTATATGTTTGTATGGTATATTAATTAGTTAGGCTCTCAACAGTAACAGTAACCTTTTGTTTGATTTTATTTGTTTTCAAATGTATAGCCATAGATTAAACCATTATGTTAAAATTTCTGTAAAATATTAAATCAATATTAAGAAGAAATTACTTTGCAATAATTTTTAATAGCTGAAATGTCTGCAAATAAGTTTTTTAATTAATACAAAAACATAAAAGAGAAGCTACATAAATTTCAAAGGAAAGACCATGTATGGTTGTAGCAATGAATAACTGCAGAAGATGTTGAGAAATGAGCAAATGAAAATTTAGGGAAAAAATCTTTGGACTATATGACAATGACATCAAGCTTTTTATCCTTAACAGAGGTCAGGCAGCATAGGAGGTAAGGCCCTGCAATTCACTTGCCAAACATGACGAAGGTGAGATTGGAAGGCCAGTCTAATGTTCACAATGATATATGAACTGTCTTAATAAGAATTAAGAATAATAATAATAATTCAGAGCTGTGTTGCTCTAAGGAAATTCAGCAAATTTACTTTGGGACAGAGAAAAACAATTCAAAGTTTTATTTTGCTTATTCTTTTCCTATGTTTGCAATTGCATCAGTTAGTCTGATCTGAATTTAAATGTAACTAATACTCAACAATGCAGGTGTGAATATCCAGCAGGCGGATTCCTTCATGCGATATTTAATTCAATGCCAACTAATTAAAAGAACTGTAAAATGTATATAAAATATAATACATGTTGGCTATCAATAAGATGCAAATAACACTAATAAAAATACTTGTTTGTGTAAGTCAGCCTACTAGCAATTGCAACATTCCACCTAAAGGAATTTTTTTTTTCTCACGCAAAACAAAGAAAAGTCTGATCTGGACGCAAGTGTGAATGTCAAGTTTTCATTTCTACTAACTGCTATTAACTAGAAATATTAATGACAGAGCTTAGTCCCAAAAATCGCTTATTCAGTGTCCACCATTTCAATGATGTCCAGCTGCTGTGGGTAGCTCAATTAAGATCAATATATCTTGAATTCTGCAATTTCATTACACCTCTTGTTTGAGGGATCTGCTATCTTAGCATTAATGAAAAAATTCAAATTTTTACTTATTTACAGTAAAGGCCAAGAATGTTAATGGCAAGCATTTAGATGGCGAGTCCGTTAGCATTAGATATTTTTAAGACTTTATGTTAAAACTTCTGATAGTTACTGCGTTAGAACTAGTCTTAGTTCTTGATTTCAGTCTATGCTTTTGTGTTCTTTCTGACAGTAAGAAACTGGACAATCTGGTTTGGATGTTGAAAAATTGATTTTCCATTTTAGGCTTTATCTGCTGCTGCTCACCACTGTCATTGACCAATCTGAACCCAATGTTTGCTACAGGTCTGGCACATTAAATGCCACATAGCTATGCTTACATCAGTCCATGCTATCCTCTGATCTGTCACCTGCAACAGTCATTTTAAAGCATTATTAGGTTGGCTGATCAATCTCATTACTAATAGAGAATAAAATTGCGTTCTCAGACAATGAAAATAGAAGTACTTGGAATCTCATAAGATTATCCAATGTCGATGTCCAGACCTTCGATGTTTGTTTTTTTTGCCACATCCTCTTGTTTTACTTCCTTTTGTTAATAGTTTTTGTTTCTACTACTATCTAAAATAGCCACTAATTTAAATACTATTTTGTTATTACTCTGCCACTGAATTAAGTGAAACTTCTTGTGACTTTAGATCTAGTTCCTTATACTCCCATAACCTCCTTTTCCATCTTTTGATTAGCAATGTCTTGTTCTGCTGGGGACAGAATATTCTCTTTATGTTTCCCACAAATGGAGAATAATTCTTTCTCAAATGTAGAATTCTCACCAAGAATTACCAAAGCTTAAAGTTAATTATTTTTACACTAAGTCATTTCCTAACATTTCTCTGCATTTGTTATTTACTTATTTATTTTATCGTAGTCATTTACATGCAATATCCTACTCTGCACATACATTTTTGCAATGTTGATACTCCTTCTCCAACCCTACAAACCCTTCTCATAACCAAGATGAATAACTACAAGCCATTTTATCAATCTTCAAACCCAGAGGACGCAAAATTTTCTTGTCAACTGTAAAAATCAGGAGGCTTACCTAAGTCTTTTCCATAAAATTTCAACAAACTTTTGCCGAAATATTTGATTTTTTCATTTTCAATGAGAATTTCTTTGAATGGTGATGGTCTCCCAGAAGAACAACGAAAACAAAGTGACAAATTCAACAGAAAGAACTAAATTACCCTAACAAAGGAGAAAGAGAGGAATGAAAATGGGAATGGAAGCTAAACAGCAAATTATTATAGTTTCCAAATGTATTTTATTCGTTCCAAAATAAAAAACATTTTTCATTAATTTCTTTCAAATTCTTGTAATCATACTACTAAGCTAAATTATGGTTTTTCAAAAAAAGTTTTGGTTGCATTCCATTGTATTTTGGCAGATTAGAATTCTATGACTATACCAAAGAAAACACAAAAACCAAACAAGCAATGCTACTGCTGAGTGAATTTATAGTATTTGATTGTTTATTATATAGTTCCTAATTAAGTAAAGTCAAAATATTAATTTTCTCTTATTAATGAAGTTTCCAATTTCCAAAAAATTGTTATGTATAATTACATAAAGCCATTTAATAATTAACAGCCAAGATTTGCATAACATTAACAAATAAAAAACAAAACAAACCTTTAATCTAATATGATTAATATCATATAATTGCTGAATAAAATTTATATCTGAAATACTGAAAGGAATAATATTCACAACTTTTAATAATTCAAAAAACATCAATTTCATCATAACAAAAACTTCTAACACAACAAAGTATTAAAAATTATATTTTAGTCTGCATTTAATAGAAAATTCACAATCACTGGTTAAACGGCTGAGATCAATAATGTAGAGGCTGAAAGAAATGGTTAGATGTTGCTGCTAATCTTGGGTAATTTCTTCTTTCGTCTACTTCACTCATCCTAACGTTGAGTGCTGGGGAATTCATGAGACTTCTTATCAATGTCTTCCGATTGAAATCTTTAACAATTTTCGAACATACAAAATTGTATACATTGTCTTCAAATACAAAAGTCTACGGCATTGATCAGTGTAGACGTTGTATATAGTTCCATGACAAGCCAAAAAGAAAAAAGCAAGTAATGGTACAATGTAAGGGAACTATCCTTATTATTGGTCACTAATTTATCTATGTTTTAATTTCAATGCTTTGAAAAAAAAATCATTTAATTTTCAATAATCTTTTACTGACCATTTATGTAATTAAAACAAATTAAATAACCATTTTGTTATGTTTTTGTTTTGGTAAAATGAACTTTTCAAATACAAACAGCATTCAAATTAAAAAAAACTGCTTTTTTTCTTAAAAGTACACTCTATCACAATTACATTTTTTTTTTTTATAAAAAATAGTGATAAATTAACTTTGCATTAAAAATCAAGCACATAACGATACATAAATTGATAGTTAATCAATTCAAATATTATTACCTTCAAAACATCTATGTGTAAAACAAAATCCTTGGCATGTTGATCTCCAAGAATTTCCTAGAGATTAAAACAACTATTTTCTGCAACCACTGTATAAGTTAAGATTACAATAATTTCTCATGCTTGTTTACCAAGCAATAACAAACAAAGTAACTTATGTATCAACATACAATCCCTTTGGTTTTGGGTATTTGTGCAACTATCATTAATGATAATTTAGCTGGAAGATCTTTGGGAAATAAAAAGGACTGTCTGGAAAATAAAAATAATAAAAAAGATAGAATGTTCAGAAATTAACACAGTTACCTTAATATTGTTTAATGGTATCCTTTCTACAAACCGTTATTTTTCAAATAGTTCTTTTGTAATTTGAATTTTCTTTGCAAAAAAAAAGCCCCGTTTACTTAGAGTAAATAAAAAGTAAATTTTTACGATTTTCGTTTTATTCACTAAAAGTATTGTGATTATGTAAAGGATCCTATTATTAGTTAATCAGTGAATTTTCATCTAAATTTGCTGAATCCTCCTCATTCCTTGTCATATAAATCTAAAGAAATGTCACAAATAGCCCCCTCCCCCTCCCCTTTAAAAAAATTACAATATTACAGTTAATGCTTCATGATAATATTACACATGTTTAAATATACTTTTGCAATTCTTAAGATATGGAAAATACTGATACTCCAAGAACTAAACAAGAGCTCCTGAAAGAACTTAAAGACTACTCTTTACAATATTACTCTTTAAAATTTCTTATTATTTTTCTTTGCCTTTCTTTTTTTAATTCATTAAAATGTCAAGGATGAATCCAACAGAGGAGGATTAGATTATGGGAATTGGGGGAGCACTTGATAAAAGAGTCCTAATGAGAAGGGGACATGAAATGTATGTAGTGAATTTTTAAAGTTGTTCTAATTTTAACTAGTTGCAACCCATGAACTATTCCCGGAAGTTAAACCTCCTGCCGTAAAATAATAGGCTCCTCCAAAGTGAGCCTATGAGAGAGTGCCCCACAATGCGTTACAGGGGCGTAGGAATTACGCACCAACATTTAATCAACTACTTTTTCTTTCCAAAAAGACATTTGTTAGTGTATTTTTAAAATTAAAAATACACTTTAAATTATTCTCTCTCTGACTCTCTCCACTTTGATGGCAAACATACATCTGTTTTTTACCTATTAATAGTATGATTATACATAGTGCTTTAATGGTTGGCGGTTTTATTATGTTTTCAACTGCACATTAAATATTTTAAAAAAGAAAAGCTTGTATTAAATTTTCCCATTATAATATCTGTTGAATACAAAATTGTCATTTTCTAAAAAAAAAAAAAGTTTTCCATTATGAAAGAATGGTGTTTCAATGTTAATTCTATAAAATTAATAGATTAGCTAAAAGGAGATTAAAATCCATAGTTGAAGACATCTTTAGAAGTCCATATATTTTGGAAGAAAGGATTGTGTACTTTTTATTAATATTAATATTTTTCTCTTTTCAAACCATAAATGCTTACATGATTGCTCAATGGTGATTTCTACTGTTTTATTCATCTGATGAAACAACCTTAGCGTATGCCAATCTTAAAGAATGGTTACAACATGCCTTGATAGGATGTTTAATAATAAAACAGTGAAGTGCTGCTTTTTAGAAAATAAATGAAAAAGATATTCCCTTTTTAGATAATGTTATTGTGTGACTCTACTGAGATAATTCTACAGAACAGTCTCCTAAATAGTTTAGGAAGTGTATAGTCTTATAAATTTCATATATGCTTGCTTTTGTAAATGTTTTATTAAATTTTGGTTACTTATTTTAAAAACAACCTGCTTGCAATTGAGTAACTGAGTCATTCAACTGTGAATTGTAAGGGTCTAAGTTCAAATCCCAGCTAAGGGATGGGTGTTTATTTGAAGGATGGGAATCACCTGGGGAGAAGTACTAGTTCCCCTTCTTTTCATTTCTTTCCATGTAAGAGAGACTGGCAACAGATCTGGACATCCAACTGTAAAATACACTTGTCCTTGAAAACAGATGAGGCCAGAAAGCAGGTTATTGATCCAGAATAATGCTGGAATAGATGTGCGGATAATAAATAAATGAAAAATATTCAATTGCTAGACATGTAGCAACATTTATTTAGAAGAGAACGGCATTTCCATTATGCAATACATTAATGGAAAAATCATTTAGGCAATGTTTGCAGATAAAACAGACTGTGTATTATTGTTTCAACTAGATAATCATCTTAATTAGGATACTGGACTATGAGAAGATTGAGAGATCTTGGCATGTCGCCAAGATATCGACCTCTCACCTCTGAGTATCAAACCTTAGTTCTCATGTGGGTTTCGTGGGGAATGATCTGAATGGGGCAGATTTTCTCGGGGTACTCCCATTTTCCCTTACACTACTTTCACCATTCTTTCTTTATCATTCCTACCATCTATCCTTCTTGCCGTGGAGATAGCACAACAGACTTAAGTGCTTGGCTTCCCTGCCATCCACATTCAGCATACACACACGACTTTTAGAAAAAGTAATTAGTACAGTAGTAGTAGTAGTAGTACTGAAAACATAACACAAAAATATTTTGGGAAAGTACATCATTTTAGTAAGATTTTTTTTTTCTTATCAATCAGTAAATTAATAAATAAAAGTTTGAGAAACCTAAATATTTCATTTTGTATCAACATATGTAATTATATAACGAAACTTTACTATTAATATTTATATTTAGTTAGAATGTGTTAAACTCTCTCAGCAAATTGAGATGATAATTGACCAATTAGGCAATTAATATGAAGTTCTACAGAGCTGTGAACAATATTTCCTATTTTAGATATTTTAAACATCGTATTTACGTAATGTACAACTGCAATTTGCTAACTGCTGTAAGATATTCTGAAAATCTTAATAATTTTTATCTTAAAATTTTCAGTTCTAATTGGGCAACATTTAAAGAATTCTTTGGAATGGGTATCAATGAATTAAAAAGACAAAAAAAATTATATTATTAAAGAATCCTTTCTATTTTTTTTTTTTTTTAAAATTTAGCAATTCAAAATAGAGATAAAATATCTCACAGCTGAAACTAAAGAAAAGAAAATACGATAAAAAACACTTGGTAAAATGGAAGTATAGGAGTGTTACCACAGTGTCAAATTGTTCCCAAGGTGTTGGGCAGCACTCCTCTACTTCAATTTTACCAAATAAGTGCATTTTATCCTCTTTTCTTTACTTTATTTTGTCAATGTACTTTAAGCACTGATAACTTCAATTACTCCTAAGTTCTACTTCATAAAGCAGTGATTTTATCATTAAGACTAATGAACATTAGTCCTCAAACAAATGAGTTTTATTTATTATTTTTTTATTTCTGCAATTTTAAAATATATGGAAAAGTTAATTTCTGAACAAGCACTGCAATGAAATAAAATATTTGAGATTTCATCGACTGTTAGCACAATAACAGTAATAGAAGTGCTGAATGACTGTGACTAAGAGCACTAAAGGTAGTGTAAGCGTATGAATTTTTTTATCTCCTACTATAGGAAATGTGAAGCCTATCTTATTTAATAAAAAAAAAAAAAAAAGTCCGAAGATAACAGCTTCAAAATAGGAATCTTACAGATCCAGAATCTTGATCTTCAAAATTTGTACATTCCAAAAGACTCGTATGGTTTGTTTCAGGAGGCCCAATGACAGTTAGAAGGCTCTTGTGTCAAATTATGCTCCAAATTACCTAAAACTGATTTCCCCCCCCGTTTTTTGGGAGTGGATAAAACCTTAAAAGTACCGCTCATCTGGGATTTTATCTTTTTAAAGTCTCTGATCATGACTGAGGAAAATGACACCTTTTATACTACTACCAAACGATTGACAGTTAAAATCTAGTTGTGAAATGAAAATGAAGACACTTGTTATATCAAATGACATTGCAAGGAAAAAAATAAAAGAAATGTTGAATTCACAAAACCAATATCTATTATATTCTAAATATGATTCTATTACCTTGAAGTCTTGTAAGTACTGGCACCCAAGAGAGATATCATCAGTAGTTACATTTGCTGCAATTATATATTATTAAAAAAAAAAAAAAAAAAAAACTTCTCAGACAAAGAAAAATCTATTTAAGTTTCCCACTATTTGAAAATTTTGAAATATCTAAATCAAAATACTCTATATAATTACTTTTCACTGCTTCAGAAGAAATGCAAACTTTGAAATGAATGGAATGGCATAATTTGAGACAAACAATAACTGAGAATTTAACATAATTTATTTCCTATCAATCATAAAAGACTTTACAAAGCTGATTTTAATGACTTTGATGGATGTTCAATGACCAAAAATAAGAATCTCGAGAGAAATAACTATTAAAAACATTAGTGATAATTTTTTTATTCTCAAGCTGGGTAAAACATTCATGATTTAATCAACTTGAGAGAAATATAGTCACACAGGTTTAGTGAACTTAACAAATCCCGAGGGCCATTTTGGGATATCCCTTTCAAACACAATATCTAATAGATATAGAAATACCTATTAGATAATGGTTAGAATATGAGAAGCAGCTTTAAAGATGTATTAAAAAGGATGCAACTAGGCAGAAGATAATGACTGAAGATGACAGCCTCTAAGGTTGTGATGAACCTTATGTACGACCCTACCCAGAATTGCAATTAAAATCTAATTAAACATTTGTGAAGGAGCTTAGGGCAATAAAGAAGGTTACAATTTTGAAAAATCCATCAGCTTTTGTTGAAAAGAATCAGATAAGACTTTCATGAATAGAAAGATGCTGAAAACCTGTCTTTAATCAAAGAAATTAAATGTTTGAAAGACCTTTTACCAAAAAATGCTGTAAAGAGTAGAAAGGATGGCAAAGATAATCACTCTGCTTCATGGACAGAAAAACAATAAAGTTTTCATTTGGCCTCATAGACTTTATGATTACTTTCTCAAAAAAGAGGATGATAAAAAAAAAAAAGAGAGATTCCATTCCCTATTTTTTTGAGTTACGACAGGAGATATCCTTAGATATGGAAAAGCAGTTGTCCAGCAAACTACTGTGAAGCTGGGCCAGAAGATCTCAAAAGATAGTGAGATGAAGAGCTGTAATGAATAAGAGATCGATAAAACCAGTAAAACTCACTGTCTGTCTGTCAAGGCTGGGCAGTGAGAAAGTTCTAGCATCGTACGTATAAAAACAATGATGTCTGTTTGAAACCTAAAGAAAGAGGGTACAACTTAATTAAAAGGCTTACTCAGAACAATAAATTAGGGCAAAAATTACTGTAGACAAGCTGAAAACAAGCAACATATTCTTCAATGATGAGTTGTTATGAATACCATATAAGCAGAAATTGAGTAAGAAAACTGCAAGAATTGTGTTCATTAAGAAATTGTAGAATATGAACAGCCTCAAGAAATGGAGTACCAGTGATTTCCTGCATCTTTCAATGTAAAATAAAGCAGAACAAAACTGAACAAGAGATAAATCTTTTGACCAAGAACAAAGCTGCACAATAAAATATCTATAACAATTGATATTGTAATATAAAAAAAAAATATCAATTAAATAATACTGGAATACAATTCATCACAACAATTACTGTTATTTTATAATAATGCATAATCAGCATTGTTAAAAGGAAAAATATGGCAGATCAATAGTATTATTGTTTAAATTTCCTCTTCACAAGTAGTAATAACATTATCAATTATACATTCAATGACATGCTTGAATTTAGTAGATTTAGTAATTTGAAATCTCAAATACTTTACCATCATTAGGAAGGGAAAAACAAAACAAAAATGCAAACAGTTCTATTAAAATGGGGATGGGTGAATCAAATCTGGGGCCTACCAACCCGTCACTACCCTGACTACCCTCGCCATCGGAAGACTGTCCACTTTGCTGACGCACCAGATGCGCCACCTCGCTAGGCACTACTTCCTCACTGCGATGCACAGTGAGGGTTTGTTTGCGCCGGAAGCCCAGGCGGTGTCTAAAACCTTTGTACATCAATGGAACAGAAGCAAATAATTAAAAATATACCTATAAGCATCTATTTATTGAACAGAAGTGTTTACTTGTAATAAATTTATTTATTATGACAATTTTTCTTTGATATTCATATTTAAATATTTATTGAAAAGCTTGTCAAGGATCTTGAGGAAAAGGGAAACAATTTACTTACTAATTAATAAAATTTCAAAGCTAAAGGAAAACACCAAAAACGAGTTACTGATGAATCTTATATCATTAATACTTTATGATCAAATATCCAAAGTTTAAAAATAGCATTAATAATAAGCAATTGTACAAAGCTAGCTGTCGAAATGTCTCTAATATTGCCCATTTCCAGAAGACCCTTAGCAATCAATTCATGATTATTTTCCTCCAAAAAATAATGAATTTTACTTAGGCATCACCAACAGCAATAAATACCATATCACTAAAAACAAAATTACTTTGTATATGATGTTACAGAGACTAAATATATTCAATATTAAAGAAGTAAATAACATTTAGCTGATTCCTTTCTTAAATTTATTTAAAATTTATTTATACTTGCATATATACGTAATTCTAATTTACAACATATATATACTGGGAATTAATCCAGCATTTCCCATACAAAGAAATTAAATCAGCAAAAGCATTTCATTTTAAAGTCTCAAATTTGACTGTTGTCTTGCATTGCTTTCTTTTCTGCCTGTGAAGTAAAGAAGAATGGCGTCTTTGGTTACTATCCAGACAAATTTGCAACTTGCTCTACAGAAAAAAAAAACCCTAGAGAATTCTGCCTTTTCTTCCACTAACATCAGACCTCACACCTCAGTTCTCAAAGAATGGATCAAACTGAAACCTGTGTTTTTATCAATCTATTGAGCACTCTTAATACTGTGTAAAAGTTTCATGGACATAGCTTTCACTGTTTGGAAGTGTGTCATAGCCTAACAAAAAAAAAAGAAAAAATTAATACAATGTATATAGACAATTAGTGGGTCTGGTGTTTCAGGGATATAGGCACTCCACTGCATTTTGGAGAAACTGGATTCAATCCCTGGCAGATGTCAGGAATTTTTCCCCAGGTTATTTCTATTCCAGGACTAAGGTTTACCCAGCTCTCTATAAAATGGGGACTGGAATGCTTTCTCAGGGTTAAAGGTCGGCAAGCTTTGGACTGACCACCCATTCTTTTTAACTAGTCCCAACTGGTCATAGAAACGTTGTTGCCTATATTTTCCATTTCAGCAGATAAAGCTGAGACTCAATGGGGAAACATCTAACCTATATTGAAAAATTAACCAGGATACTCTTTTGAACTGATTGTACAGCCAAGATTATACCAATGACATGATTTTGTCATTGGATTTAAACCTTTCAAGTGCTTTTGAAATAGTTCAAATATATGATAAGAATGTGAAGAGTATCAGTGAGATGATATACAACTTTCTAGATTAGTAAGAAAATTCTCTGCAATTTTTAAAGAACATATAAAATGGTATAGGCACATACTGTATATTCAAACTGTGCCAAAGTTCTTCAAGTTTTGTGTTCATAATGACGTCCACTTGCCAGTATCTATTTTCACACTTTCAATCAAATATGACAAAGACGTGCATCTTCTTTTCCATAGAAATTCATTCATTCTTTGAATGTTCCTTTTGCTCATAAGAGTACACTCATATTATATTTTCAATATAAGTTTATGGCTATCTCTCAACAACTTCATGGGAATACTAAAAATAGAAGATATACTTCTAAAACTATAACTGAGGGGCAACTGTGGATATCAAATGCCTCATTGCCTTCATTAAAACAATGGTTATAAGAAATGCAAATGGCATAGCAACACGCAAACAAACAGCCCGACCATTAATTCTGGAAAACAACACTTTTAATATCAACATTAAAAACATGTTCAAAATTGGTTTTGAAATGATAACTCTAACAAGTTCTCATTTCCAGGATACCCTTATTCAAAATAATCATGATACTCTTTAAAATGTAAGTGATAATAATATATTCTTTGAATGACTAAAACAAAAAATATTTCACCAATACATTAAAAAAAAAAAAAAAGACTCTTATTTGAAAATGTTAATTGTAATCAGTAAATAAATTTCTTTACTCAGGATCTTATATGTACAGCTAGCTAAGATAGTCCCTCACCACCTCTCAAAAGCTTTGCCACTCTTTCATAGGTAAACATAAATAAATAAATAAAAATGGACCAATCTAATAAAGTGCTTCCATCTGATTCTCCACAGTACCATCATGATCTCACTGTTGCTCCATTCACTTGAAAATCAATGTCAATTAATCAAAAGACCAAAGTACTGAAGTTATTGCTGTTTTGATCTGAAAGAACTAATACAAAGATTTAAGTTAAAATATCCCACTGTGCTCCTTGGGAGCTCAGGAGGTAAGGCTCCTGGCGTTTTGTAACCAAAGGGACGAAATTGAAGTTGGATGACACCCACTCGCCTTTAACCCAACACCCATTCTTCAGAGGCTGGGTGGACCCAAGGACCTGTCTTGAGGAGAATTTAGCGTGGAAAAATTGCCAACCTCAGTCAGAGATTGAACCAGGCTCCTCCAGGCTGCAGTCAAGTGCCTTACCACTTGGCTACCAGGCCCACAATACAAAGATTTATTATGGCAATTTTGTTAAGATAGTATAAATTTAATGCAATCGCAAGGAAGCATTAACTTAGATTTATAAAAAAAAAAAGTGTGATTTTGGGAAAAGTATATCACGATTAATGAATATAGAAGAAGAGAGGTTTTCTATTCTCTAGAAGATACTGAAGAAGAATGACTTTCATGCAACAATATAAACATAAGCAATGGAATTATAACAATAAATGGACTGGAATGGAAGTAACATCAGAGCAACTATAGTGTAATCCCAAAAAACAAAAACAAAAAAAAAAAACAAAAAAAAAAACCACACAAAAAACAAAACAACTAAGAACAAAAGCAGAATTCAATATGGAAACTACGGACAACTGATATTTAAGCAATTACGATTAATAGGACTTCCTCCGGATCTTTACCTTAAGGAAAACAGTGATTGGTTCTAATGTAAATATTTATAAAATAATAAGAATAAAGCTGAATATAGTCATACCTCACTTTGCAATAATACACTTTCGTATGATACCATTCTGTTTTTGTGACAGCTGATTTGCTGCTACAACACTTTTGCCACTTAACACTACCACTTTAGTGTACGGCAGGCATCAGTTTGTTTACAAACACTGTATGTACTGCACCTCTGCGTACTATGTTCTGTGATTAAGTTAATTGTTTATAACTTTCATTTCCTTTTTATCTTGTGATTAAAATATAAAATAACTTAACCCTGACATCTTTAATTTTCACTTCATATTATATATTTGATTGCAGTGCAATCTATGTTTCGATAGATTAAGTTTGTCTCAAGGCTCACAGCCCATAGGACGCTGGAGGTAGGGCTCCAATGTTTCTTAGATCAAAGGGACTGAGATGCATAGATAAGTAAAAAAAAAAAGTAGTGCTTTGTAATCAGACGATATTCACTTTGTGACAATTGATCTGGAACCTAAAATATCATAATATGCGGAATTAATTAATGGAAGTTGTGCCTAATCTGGCTGAAGAAGGCCAATATCAGAATATCTGCAAGATCAAGCCTTGTTTGGCGACAACTACATTATACCTAATGTTTAACAGGGAGACTCATCCAGGGTTTAAGCTGAAAAAATTAAAGAAAATTGCAGCAAAAAAACAAACAAAAAAGCACAAATGCAAATTTTTATTGTGTAAAAGCAAACTTTGTTGTGCAAAATAATACATAAAATGTATAGAAGTACAAAACTTATGTAATACAGACTGTTAATTTAGATTTTCCAGTAGTAGGCAATGTTACTTTAGAGTGAACATAATTCTTTTCATACATTCCACATCTGGCACTCTTTTTTCAAAGATGAACCATTTCTTTTCTGGTTCCTCAATGAAATGTTCAACATCACAATACTTATCAACAGTAAGGCATTCTTAGCTCTGTTTCTATCAAATTCATGCAACAAAACCCTCTCTCACAATCATCTACATTTGAAGCAATCACTGCAAGTTACTCAAGAAACATTGCCAGTAATTTTCCTGAATTTGTTTATGTATTCGATTTTCAACAAGCCAATCAGACGACTTCTGTCTGTTTTTTTGTGAAGAGCAGCTACTTTTTTTTAATATTCCAATTAGCATTTTTTTCTTACTTTCTGAATGAAATTCATTGAGTTGATTAATTACTGGAGTAAAGATAAGTGATAAATATGGGCAGGAATAAAGTGATTGAAGCTTTTAACAGGTACATAAAATACCTAAAAATTACCATGTATTACCATTCTCGATAATTTTTGAAAAAAGTCATCAGAAGAAAGTATATCGGCATTATTTTATTACTACTGTTTTTAAATTTATAATGAGCTATTTATTCAATTATGCTAATTTATTAAAAGAAAACATTTACCATTGACACAAATAGATCAACAATGCAAAAGCTGTGCCACCCTTAAAATAGTATAGCTTCTCATGAATGGTATAAAATCCTCTAAGGGTACTGGCACAAAAAGCTTAGTTTGGGCTAAGGATAATTTTAAAAAAATCAATCCATTTTCAAGAAATGTCTTGACCTCGTGTGGGGTGTTTCTGAACATACTGCAAATTGCAACAACTATGACTGCAACCTAAGCCTTAGGTTCCTTCCAATAACACCCAAAACTTAAGCAAAGCTTAGGAAAATTCACATCAGTGAGAAAACAGACATTTCTCATTGTTTTACTAGACCGAAATTATATCCTTTGCCATATAAGAAGGCAGAAAAATGCCCATATGGTGAAGTATCTTAAAACATTGATTTGTCATACAAAAGAACATGACATGCAGAGGAATCTTCCACAGGAAATTGTAAAATGACTGTGCATAAATTCTGCCAACCAGAAAAACAGTCATGATGACAAACATCTCTAACACAAGTTTGCTAAGGGGAAGAAATATATGAAAAGAAAATACGGTGATCACAGCCGTAACAGACACAATGAACATAAATGAAGAATCTTCAAACAATTCTAAGGGATGATTTGACTTAAAAAAACAAAAACAGAACTCAAATGAAGAAAGCTAAAGAGGAACCACTGAAAAGTAATGCTGGTAGTCCTCAGCAGTAAAATCTGCAAGGTTGAGAAATTTGAATGTTTTCTCTTAAAAATATGTCAAACAGGGATGAAAATTTACAAACTTTGATGCAACATTTCCCAATTTCAACAGAAGTAGATAAAAGTATACAGAGATCATAATAACTATGAAACCTGATTTAAAAAGTCCTTGTGAAAGAAACTGCTGGATAACTTCCATATTGGACTGGATAACTTCTGTATAAAAGATGAATCTCTATAAATGATTAAGACAGAAGGGGGTGAGGGGAAGTGATAAAACTGTGAAGCAGAATATAAAGGAGATGAATTGATAATCAATCCACCAATGGATACCCACATGTACTGATTTGCAAATCTTCGCCTATAAAAAACTTGATCCCTGGAACTTCTTTGAACTTGGAAAAGGGAACATTGAAAAATGATAGAAAACTGTTCCAATCAAGGGAAAAGACACTCTTGATGAAATGCTTCTTATCTGTTGATAAAGACACTTAAGACAGAAAAAGGCCACTTGATGAAAACCACTTGAAAAAAAGTCTAAATGAATCTCACCTGGAACTTCCGTTCTATGTAATACAGTTGGTTAACTAATTTTCTGCTGGAACTAAAGCTTTGGAAACCAATGTCAAAAAAATAAAAATCTAAAGTTTATACAGATTGGAGAAATAAGGTTGAATCTACTAACATATGTCCCAACTTTGAATGCTGTGTTACTAGCAATATGAGAGAATGTAAAAGTTCAAAATAAGTTACGGAAAAATTATCAATAGAAAATTCCCATCTTCTGGCAAATAATCAGATTAAGATGTGATTCTCCCTTTCTTCTTGTGAAGCATCAATCATATGCAAACAGAGGAGAAATGTGAAGTAAAGGGTCATGAAAATGATTGAGTACACATTGGTTTGCAGAGGAATCTGCTAATTTTAAAGGACACATGATAACTGGAAGATGACTGAGGATGTCACAGGAATAACAAAATATTACTGAGAAGATGCTGCTCTACAATAACCAAGAAAATGAAACAAATCGTAGAAAAAATGAAAAAAAAAAAAGAATGTGAAAGTGTTTGTCCATCGTAAATATAGCACAAAAAGTTCAACATTATGCCAGGAAATTAAAAACATTAGACTGAAATGAGATGAGATTTTCTTATAACTGCAAAGTGAACTAAAAGAGTTCCTGAGTGATGTGTGGATGATATTGTGTACTAATCTTTGTAAAAACTAAGAATAAGAGAACCTCTTAAAAATGTTGGGAGTGTTAAACATCGTCCATAGGAGAATTAACAAGGAAATGTCTTATGAATAAAGCATTGAGAGAAGAAACTCAGAAGCGACAGAATGAATAGCTCGCAAATACATTGACAGAATTCAATGATTGAATGAGGAGATAAATGAACTGATCACCCATCAAAACAGCAACTTCAGCTGGGAAATGGAAAGCTGATGCTGGGGTATTTTCAGTCTAATCCTTGTAAGGATACAAGAAAGACTTTTCATTGACAATGTAACAACAGACTGATGATGAGATCATGTGATGAACTACTATGGAGACAGCTCAGGTGCGTTTAAAAAAAAAAAAAATCATAAGATGTAATTATAATATTAGAGGTTGTAAACAACAGGCTCATTCAGCCTTAGTTGAAGATCTACTACTAATATTAAGAAATTATTTAAATTGATAACAGATGTAATACTCTATATATATTTAACATTATTTTTTTTTTAGTTAAAAGTTAATATATCCAAACAATTCATTATTTTTTGAAGTAGAATGTCTGGAGGAAAAATAGATGAACTAACAAGATATGAAAGAATTAACAATAAAACTACATTCAATAACATAGAATGCTCTTCTCTTTTAGTTACAATATGATATCAAACAAAATTATAACTGGAGGGCTGAAATAAATCAATCACAATTAGCACTGTAAAACTTAAGTTCAATGAGTAAAAATAACAAATATATATATATTTAGCCAGCCTTTTATAGTGAAGTAATGGAATTATCAAAAACAATAAGATACAATTATTTCAGCAAAATTAAAAAGAAAAGCTAGTTTATGCTTACAAAGAGAAATAGTAAGTTAGCCTACTATTTCTTGTGATTTTAAACCTGACAAAAGATAAGCAGAGTTGTATTTAACTTTTAGAAATTAACTTTGAATATAGAACAAGTTTCGGTTGCGTCATGATGCCTCGCTTAAACAATAATTATCATTCTTTCACATTGCCTTTGCTATGTGGAAGAATTTAGAAAAAGGAATCCTGCATCATATGTCTTCATTGTGCTAGAATCACAATTCATAATTCTTAGAATTAAGAAGGTTGAAAATTCGCAGTTACTTGACAAAAGATGTGTGTTCTGTAACCATTACAATTTTCTCAATAATACTAAACAAACGCCAGACTGAATAGAACATTTCTACATTCTTCCTGTAGTCCAGTTACCTAACAAGAGAATTCACAAATGAACCCTGTAAATAAATGTAGCATTATGGAAAACTGATATAGCATTTTCTTTAAGTTTAAGTTACTTTCATCAATATCATTCCATAGACATGTCAATGAAAAATCTACTTCATATTGTGACTACTATGATTTGACTACTATGACGTATTCGTCTGTGGAAATACGAATATAGTTGATTTTTCAGCTTCCACAATGGAAACCTATTATGCTTCTATTGTATGCATTACATAACCCTATCTTAATAATAATATTTTGATATGGAGCTCTATTACTGATTTTGTATGATTTTATTCATATTATTCATTTTTAATATAAAATATTTTGGTAAATGTTCAGGAAATGAACTTAGTAGAAAAGTGTTATAAAAATATTTTATTTATTTATTTACAGAAAAAAAAGAAGATATTTAGACAGTAAATATTAAAAAATAATTGAATTGCCTGCTACTGTACATTGATAAATATTGATGTTGGGGCATGCATCCATTGCACTTTCGCCTTTCAGTTGAAAAATCAAGTTATTCTTTAATAATACAAGATAGCAAAACTGAGAAGAACTTTTTATAATATCAATAATGTCTTGACTGCCAATTCTATAAACTTTCTATTTAAATCCTTGCTTCTCACACCCTCTGCTTTTTTATCCTAAGGATCCCATGGCATTAAGAAAGAAAAGCTGAGCACCTCTGGTCTAAAACAGGAATTCCCCGATTTGATTTCCCGCCTCTTCGGACTGTTCTATAAAGTATGGGGCATCGAGGATAAAAAGAGAAAGGGTTTAGAAATTGTGATTGGGGCCTGGGAAAAAACCAATGCGAGATCCATATTGGCTATCACAGTACGAGTGGTAGAGCTACTGCATTTGTTGCATTCAGATGCAACTTGATCATGCTGAACTTGACAACATTGAGTTATGCGAATTTCATGCCCATTCCAGAAATGAGACAATACATGGAGAACATGCTGAGAGCAAAGAGATTAACAGGACAGCTCCAGGTACTCTTGTAGAGATGTATCTCGCAGACTGATTTCCTAAGCAAGACGGATGAGGAAAAATGAACCAGTAAAAGTGAGTAGTGTTTAGGAAACAAATATCCCTGAAGAACCATGTGCTCGTGTTCTTGCATCTCAAAACTGATGGCTCATCTGCATGACGCTGAGAGGTTGACCAGAACACATTATCTGAAGTTCCTGAAATCCTTCCCAAGCTTACAGATAAACATCATCCTGATGGATCTGTTTCTTAGCATGAGAGGAATAACTTCAAGAAACATTGCTTAAACGCCTTTCTACTGCCCTGAATTAAGAGAATGAGTAGAATGAGATGCATGAAGTGAAGCAAGTAAATGGTGAATAGGCCAAGATATTCATGATGCTGATGAAGCAGTGGGCTTGCAATGCTTGATTTGACCCTCAGTAATAACAAGCTGGCTATTTTGATATACAAATTATTAATAATTTTAATTTAATGTTCTGACTAAATCGTATGATTGCATTTTTGAGTATTGTTGATTTACTGTTATTTTAATAATTTGGCTGACGTGTGCTTGTATGTCACATTTGTAGTCTTCTGATCTGCTGCTGTCATCTACTTTCAGTATTCTTATTGTTGTTTTTTGTCTTACTAACCTGAACTTGGAGAGAGAGAGAGAGAGACTTTGTCTGATCTGCTTGAATGGCAGAATGTTCAGCCATATTTGTTACCTTGTATTAACTTTAATAAATATTAAAATATTTAGTATTAATTTCTTTAGTCAGTATCTTTAATTTTGTATTATTAAGGGCAATATCTGTTGGAAATTCAATGTCCAAGGCATCAAAGAATTCACTGTTCTTCAAAGAAGATTACAGGAATGAACATTGAAGATTTCAACATGGCTTCCACAGCTATCTCTGCTATCTTCTACAACACAAAACAAAATACCAATACAAAGGAATTCTGTATCATATAGGTTCCATACTCCACTGGAGGAAGTGTAAAATGTCAAAGATGTGTGCAGATATGCCTATCGATACGAGATAGCAGTGAGATTGCAAGCAGTCCCACCATCAGTGTTAAATCTCCGAAAACCACAAAAAAAGATGACAGTGGATTCTATGAGCTCTATGAGTAAAGTTATATGAAAATAAAAGCAACTGGACCTTTGCTCTAGTGCAGCATCACTCAAATGAAAGTAATATTTTAGTGAACTAATGTTTCTGCTGATGTCGAAGAACTTAATATCACCACCTCCATGTATGAGTCAACTTACTCATCCCTAACTTAAACAAGATCATCCAAAAACTGAAGGATGCCAAGATTTTCAGCACCACTGATCTCACCAAAGCTTACTGGCAGATCCTCTAACCATAAGGCTTTGTTCAGTGTGAGAGGTGTCACTGCCTTTAAGATGAACTTAGTGGCATTTGACCTCAAAAATGCGTCTGAAGCACTCAATAAGAGTTTTAGATGAACTGTTGGGTCTAAAACAACATCCTTATCTAGAGAAACATGCGGATGATCTTCTAGTTGCCACTGACGACTGGAAAGCATGCCTGCACATTGTTAAAACCTTATTGAGAATCCTGATCGAGGCTAACCTCTAAGTCAACTTTGAGAAATCACGTTTCAGCCAGGAAGACTGAATTATTAGGGTTCAAAGTAAACACAAAAAGAAACACTTCATCCAGTAAGAAGGTTAAATCCCTTAACACTTATCCCTCTTCTAGAAATCTCAAGCAGCTCCGACATTTCCTCTGCATGAAGGTCTATCCCCAGAAGTTCATCAAGAATCTCAGCTCTGTAACCACTCTGCTGCAAATTCTGCTACAGAAGGGACAAAATGGATGTGGGATCCAAACAAGGCTAATGCATTCCAAAGTGTCAAGGGTATTCTCTCCTCTGAATCCTTCATATGCAAAACTGAGTTCTACAAGATCTTTCATATCAGCCCGGATGTATCAAAAGAAGGAGTAGGAGCCACCCTGTCATGATGGAAAGGAACATGTGATAGCCTATGCAAGTTGTGGACTAAATAAAAATGAACATAATTAATGGTCACAGAACTCTAGTGCCATGCGGTCATTTCTGCCAGTATCTTACAGGGGCAAAAATCATCATTCACACTGACCACCATGCCTTTTTAGTGGCTGACTATCAGGACAGATTTCTCTAGTCAGCTCACATCGTGAAGTTTGAAATTGCAGCACTTGAGACTTCCCTGTCAAATATAAGAGGGACCGTTAAACTGTGTCCCAGATGTCCTAACAAGATCAAATTAGCACATTACTAGCCATCTATAGAGCAGCACATCAAGAAATTTGTCAATTACTGTCTCATCTGTCAGACCATCAAATATGACCACTCGGGACCAGCTAAACTAGCATAAATCCCTGAACAGAATGGCTGATTCCCCACGATCAATTGTGGCATCCCAAATGACCAACCCATGTCTTGTTGCCAACTCAAATCAAAATGTAAGAACATTGTTGATATACTGAGAAGCTGCACTGTCAAGCCGCTATGAGATTAACCAGCAAACTGACAAGAGAAGGAGTGATATTCGTTTTCAAGTTGAAAACATTGTTCTGGTCAAAAACCATCCACTCTCCTCAAAAATCAAGTGAAAGCTTTAAATTATTCTCCACCTATTCAGGTCCTTTCTTTGTGAAGCAAATTCTGGGCAAAACCATTTACTTATTAGAGGACAGGAAGATTCTTTGATGATCTGCAAATGCCATGTTTCTGATCTAAAACATTACAACCTACAAGGTGAATTAGGAAGCCAGAGAAACCAATTTGATGCCTGAAGCCTTTCTGTATGTTTCGTCTAGATGCCCTACTTTGTATCTGTGAGCTAACACCCTGTTTAGGTTATCTCAAATGAACGCGAACGAACTCCTGTCTATCATCTCTTTCTTTGGGCCATAGGCCTTTATTTCTCTATTCAGACTTTTAACCCCTCCTTCAGCTTTCTCCAGCTCTCATCACCTAATCTGTTTTCTCCTTCCCTGAGACCCTTTCATACACCTTTCCCTACAGGAACAAGCTCCCTCCCTAAGAGCATGAATTTGAGTGAGGGGTGTGTATGTCATAATATCATTTGCACCCTGGCATTATGCTTCTATTGATATACTGACTATTGCATATCTACAAACTAAGAGTAGATGAGCAGGAATTATATAACTTATCTCAATTTGATAAGTGGTACTGCTTATCAAACTCCAATCAATTTTCTTGCTTTTCAATTTCCCAGAACAGAGCCGGGATAGTTTGGTTCATCATCATTCAAGAAAGAAGTTCATGCTACAATTCTTTCAAATATTCACCCGAGATCTACTCTCTTCTCCTTAATCTAAAGCAGACTGCCTGGTGACGAATAATGGCCACCACTCTCTTTGGAGTCCCACCTAAGTTCTCCTACCCTTCCATCGCTTTCTAAATTGGACTATGGATAGCGAAGAGAACTCCTGCCACGATGATAAGACTATAAAAGGCTTGCACCCTGTTTAAGAATGTCAAAAACAGTGCTTGCATGCGGATTACCTCATCTGTTAATAGATTAGTTAACAATTGAGTGATCCAGTAATTTGACTTGCCTGTGTTCAAAGTTCTACCCAACCATTCCCCAAGTTGCATACGTTCGCAACTGATTGGTTAGTTCTTGTTTTATATCCTAGTTTTGTTTATTTCTTTTACCTCCTATAGCCTTCATAAAGTTTTCTTTAAACTCTCTAGGCCTGCCTTTCTTCCATTTTGATTTCTCAGTCTGAACAAATCTTCCTTGTCATCACCTTCCCCCATCTTTTCCTTACCAACTCCCTTCTAGCTCATGGCTTCTTGGTGAAACACCTGATGATGAGTACCACCACCACCATGTGACAAGGGTTCATTCAGCCTTCTGGTTGTTCTGCTCTGACACTGATGATTACATCAGTGACCACATCTCGACAAATTTAATTACTAAAGGATCACTGTTATTGTAAACAACAAAAACATCATTTCTTGTCAACACATACAATTGCATCATCTTGTATAACAAAACGAAAGCTCGATGAAAGACAGAAATAATTAGAAACATTGTCAAGGAAAAACAGATTTCAATTGGACGAGTCAGTGCATTCTATAAAATCAAAGTTCTTCAAAGTTAAACTTTGCTTCTTTTCCAAATTGGTCCAGGAGTTTTTTAATCTAGAAGAATGTAGAAGAGAAAAATCCAGAAAAAAATTCATATAAGTTTAATAAAGATGAATAAATGAGATCAATGATAATCCTGATGTTAAAGGCATTAATTTTTCTTTATATCTCAAAAAGGTAGTGCTCAAATAATGGTCATAAATGCTTTAACCTTATGATGCTGCAAACAGCACTGGTCTTATTTTAAAAAGAGTAAATGGGATCCATCAATCGGATTAGGAGTGGGAACAAGTTCTAAGAATGAAAACTCCAGCAAACATATAAGATGTTTCGAAAGAATATCAATTCCTCTATTAATAAGGAATTTTCAGCAACTCTGATTCAATCATGAAGCTTTGAACAATAGTCTGTATTCTACATTCATTGTAAATACGACTGCACAAATGCTACTGCAGTATATGTAGATATGTATATTTTGATCACAGCTAGACAACATTTAAGTGTAATATTAAAATTATTTAGGGGGAACTTTTTTTTTCCCACTTCAATTTATTATTTATCTACTCCAATATGAATTTTCAATTTTTTTTATTACATTTTGTAAAATTTGTATAATTTTTTTGAAATATTTTATAAAACTTTGTATATTGTTAATTTTGATAATCTTAATTAAACAGAAAGTAATCATACCTTGCTTTTCTTCTAGAAATAATTTTTATTTTTTTATTTTTTTAATGTAACTGTCAACGATACTAATTAATTAATAGATCAAAATGTTAATTGATAATTTTATGTTGATTAAGACAAAGTAATGATGAAGCAGTTCACAACCAGAGCTGAAGGGAAATATAATTATCAATGACTAAGCATTATATTTTCTGCAAATCTAGTCAAAGAAAAAAAGAAAATAATCAGAAGAATAAATTGTTAAAAGAAGAGAGCAAATAAATCATCAATGAGGTATTTCATTTTAATAATTACACTTATCTTAATAATTACTTAATTTCATCCTGTGTGTTGAGAAGTCGACGATGTTTCTTGCAACAACATTAAAACTACCTTTCAAATAGATCTTCAGTTATCCAGCCATGATTATTCAAGTTTTAAAAGAAAAACTGATTCTTTGCACAATGAAGACAGTATGAGGCAACTTGTGATTATAGATGATACAAAAATTGATATGCAAGAATTTCATAAGTTAAAAAAATACAATAAAATTTACAAATAAAAATAATTTTACAAACTATTACAATCAAAGAGTTTCGTTATAATTTCATGAATTACCACATAAAGCTTATTTGCTTTAATTCAACCAAAAGGGCCTAAAAAGATTAATAAAAATAGTATGATTAGTTAATATAAATAAATGAGGAATGTGTTTACGCAAATATAAGAAATAGGGCAATACCTGTTGCACTCAGCTGTGAAGTACTATTACTTTTACGAGAGAGACATTGTACCACTCTTGCACTGTACGAACCCTTTCGGCGATTTTTGTCCATTATGGAAACCACGGCTGTATCTGACAAGCTGCCATCATTTGGCTTCTCCTCTGCAGTTGCACCACCATCACTCCCACTACCGCTGGGTGTACCACTTCTTGACATCCTTGGTTTGCCAGGAATTGATGGACCATAAGTCTGCATCCGATTTGTAAATTCACTGTAGGATTGAAAAATGGGAATTAATTCCTGCTTCAACCAGAGGCATTTAACATTTTAAAATTGCTTCTGACAATTTATTATTCCTTTCAATCGGTTCACTAAAGAACATTTCTAACTGAAGTTCATAATTAAATAAAACTGAAATGGGGAAGAACTGCATTAATTAACAGCCCAATTTCCAAATTTTATAGATATTAAAAATTCTGAAATAAAATATTTGTAAGGAGCAAAATAAATAAGACACTGAGTTCCAGGTATATTTGATGAAAGAACAGTGAAGGTTATGGTTTGGCTAAATAGTTAGACTGAAATAAATCCCACGATAACTAAAACTCTCTGTAAAATATATTATTCTGTGTTTAATGGCATTTTATTGAGAAATGTTTAATGATCAATAAATGAAATAAATTCTTTTGTCATGAAGAGTTCTGTGATGACAAAAGAGCTCATGATACTAAAAGTTGTTTTCACTTATTTCTTCAGACATTAACTAAGTTATGCAATAAATAAATAAGTGAAAGTTCAAAAGCATTTTTAAAATTACTGCAAAATCCATTCGATGCATTTGAAACCAGCTTCAGACATTAAGAAAGCTAAAGTTAAAGTATCCTAGTATCGGCCTGCATAACCCTTGGGATTGTGGAGGTAAGACTGCTGGAGTTTCATGATCAACTAAGTTGAGGTTAGATGGTTGGACCAACACCCGCACAACTTTAAATCCCACAAAAGAAACTCTGCATCCATTTTCCCAACAGGGTTGGATGGACTCTAGCTCCATCTGAGGAAAAATTCAAATGGTAAAAAATCTCTGACCTTGGCTGGGGTTTGACTATGGTACCTCCAGCCCACAGCAAAAGTTAGGCCCATAAATAAGACAGTAGTTACTGTAAATTCTACATTAATTTTGAAATCACACATTTACACAAACTACACAACCATGCAATTTTCAGGAAAAGTCAGAGAAAAATACTTGTACTACATTTATTCCATCTTCGATGAGATTTCACACTCAAATTTTATCTCCTTTCACTTTTGAAACAGTGACAGTTTTTTTAGGGAAATCTTACTTTCCAAATTATTTTTATTTCAAATTTTCAAAAATTCAGTAAAATATCACTATATTGAACTGTCTTCTTTTTCAACATATTTTATTTGTTGAAAGTTTTAGACATTTCCATATAATAATCTACTTGCAGAATTTCCAATTTCTTATGTTTAAGTGAAAAATTTGATTTGAATCTTTTGTATGCGATTTGCTTGGCAATAAAAATAGCAATTAAAATAGATATTTTTCTAAATTGTTAATGAAAATTTAACAATAAACTGTTAGTAACTTTCTTATGGAAATTATGATTATTTTCATATAATGCTGAATTGTTAATTTAAAAATCTTTTGTTTTATAGAACAAATTTAAACATTCTATTTCTTCCCGTCTTCCATTCAGCTTAATAAGCAATGCATTTTTAGTTCCTCTTAAAAACAACTTTGATAAAAAAAAGTAAATTTAAAATGAAATAAATACATTCTTACCTATATGTGCTACGTGATCCTCGTGGCCTCTCTGACTGCGTAGACAAGGCACTGATGCTCTCCAGGTCACTGTCAGCAATGTCAGGCGCCTCTTTTTCAGGACTCACCTGACGCATAGAGTGAGCCCGATGACTTCTCGAATACCGATCGGTTACCCGTGATGATGCTTCACTATCAGAATACATACTCATGCCTACCAAAGGAAAAACAAAAGGATCTTAGTATATAGCTTAAAAGGCAACTAACAGCTATGCAAAATAAGGCACAATCAAATCGAATTGATTTAAAATAAACAATTTATTAATGGATAGTGTTTTATTAAGGTGAATTTATTTCTGCAAATATAGAAGAAATTTATATTTCTTTATTAATAATTAATGTATCAGCTATTTATAGAAATTTATTCAAATCAAAATGAATACAGTAACCATAAATCATCATAGCTTTTTAATCTAACAACACTTGACAATGAAGTGTAACTTTAGTATAATTTTTCATGCGCAGATAACATATAAAATACAATGTTAAATGTTACATGACACAGTATATTTCTAATCAAAATAAGCTAAATGATTTCATGCAGAAGTTAACCAGGAATGCGACAGATACTACCATATGGTTTCATCTTCATTTTTAAAAGTCTAGCTCTATCTTCTAACTCTGGTGACATTGAATCACGACCATACAAAACAGAAGGTATGCGAGGCAACTGCCGCCGACTAAGAGGGGGAGTGGTGGTGGGTGTTGTGCTGACAGACCTAGCTGTCGGCCGAGCACCCATAAGCGTATGAGACATCACTGGAATCCTAGAATAAATAGAACAAACAAATCCAGATTAATTTAAAAAAGAAATTCAAATTCTTAAAAACCGAGTTAAGTCTTTTTTTAATATATAAAAACAATCAGTTTATCAGTTAATAATAATAGTGACTAATCAGTTTAATTATGCTTACATATGAATGCTTAACGTTTATAATAAAACTGTCATTTCACCAATGACATTAGAACCAACATGAAGTTGACAAAGATAAAATATCAAAAGAAAGTCAGAATGTAATATTAAGGGAAAAATCTATGGTTAGAATGAGAGTTATTATGGGAAGATATGCTAAATGGGCAAATATGGTAGGAGACTATTACGTAGCTGCCAAAGAAGATATGGTAAATTGCTGGGATGGGAAGTAATACATTATTACTAATGCATTTACTATTAAAGGCTACTTTCTGTAAGTAATGTAATGGCTTTATTTTTTTAAATACATTTTGCAATAGGCTACTATTATTTAAGAAGGATGGGTGGCTGTGCTTAGGGTATCATACATTTTATTTCAGAGGGAAGTTGGATCACCCAGATCCTGAAGAAACTGCATTAACTTGAGTTCTTTGATTTGAGTCAGAGCTGAGAAAACACATTTCTTTTAAAATAAAGTGCTTTAAGAATGCTTGCTATGGGTATGCAGAAGAATAGATGTTTTTTTGGTTGGATAGAAAAATATTAAGTAGATGTAACTCAGTTGCTTTTTTGGTAAAGAAACTGTAATTATAACTCAATTAATTTTAAAAGTACCCCATCCCTGGTTAATGAAGCACTGTGGGAGGAATGAATGTCACAGCAGAATAAGCCAGAGACTAGTGGTTTTTGGTGAAGGAATATGATAAAGCAATAGGATAGACTGCAGAAGGCAGATAAAAAAAAAAGACTATTATCAGGAGTGGTGGATTTCTGTTGATGCTGTAACGTTGGAATAAGGAAGGGATGTGTATACAGTACCAATGCATGAACAACCACATACAAGTAGAAAATGGTTGTGTACTAAGTCCAAGAACAAAATGATAATTCATGTTCTCAGTGTGATAGAAGAGGCAGATGTTACCAATATCTTAACAATAAATGAAAAGATAACATGGAGAGAAATAGATTAAAAAAAAAAATCCAAATGAGAATGTCATGACAATATACAGAGAAAATGAAGAATAACTCATCAGATGACATCAACTTGTACAGAGGCTTACTGTTGTATAAAGACAAACTAAATGTTCAAAGAAATAGATGTTGTAGATGTAAGAGATATCTAAGAAAGAAAACGAAAATGACAACTGTGAGTTAAGTAAAGAGATATGAGCAGTAATCAGACAACAAACAGAAACCTGCAAAAAAGGCATCTCCATAATGTTGGATAAAGGCAAGGCAATATCATGCTTTAGGAAAGAGATGTTAAGGAAGCTGATTGTATTAGTAGGAAAGGAAAATGGAAACTGCACCATCTTGAAAGACTGAGGAAACATCAAAGGTAATAAAAGAGCCAATCATTTGAGGATAATGATACGAAGTGTGTGTGGCTGATATCGAAGTGAAAGTGGATTAGCAATATCTATGTTGATGAATTTTGTTTTGAGAAGGACTTGTAAGAATTCACTACTTTATATACTAGCATGAACAAAATAGTCCCTATTTGAAAACGTTGATAAGAGCTGTTATCTGTGAATTTATAGTGTTCTGAATGTTTTTTATTTGCCTTTCTCTAATTCAATGAACATTAATCTATTTTCTTTATCTTTAATTACATAATGAATTTTTTAATTTGTTTCCCATCTATCACAGGATAGGAAATCTTAAAACATTTAAAAGTTAGGAGTGTGAAATATATGTGACATCAAATTACATACAAGAAATAATAATTTACTCCAAATCTCATATCAATATTTCGTCTTAACTTAAAGTCAAGACTTCCTCAAGGTTCTTATACAAAATACAAATGAAAAGAATAAAAATTATTCTTAACTTAACAAAATAAAACATATAACAACTGAATAACATCAAACCTTTGTGAATAACATCAAGCCTTTGTTAAAAATAAAATTAAATAATATCAATAATAAAAACGATAATAACAATGAAAAGTAAGTTGAAATCGGAAAGACAATTATTACGATATCATCGATCGTAAAACCTTTTATAAATCTTTAATTTTTTTTACTTTAATTTCTTTTACTTCAACTTCACAATTTCTTTTATCCTTTTATTTTCCATTAAGGACTTTCTAAAAATCCCTAGAATATTCCACTAACCTTTAGGGATTTATCTCTATTAAAACAATAACAACAATTTATCAGGCAAGATTCCAATATTAATCTTTTACTTTCATCTTGAACATCATATACTATGTTCACAATGGGATATGCACAATTGTTGCGTTTGGGCAACAAAAAAACCCTCAAGTTATCTAAGAAGTTCCATTGCATTCTCAAAAAGTGACAGTGTGGTGTGGATTTATGACCACTTTCATCATTGGACCATATTTGTTTTGAAGAGTTAACACTGACTGAGCCCCATACTACTGTTCCATCACTAGACAGCAGTATTACGAAAATGTTGGCAAATTTCACAATACCGCAGCTGCAACAACAACACTGCTGCCTTCAGGATACCATGTTCATCCATCCAACATCTACCAATGTGTTCTACCAAAAGATTGCTAAGACAGCATTTTACAGAAGAATGGGTCATCAGTTGTTGTTTCCAGATATCTTTGCTACCCCGATCACAGGACCTCATCCCATGCAAGTTTTGGTTATGGGATTTTTTGAAGAATCAGATGTATCCGGAAGGATGTCAAACTGGTCAATCTTCAGGGACAGCATTAAACCTTTGTGCTGGCTATTGTAGAAGATATGTAACTTTCTGCTGTAGAAAATACTGTTTTTCAAATGGAAACCATTGTTGACCACAATGGAAGATACAATGAACAATTGTAGTGCTGTTCAAGTGATTTGTATTGCCACAGTGCCATCTAGTGACAAACATTGTAACTTTTTTTCCCCAATAAATGACAAACGCATCCTTTGTAGGATCTGTTGTCCAAATTTCTTTTCATTACGAGCTTCACCCAGAGCTCTAAGTAGGGTTACTTTAATTTTAACAACCCTGTACTTCTCATTATTTATTGTATTCTTACTTGTTTTTTCTTGTATATTCCCTATGATTTGTTTATTAGTTTCTTTTTTATACTTAAATATATTTATATTGCTGCAACTTCATTTGCTAATTTTAATTGATTACAAACCATACATTTGCAGCATTCATACTTACAGGTATTTTGAAATAGCTAATAATTTTTATCCATCTTAGATTTGTGAAAAATAGGGATCAACTTATAATTGAGTAAATCATAAATATTATTTGATTTTTTTTAATATTATTTGAAAGACTTTTGTTTACATTGCAATTCTTAATTTGTCTTCTAAATTTAATACTTGTTTTCATTTAATAATTTATTTGTTTAAAGTAATTAAATGATAAAAGCTGAAAGGGCAAAAGAAAAAGAAAGAAATGTTTTATCCAAATGGAAGAATTGAAATGAATCCTACCTGCCATCAGGAGGAGATAGGGAGCGTGAAGACTCTAAAACCCGCCTTGGAGACTTGGACCTTGTCCGGGAGTTATGCATCCCAGATGATGGCATAGTAGACATTGTTGTTGCCATCCTATGCCTTCCCATTAAACTTTTATCAGGTACTGTCAGCGAATCTTTTCGCTGGTTGCGATAATGATGATCCCGAGAAATCACTGAAATAATATTAAAAATAGTAAATTTTAAGAAAATCTATCATTTCATTTTAGTCTCAAAAACACAAAATAATAATTACGCAAAATAAATAACCATTTTAACTGAATTCTATAAAACTTTCATTATGAGAATGGAAATCAATCACTGAAAGTTCATATTCATAGAGCAAATGATAACATTTAAGGTTTTGTTTGTGAACAAACTAATGGCTCTTATATAACACTGAAATGAATACATGCATCACATCCAAAGTAAGAAAAAATATCTAAACATTTGAATAAAATCTAGAATTGATTAGAAGTTTTGTGCTCTAAATTACAGTAACAGTCAAACATTATTTTTATTATATTACAATTATACTAGTAGCTTTATGTCTTTATAATAACCTCAACTGGGATGGGGATGAGGGAAATTAAAATTTTGGAGTAAAACCATTAAGTGGTCTCTCTCTACAAAGCTTGTCAGAGGATATTTGCACAAAAAAAAATGTTCTCTGATTTAACCAATGTAAAGGTGGACAGAATCTGGGAAGAGCAACTGAGGTCACATGACCCCATATCTTGCTGCAACTTCAGCAGTGAGAAGAATGAGAGAGGACTCGGTACCATTTCTTTAAAAGCTAGCTTTATTCATGCAATTTTCATTTATGATTAACTTATTTGCTCACTGAACGATGGAATGAGATTCCATCATAACGACAGAAAGAATGAAGAAGTGGCTAGAACTGGAAACAGAAGAATTATCAGGAAATGATGGAAAGATTAGTTTTGGACCAAAAGAAATAAGATTCTTGTAGAAATGTAGATGGAGAAAGTAGTCCAATATGTAGGGGTGAGAAAGTGCTCTAGAGGAAGAATATACCTGGGATACAACAGGCTGACTCCAAGAGACAAGATATGATTGCAGTATGGTTTAACGGACATTTACATGTCCCTTGGGAGGAAAAGCATGAATTATTAGATTGTTGGCAGTTATTTTTCTGTCTCATCATTTATACAATGTAATTATTTTTGATGATTAACTGTTTCTTTTTGTTAAACTTAGCTTATATTTCTGAATAAAAGAGAATTAAATAATTAAATAATCTTGAAGCATTTGAGATATGGTGCTACAGGAGATTTCTTAAAATTATCTGGATGGATGATATCAGACTTGAAGAAGTACTGAAACAAGTTTTGGAGAGAAGAATGATTTTAAAATTAATCAAACACTGCAGATTATTATGGATAGAACACACCCTACAACATGGCAGTCCAATTTCCCCTGTACTAAAGGACAAATAGCAGGGGAAGAGGAAAAGAGGACCCCCATGTTCTACCATATTTCGCTGCAAGATTATGAGGATATCTCTGTTCATTCTTATGCCAAACTCAAATGTGTTGCACAACAGAGGTCTGCTTGGCGATGAAGCCTTGAACTCCTTAACTAGTCTTCAGATTGACTGACTTCTTACTTACATACTCCTTAAATGTTAAGAGACAAAGCCTTCTCTTCTCCATCTTTATATATTCAGCTGTAGAATTGGCTGTTTTCTTGTCTTTTCTTTCATAATTTAATGCACAAACACATTGTACATTAACTACTAAGTGATTTTTTTTTAAACAAAGGAAAGATATTTAAATTGCTTTAAAATTAAATTCTTTTTTTGTGTTACTTTTTTTAATTATTTATCATAAAATTAGTTTAGTTTATATTTTCATCTTTTCCTATAATTACAGGCAAACTAAAAGTTAGGCTTTCTTCAGTAGATAAAAATGCTGAATCTGTAGAAGAGAAGATGGAGCCAATGTCGGCCACAGTAGCCAGTAGTATTATAAATTTAAAAATGATGCTAACTACTGTGACCAACTTTGATCCTAAATGGATGCTACTGAAGAGAATTCAAAATCTTATCTAAATGAAAATAAAATAGTGAATGTAACAAGTAATTAATAAACAGTCAGATCCTTCATCGTCTTCTTTTCTTCTACCTTACAGCATTGGACTCTTACTCCATTTTCTTAGCTATCAATCTGAACCCATTTTTTTCTAATACAACTTTCAATGTATTGTAGAGTCAGATCCTAGCCTTGTTAATGATACCAAATGAATTTTTCCCCTCTAAACACTATGAAGTTGGGAGGAAAACAAACACAAAACCCAATGGAACTACTGCTGAATAAATCACTATTTAGTAACATAAAAATGTTATTAATCATAGAATTCCACTGCAACAATGTTTCTTCATATTCTATAAATGTATTCTTTGACAAAAAGATAGTTGTAGCAGTCATTTAAGTGAATTAAAAACTTTAATGTGATCAACAAAGTAACATGAATTTAAATGATTCCAAAATTACAGGATTAGATCAGTTATTATTTTTCATTTCACAAAGGACTTGTAGGAGTTTACTACTTTGTGTTATGTCACAAACAAAATATTCCCAATTCAAATATTATAGCAGACATTAATCATGTATTTTATAATGTAATGAATATTTTGTTTAGATTTTATCAATCAGTCAATGGCAATGTATTTTTCTTTATTTTAAATTCCATAATGGAATTTTGAATTTGTTTTCTGACAATCACAGGACTGGAAGTTACAGAATAAGGAGGTGGAAGAATACGAAGGAAGGAAGTAAAACAGTACAGTAAAACCTCTCAAATCAGTCCTCAGTAATCCAGCCTGGTGCTGAGTAAAAATTTTTTTTTCGTATCCCTATTTTGAGTCAACTCGGCTGGTGCGCAGCGAGTCTGTGTCGAGTTCCGAGAACACAGTGTGAGTCACCACGTACATATGTCTGCTGCTACATATCCCATCACTCTTGATGAAGTAAATGAATGGATGAAAAGTGATGAAATGACCCGATAGTGTTACTGCTGAAATGGTGTCTAACAACATGGACAGTGCTGTATCAGACAATGAAGAGGAAGAGGGTGAAAAAGAAATAGACATGACTCACGCAGAAGCGTTCAAGGCCATCGAGACTCTAATACAGTACGTGGAGAAGCAAGAGGAGACAACAGCAACCGACGTTACACTTTTAGGAGGTGGAGAGACATTGCATCAAAGAAACCTTCGTAAAGACTACTGTAATTATAAAACTTTTTATTTGTATTGTTTTTAATAAACATTTGAGTGCAAAATTATGAAAAGGGGGTTAAATTCATTAAACCTGGCATTATGTCTTCACAAAAATTGAGCTACTGAGTTAATTTAAGAACACACTCGATAGTCTGGCTTTTCTGTAATCCGGCCTACTGGGTGCCACATTAGGCCAGATTTGAGAAGTTTTACTGTAACTATTCCAATGACACCACAAAGACAATGCCTCGTAGGATGTACATGACTCTCTCTGTTGACGCTTCAACGTTGCAATGCATTGTTATACAAACACTGAGACATTGAGAAACTTTATGGTATTCTGTTGAATATCTGACCAAGCATTTTCTAGTTTTCTGAAGTTTTCAGCTGATCAATACAGCATAAATAGCATTCAGTAACGTCGCATTAAAGTAGACCTGTGGGATAACTGGCCAAGGAAAAGAGTTGGCATTATATATGCATTCCCAGAAGATGACAACTATGTGTGATCCTGTCGAAGGTGAGAAATCTCATGATGTGTTAGTACACTGTCAAACTCCTTATAATCACCACCAGGTGCAATTAGATAGCAAAGAACATCCCACATCGTGACACCATCTGTTCTAGCGATGTGCTATTCAAGAATGATACCCACGCTGTCCCTGTTTATTAATCTGGTGATTAACTGTTTTAAGGAAAAAGTGGGATTAATCACTGAAGATCATCCATTGTCGTTACTTCAGGTGTCTTGACTGCTCAGGTTTGATGCAACATACAATGATATGTACTCTTGTAATAGAATGGAGAATGCAAATGGAATCCTGCATCAGACAGCCTTTAACAAATGATATGTAGTGTTACAAAGATATTCATAAAAAGCACCACATTTTTATCGATCATTTTGATAAAAAGTTTTGTCAAAAATCGTTTTGTCAAAAAGTAAAATCAATAGATCACTATCTTTTGTTAATCTTTGAACGCTATCAACTCTCATCTTTGAATAAAAGAAAAATAAAAGTTCTGAAGACATGCAATATTCAATTTTAATAATTTAAAAATAATACTGAAATCAATGCAAAAACTACATTTTTCTAATTAAGAATTTGATAAAAATTTCATCAAAACTTCTTTGATCTACGTACTGCCTCGGAGTCGAAGGCTAACATCCTCAATCTCAAACTCCGACAAGTCACTGTCGCTGAGGCGGGAGGTTGTGCTAGGAGGAGAGAGGTGGTCTATAGAGGTAATGGTACTTGCAGCCTCTGTATCCACGTAAATATTACGTGCTGAGGATTTCTAAGAAAGAAAAAAGAATGTATTAATAAATTTGCTTTCTAAATATATTACAGTAAATTCTACTGATCTATTGAATTTTAATATGATTTGATAACTTCAAAATGATTCTGAGTATTGGTATGATTAAAAGCTAACAGTTTCTATAAAAAGCTCTTCCTATTAATCTTCAACATTTCCACATAAAAATAAATGTAAAAAACAATATATGTGGAAGATTAATAGTAATAGAATTTCTAAAAGAGGAGAACATAAGAAGATTTATGGTATGTACACAAATAAAAGCTCATCCTGTTAAAGTTAATTTTGGATCACAAAGAAGTCCCATGGGAATTTGTGAAGGAACCAAATAGCTCAAATCTAAAGATCATGAAACGAGAGTTTGTGAATAACTTCAATCTACCTACTAAGGTTCAACTTAATAACAGCAAACCTAGCAGCTATGAGAAAGTTTGCAAATTAAAAGGGAAATAGTGTGGAAAATGTAAATTATAAAAATCAAGTTCAAAGGTTCCAAAAACAAAGTAGCATAGGACACAGCTAAGCAAACTGACACGAATGGATACATAAGTGCAACCAGTCGACACTCTGGGATATATCCTTTCCCACTTACATACTGGGACTAAATCTTTGATATCAAATGTTTAGTTTCCTATGACTGGTATTTATAGCCTCCCATCTAGTTATTTCATATGTACCACAGTCATTTACAACAAAGTAGAAACTTGTTACTTATAGTTTGCACTATTTTGCTTTGATACAAAATTAGGTTTTCTAATTCTCTCAATTTGCCAGTAGGATTCTGCTGTCATTCAATATACATTTTATTTACTTGTAGACCTAACAGTTGATAGTGTGATTAGTTCATTTAAGTGCTTTTTCTTTGAATCTTGTACTAGATGTCAGAAATAAACAGAATGGGAATGACTCCCTATAAGAGTTCTAATATACTTTAGATAAGGCGATATGGTAGTAGATGATGGTAAAATCAAATGCAGTTAAAATATACATTCCATTCATATCCAATTAGCTGTGATTAAGGAAAGTAGTAGCAAAATCCTTAAAATTATTCGTCAATTACCAACACAAACCTATAATCTGGTAATCAGTGGGCGAAAAACCTATCATTATTTTTAGCTGTTTCAGTACTGTCATCACATGCTGCTTATCCTGTGTTGTCCTAAATGTTCATGCCATCCTGTGTAGAAGAAATATGCCCAGTGTTCCCAAATTGTTGGGTAAAATTCATCTACTTTAGTTTTACCAACAAGTAAGTGCATATTATCCTTTTTTTTTTTTTCATTTTTATCAATACTAATCATTCACTGTATGAAATTAATAGTCCTAACTCTGTATTATAACGAGTTAATCGGACAGGAGGTTTTCTGCTGTAAATATCTTATCAAAACAAAGCAAAGAAAAGAAAAGAACATTAGTTAGTATCTCTAACAGTATGTTTCATGTGCAATGCCATGTATAACTTCAATGAATGAATTGAAAATTGTTTTAGAACTGAGAATTTGTCATGGATGATGATAAACACTAGCATTACCTGTTGTGAATTGTCTCAAATATGATGCAACAACTAGATACTAGAATTTTCAATCAAATCTAGCAATGAAACACATATTCTGATAGAAGAGAAACAACAAAACAAAACAATAATTTCTTCACAAGAATAGGCTTTCTCCACTTTATATAATTTCAAATAATTCTGGAGAAATAATTCAATTAACTGCTTTGAAATTTTTGTCTCCTAACACAGTTGTTTTCATATTTCTTTACATACACCAAATTGTAGTTGAATTTCACCAGATAGCTGCACTTTTCAATATGAAATTTACTATGCTAGGTTGAGTCAATAATAATGTGAAATTTAATTATTTATAGTTATAATAAATTAAAAATAATTATAATTAATTTTTTATTGCCTATTTGGCTAAATACATATATCTCATAAGCTGGATGAAAAAGCTGTTTTATGTAGTTACTTTACGTTTTTGATGGATTGCAAAGGCAGCAAATACATATTCAGATCTAAGGTGGCCTCACAAAATTTTGGAATAGTATATCATCGTTGCAAATTTAAAATCTCCTAAGTGTCATTTTTGTCGAAAATTAATTTTGCAGATATTTGAATAGCATTTTCGATTAGGTACCGAATAAAAAATCTCTTATGTGCATATCTTTGTATTTCGCTGTGGTATATTCCATTTGTAAAATATCCTAAGTGACCGTCAACATTAAATTTTTCATCAAAATCATCTATGTGCCTGATGAACACAAGAGTTTTTAATAACCATTTTGTTTTTCCTAATATGTCTCGCCATAATAATAATAATAATAAAAAAAAAACTCCTATGTGATCACTCAATGCTGTCTTTGGCTAAATCTTAGAGAGCGTAATATCACGTTGTGCATGCATGAAATAGCATTTTTCTTAGAAAGTTACTTTTTACACATGGGAGATTTTAAATTTGCAATGACGATATGGAGCTTATTCTTTATGGGTCATGTAAGAACAGGCCATGCTATTGCTACATTATACATTTAAAGATTCAATCAATATCTATCCTCTGTAAATAGTATTGAATGTATGATGAGATAGTTATGCAACACAATTTCTTTAACTTACAATTCTATTCCTACTTAAGAAGCAATGTAATTTCCTTAATATGTTGGCTTGAAAAATGAGGTACTGAATTGAATCTTACCAAAAAAAAAAAAAACTCTATGAACAAAAGCACTGTATTAAAGACATTGTGAAACTGTCAAAACTTTACTATCAGGAAAGTAGGAGAAATTACTCGTTTGGTTATCTTATCTTTGAGAAGTTACTTCTCGCTATTTTCAATCAGTTATAATTACTCCTGACTGAATAAAATCAATAAGCCTAAGGGATTCATATAGAAAGTGTAATGATTAAACATAAAAGCTTAACAATAAAAGAGAAGCAAAGAAGGAAGGAAGAGGCTAAATTCCTTATTTGCATTCCCTAACCCAAAAATCACCATTTATTATTAAGATAATTAACTGCATTAGTTTTGAATTTAATTAAAGATAAAAAAAATCATTATATCTAAATGAAATGTTTTTAATTTTTTATACATTAAATTTCCTGTCAATTTTATAGTCAACTTTTAAATTTTCATTCATTTTTTACAAAAAATTATTAAGATTACCAGTGGGAGGCTATCATCATGAGGTTGCAGAAAGTACCATTCCGGCTCATCATCCAAGGCTGAAGATGCCAAATCTACAGTTACCTATTCAAATTATGAAAATAACAGTATTATTAAATCTCATTTAAACTAGTAACTGATTCAATAGAATATTGTTTTTTTATATACAGAAATCTTAATCCAAGCTAAGGTAATAACACAACATTCTCCTGCTAAACTAAGCATTTAAGTTAACAATAATATTTTCTCTAAATAACTTTCTTATAATTTGCAGCTTCACAAGAAAAACAATTCTTTCAAGAGAAAACATATGCCAATGTATTAATCTGCCAATATAAAGAAGAAGGATTAAAAAAACTTCTAGCTTTAAATGTAGAGTCAGATCTCTTAAGCAAATGTTGAAGATGGCTATCCAATAAATCTAATGTAGTGAATGAAGATTGCATTATTTTAATGTGTCTTCTTTTTGAACTGCTGGAGTCACGGGAGCTTCCTGTTCATAATCAAATGGTTTAATTTTTTGAATCAGGTCCATAAAGGTTAGGAAGAAAGCTGTTGGAGAGTCAAAGCAATATCAGTTATTACATTTCATACATAACATAAAAATGTTGCAGCCTTCTGTGGAATGAACCGAACCTGTCTATATGGAAAAAAAAAAAAAAAAAAAAACAAACTTTATAATTGCTAGGGAAAAAAAAATCGCGGGACGGAGACAAATAACTGGGGCCCTACACTTTTAAATAGCATTTCAATTATATTGCTGCGACTTTCACCTACTAAAATTAAAACACTGGATATTTATATTAAACTTTTGTTGGTTGTAAGCTTCAGCAAGATAAAAAGGATGACCAAGGATACAAGATTTACATCTACCATGTTTTATAGCAGCATATAGAAAAATATTTCTGGTTTTTTTACAGGATGTTCAAAAGAAATGCAACCTAAGCAGAATATTTTCTTGTTTATAAATAATAGAAATTAATGAATGTATTGGATGTTATGGTTTATGCAATAAGTGTACCCAATGAATCATATCAGACACTTATTTTTAGACTTATACTGACATACTGTCAACTGATGTTGGTCTGAAGCTCTCCCAGTAAATAATGGTAATTTCAATATACAGGGTTATTACAAATGATTCACCGGTTTTTAAAAAACTGTATTTCACTAAATATTATAACATAAAATAATGAATATTACTGGAAAAAGAAATTGTCCAAGTTTTAGTCATAACACTACAAATGTTCGATGTGTGCTTCCCTTGTCATAAGTCTATGAAGTAGTCTGGTTCGCTTTCTGCTGCATAGTTGTTATTTTGCAAATGGAGATCGTGCTGCCACCTGGACTGTCACAAGAAAGTCTGTATACAAGAATTTTAATGTTTGAGCTGTTGTCTTTCATTACGTGGTTAGCATGAATGAGAGCAATCCATAGCTTGGAAGTTATAGGACTTTATTACAAACCCGATGAATCATTTGTAATAACCTTCACATATTCACAGTCTTAAAAACAAATCAGAAGAAATCCTGTGGAGCATGGTTACCAGAATTCATTTGAAATTAACTATTAAAATATAGATTGGAGGCAATCTTGTGAGATATGGGCAGAGTAGACAGTTGCACCATACTGCTGCCATGATTTAGGAAGTAGATCTGCTGATAAAGTTTCATGAATTTCTACACATTTCAATTGATTACAACAGTAAAGAAAGTAAGAAAATTCTAAGTTTAGAAATCACATGTCAAGATTCATGGAAAGCAAGTGGTGCCATCTACAGATTCACAAGGAATTTTGATGAGTATAGTCAAGAATTCTGAGAATTAATGTAGCCACTGATATGGATTCAAGTTTCATATTTCGTAACAAATCATCCAGTTCTTCATCTTCACATATTTACCAACAGTAGATATATATTCCATAAACTAATGGCCAAACTGGAAACAACTTACTTTTTAGTAGCTACTTGTGTAATGCCTTTACTTTTTAAAGAATCCAATTCAATGATCTCCTTTTTCAAATTATTTTTAATGATCTCTTCAACATCCAGGATCATTTAATTTTGCAAAGAAAGTTTACTTATATTAAACTACTGTTTCCTGATGAACAGGCAACCAAAAGCTTTTATGCCCTTAAGCATTTCAGTCTTCTACTTCATAATGCATCCTCAGTAGTCCTTCTAAATTTACTGTACAAGAATTATGCTAAACTTGTTAAGGCAGCAGTTTGTGGAGTTTATCTCTGTTCAAGTATCTCCCAATTGGTTGAATAATGTTGAAAAGGTACATAATTTCTTTAGTAAAGTATGAATACCTTTTTTGAGCTTAATGATTACTGGAAAAGAAATAGATCTGGACTACAATATACAAGGGTGAAGTACTAATTATTTGGAATGCACTTATAATATATTTGGTGTTGTCTGTTTCAGCTAGAGGCATGCACATGAAATAATGTGCTTTCCTGTTCATGTGGTTTGCCAGTATGAGTCATTTTGTGACAACATTACCATGTCCCACTGGTCTGGATTGCATTAATGAAGAGTAGCAAGCAAGGGTTTTTTTTGTGGAGCCAAAGGTGTACTAAGGGATCCAATTCCACAAAAGTCTTCAGAACATTATTTAAAAAAGCGTTTTGCTGCATAGAGTATCTTTGATTGGCATGATTACAAAGTCCCAAATGAATAAAGTAAAGAAAGAATGTTTAGGAGTCAGTCCGATGATTTTGATGACCGACTGGATGACTACTAATATAGCGACAAATCACATTCCAATATGTCCTGTTGATGTCTATATATATATATAAAGATTACTGCTAGCTGCTCTTTACTAATAAGATGGTAAACAGAGGAGTCGTGTTCAAGTTAGTAAATGACATTAGAAATAAATAACCAAGATCAAGCCTACAATCCAAAAGATGAGAGAGATACAATGTCTCATGATATACAGACAACAGAAAGTAAATTTAAACTACGCTGCTGATTAGGCTCTATAGAAATTACCTACCTACAATGCTGATAATTACTCACTCACCCTTGTGTACTAAATCTTCATGGATTGCATTTCTTTTTGAGCACCCTGAAAGATGTAAGCACAGTTAATTCACAAATGGATTTAGTGCAATGGAGCATCACTACTGAAGTGAGCAAATCAGAAAGGATTGTAAAAATCAAATTTTGGTTCCAGACTTTATGCTACAACTAAGATCCAGCCTCCTGCAAGACAAGTCAATCAGCTTGGAATAAACCTTAAAAGCCTTTAAAACACTGATGTTCCTTTAAAATTGCGGTTTTTCTAGAAACTATTTTAAAAGTGACTTTAAATAAAACACATGAAAATGAGTATTATCAGCTAATACAATAGAATGAGTGGACTTCAACTGACTAAATGTTAACTTTTAAGTTTATGAATAATAATAATTGCTGCATAAATATCATTGTATTACAGTGAATAGCTAAGCCAAAATAAAGCCAAATATTTATTCATATTTATTTGAAATGATCAATACAACCCAGCACTTGGTTTGTAATTAGCCAATTAATATGCTTGGATGATATAGCACATAGATCTATGTAACATATGAAATCTATTATATTTGTTTTGTGGTGGTTTCTTGTCAATTTTGATAATCAGTGTTCATCGTGATTATTGGTTAAAATGCCATATCCAGATTTGATTCTAGCTCATAAAGACAAAAATGTATGTATCCTCTCTTTTGACTATACAAAAGCAAAAAAAAAAACCACATAGGGAAATATTTATTTTATTTCCTTGAATTTCTTCCGTATTTCTCTTTCCTAAAGAGAATATTTCTAAGAATTTAAAAAAATGACTGCACAGTGTAAGGCCGGCCGTCCACTGGAAGTGACAAAGCGCTAAGAAAGCGACGGGTGTAGGTAGCATGATGTAGCGCGACAGGACCTCGTCCTCTGCCAGCGAAATTGCGCGGCCTATGGCCATTATTCAGTCTGCTTTTTCAATCGCGTGCTGCAATGTCTTTGGATTTGATAACACTTTTAGCCCTTGATTCCCCTCTCATTAGATGGAGGAGAGCCAAGAAAAGGAGAAAAGAGTGGGTTAATAGTATTTTAGCTAATAAAAGGAAGTACAGTAGAACCTCAATTAACTGAAGTGGTTGGGACCGGACCTCCATCGGTAAATCGAAAATTCCGGATAAAAGAGAGCTTAACTTAAAAATGGCCATCAGGAGACTGCAAAAATTTTAACACTGGATTTTAAACTTGTACACATATACAAAATAACTAAATGTGATGTTTTTAATTATATTACTATAATTATAAACAATAAATTTGTTCAATAGATGTCACACGTCAGAAAATGCAATGTAAATGTTTATATGACATATGATACATATTTTAAATTGGATTAAACGGAAGTTTGCTCTGCTGTAAGCATGACTGATGTCGTTTAGCTGCTCTGTTCCGAAGTTGTTTCAATAGCATAAGTTCTGTAGAATCAGTCAGTCTGTTGCTCCATCAGTCCTTTAGCAAAACATTCAAAAGCATCGGAGTTGCTTATTTTAGAAGTTTCACTGCTTCAATTCTGCTCACAATTTGGAACTTCTGTTCCACTGTTAACAAAATGCGTTTTCGTTCAGTGGGCTCCATAGTATAAATGAATAGTTCTACATTTCGTTAAAGAAACGCTTCTAAGTCGAACAGAAAGTAGCCAATAGAAAGGCAGAAGGCAGATGGTTTTGGAGACGAATGGGATTTTCGACTGAGGGGGGAGGGGGGGGAGAAATTGTTTATTTACCAAAAAAACAAAAACATAAGGGAACCGACAGAAACCTCGTGAACTAAAGGGTGAACTGGATCTAGTGCTGATTTTTGGTACTGACTGGCTTATTAAAATACGCCAACCTTCAGAAATACTGATAAGAAATAAGAAATGTTATCTGGAATTCCAGTAACAGTACTCAGTACAAGCAGGAAGACAAGAGATTTTCAGAAAATGCTCTATGCAGAAAAATAGATAGATTCATAAATTGTTTTGGGAAAGTTTATATTCTCCAATTCTGAAAATTAGTCAAGAAATGTACAAAGGGAAGAAGATAAAAAGATAAGAATATAAAAGTATCAACAATGTAATATCAGTCATGTAACAGAAAGTCCTGAAAATAAATACATTTTAAGTTGGCCAGAAGGATGACAGAATAGCTAGATAGATAACTGTGGAAGTTACAATTATCAGTTCTATGTAAACTATGGAAAAGATGAGCACAGTCTTTAATCAAACACTACATTCAGAAACCATAAGAAGTGAAATATTTTGATCAGATATTATATAAATCATCCAAGTACACACAGACTTAGGTCTTTCAAAACATTACAAGAAATAACTTATATAAAAACATAGAGAGGAATTGAAACTTATAACTGATATACATCGGAAGTGCAGTGGTGCCTCAAAGAAAAAAATACACAACTTTGAGGCACCACTGCACCTTCCGATGTATTGTTCATACTAGCCTCAGTATAGAGACCTAGTTATTTACTGTGACTTCTCCTGACTGATGATCGCCAACGAGCGTAAACAGCTGTTCCTGGATGTCACTTGTAAATAATTTGGTTCACCCATTGTTATTATAACTGATATCTTTGTGAGTAAAATAATAATGATAATAATAATAATAATCGCCACGAACTCAGCCAATTTCCTGTCGACATCAAAGTGTCAAACAGATGGCTGACAAGTGGTGAGCTGTTTGGGGAGATCGAAGGGTTCATGATCGCGACACGGGACCAAATCATCCCCACACACAACTACAAGAAACACATTCTATACGATGCAAACACACATGATGACAGATGCATGAGACGATCGACCACTTAATATCAGGCTGTCCCCTTCTCTCCCAAACAGACTACCTCCACCGACACAATCAGGTAGTGGTGATCGTTCATCAACAGCTAGCACACAAACACTTATTGAGAGCACTTACTACAAGTACACACCACAAAGCGTATTAGTCACCCTCACATAAGCTGTACTGGGACCGCCCCATTCACACAGACTATACTATACATCACAACAAACCTGACATCACACTTGTTGATAAGGTCAATAAACAGACCTATCTCATTGATATTGCAGTGCCTATCAGCAAGAAATGCAGAAAACTCATGCAGATAAGATCAGTAAATACACCGACCTAGAACACGAGTTCCAGAAGCAGTGGAGCCAGGACCGAGTACATGTTGTACCCATCGTCCTGTCTGCCACTGGTCTGATGCCTAACACATTGCAGCTCAGCCTCAGCACACTAGGACTTCACAAAAACACTGTTGCACAACTCCAGAAGGCTGTGGTATTTAACACAACACGCATAGTTAGAAAATTTATGGACACAATCAACATCCTTAACCATTCTTGCACACTTTTTTTTTTTTTTTTTTCATTTGACAATGTGTGCTTTGGTTCTTGACCTGCCATTTTGTCTTTGCTGGGGAAACCCAAGGTTTGAAACTTTTACATAATAATAATAATAATAATAATATACAGTTATCATGAAAAAAAAATCTGCAAGTAGCAGTGTAAAATCAGAAGATGAGGTAATTTCAGGATGTGATAAGAAATAACATGATCTTTGCAGAGATGAACACAACACATGTGCATATTAGAGATAATCATGTAGTAGTATGGGCCTGGTAGTCGAGTGATATGACACTGGAATGCATATTGAAGAAGCCAGGTTCAATCTCCAGTGCAGCCCAGGGATTTTTTTCAAGGTTATCTCTCCTCTGGATAAGCCTTAAGGTTCATCCAGCCCTCTGTAAAAAGCTAACCATGTTTCTTTCCCAGAGGTAAAGGCAGATGTGCATTAGGCTGACCACCCAATCTCAACTAGTTCCAATGGTCATTACAATGTCGGATCCTCTAATACCCCATCAGCAAAAGAAGCTCTTATGCAAAATGTCTATTATGTACTTGGGATGCATATTGTACAAAATTTTAAAAAAATTAAGAAAAGCCGCATGGGTATAATAAAAGATAGAATGGAAACCAATTGATTGTTATGAACGATCGTTCAGATCACTTTCACATCAATATCAGAATCTATGAAAAAAGTATGGAAGGGAAGGTTCAGCGGGCACTGCTACCGTCCTGGATATTTCTGTCTGTTGAGAAGCAGGAACAATGAGGACTAAGTGTACTTTGATTTAAACAGTGGTGAAGGTGCTATTTATATTTTCATATTTAAAATCACATATTTTAAATCACAGTCATCATCCACAATTACGGTCTTCTTAGTAAAATACTATAAGAGAATAAATAAAATCTTACATTATAATAACAGACAATTGTTGGATAGAAAGGACTAAGTAGGAATTAAAATACAGAAATATAAGAGAACACTTTGATTCCTGTATAAGTTTCCATTAAAAAAAAAAAAAAGTAAAGTAGATTACTGTTGAACTGGATATTGATGATGTTCCTCAAGTTTTAAAAAGTATTGCGTAAAACAGTTTCTTTAGAATAGAACATCAAGTGTAGATTACATATTATATAAAAAAATAAGGAAAATTTAATTAAAACCGCATTTTTTCTTATAAGAACTTTTACAATATTATTTATATAAAAATGAATTTTGACAATGAAATAAAATTGAGTGTTCTTCTAGTCTGTTATTTTTATTAAATTTTTAATGATGAATACATAAATTTAATTTTCAAGCTTTTTCTACTTTTTTGCAGATTTTATTAATACAATTTACACGATAGTAATTTGAACCAGATCATTTTATTCCCAACATTAACAATTCTAAGAAATAATTATATATAATTAATAATTAGTTATAGTTTATAATAATTTTTCATGAATTACTTAAGGGTATTTAATTTCAATACTGATGTAACTACATAAAATATTACTATTTTCATTCATGCTATCCATATATTTGGACTCCTTTTGAGTTTTAGAGCAAATTTTGCTTAATAATGGTACATTTAATATCCTAAATACAGCATTTTTGTCACATTTATGAATATTTTCAGATGAAATATTAGGAAACATGATTGGTCCCAAAGAAATGGTGACCTTGAAGCCATTTTTTTAAAAAAAAATATTTTTATTTTGGTTGGTAAGGACCACTTTTGCTTATATATTAATTGATAAGTGATACATTTTTTAGCTTATAAATTTAAGTTTTTAGCTTATAAAAATCTAAACTTTAGTAATGAATATTAGCAAAATTTGAAAGTTGGTTTTATGTTTATAATATTTATTTAAATTATGGGTATTTAATTTCAAAACCTATTTCAAAGTTTCATTCATTCTTTCTGTATGATCCATGTTGACAAAAACATGTAATTTCAATGACCAGCAAGTTCTTAAAGGTTTTCTCGCGTAAGATATTAATTAATATAATAATTCCAAAAATAATAAGGATTGTGAACATTCAAGTTATCGATGTTACTAATACTAGAAATGATCCTGACAACTAAACAGTGTAGACTTCCGACAAAGCCTTTTCTCTACATAAAATATCTATGCATGCTTCTGCCTTCTCTGGTCTACTGGGACTTTTGTTTTTTGTGTGTGGTGAAACGATTGCTGTACTGTTACATAAAGATACAATACACCATCTGTAATTTGTACATTTCCACAGTTATATTTCATTGAATTAATCAAAATACACTCTTCTTTCTCAGAAGTAATTACAATAGTCTAATCATGCTCAAAAGTTAAGGGATTGGCAGGTAAGGACCCTTCCAGGCATTCAAATGTCACCAAATTTTACGAAAATGTGCAGTAGGTCTTACTAATACAAAGTAAACAAAAAATAAAGGTGAATGCACTGTTATGGGGAAAAACACAGAAACAGTCAAAGATGTTCTTGTGGAGTGAACATGCCCCATCCTGTTGCCCGCAGATCGTACAAAAACTATTCACTTTGCTGTGTGGTCACCCTGCACTGTCACACATGCAGCTAATCAGGATATCAAGCAACACTTGAGGCAGTGAGTCTCACTTCTAAAGCAATGCTGCGTGAAGCTCGTGGAGAGACATCAAAGATGGCTGGCATTGCACAATGAGCCGAGAGCGTCTCAAGCATGTTCAATCAGATTCATATCAGGGAAACAAGCTGGTCAATGCATTTGTCAGATACCCTCATAGGCAAGATACTCCTCCACCAGTCCAGCCCTATGTGGATGGGTAGTTGTCGCTCATGCAGAGGATGTCCGACCCACACACTCCCCATAAAGTCGCACACACTGCTGAGGATGCTGTTGCAGTATACCAGGCTCATTATGGCACACCGTTTGAAGATGTGGATTGGTGTATGTTTTTATTCAATATTATGCCATCTCCCTACCGGTTATATTCGAGTATGTTGGATGATCTGAATATGCTCCTAGGTTCTCCAGATGTGGACACGTCAGGAATCCTTTTCCAGACTGAATACCACTTCTAAAGCAATGCTGTGTGAAGCTCGTGGAGAGACCTCGAAGGTGGCTGGCGTTGTACAATGCAACTTCCGAGAGCATCTCAGGGATGTTATATCGAAGGAAGCAAATCAGTGCATTCGTCAGATATCCTCGTAGGCAAAATACTCCTCCACCAGTCCATCAGAAAACATTATATGCAACTGTGTCCTTGCTGAATATTCTTTGTATCATGCCAGATGGTGTCTGATTGACCAATGTCAAGAGGATGAACCATGCAGGTCACCAAGCATATAGTCCAGTTTCATTTAATCGCCTGTTCACAGTATGCCTCGATATAACTATTTTGTGGCTGCTGCCTTGTCAACCTGGTAAGTTCCCACCTAACTTGTGCCATATGGAACTTAGCATGAGTTATTGGTTCTCCAAGTGCTTAGTGATTCTTGGATGTCCAAAGAATTGAAATGTTCCCTCCCATATACACCTTTTAGAATCTTCAACCTTTTAGAATCTCCTTTTAGAATCAAAATATTTAGGGCCTGTGACACCGCTGACTGCAATTGACCTTCAACTGGGTTTCCAGACACCCTATACCTCAACACTACCCTACAGTAATGGACCGGACACCTGCATATTTACATAAAATCAGACGAGATCGTCAAAGTGCATGTGCATACGTGATCAGTGAGTTTCAAGAGGCATCAGGGGTTACATTGCGGAATACATCACAATCACAAAACATTGCGGAAGGAATTGAACGCCCATAAAATCTACAAAGCACACATCTCACCATTCAACAGAACCGCCGGACTCAAGTGATATTTGCAAAGTCGCAACTGAACTGTAGAGCAGTGGAAAACAATTTTATGGAGTGTAACATGCCTCATCACCTTACACTCCCTTCCAGTCGGATGGATGTGTTTGAGTGTGGCGAATGCCAGGCGAACGTCTTTTACCCGAGTGCATCATTCCAACTGTGAAGTTCGGCGGTGAGGGAATCATGCTGTGGGGGTGATTCTCATAGTATGGCCTGGAACCATTGCATGTTGTTGTGGGAATCTTGAACTCCGAAAGCTACAAAGACATTTTGGATACTATCGGGCAAATGCTTGGAAATGACGATAGTTACTTTCAGCATGAAAATGCTCCTTGCCATGTTTCAGCCTCTGTCCAGCAGTGGTATACAGAGATGGCTGTAAAGCGGCTTCCATGGCCTGCTCAGAGTCCCGACCTAAACCCTATCGAACATTTATGGGACGAGTTAGAGCATCGATTGAGGGCCAGGGGACAACGTCCGACATCTATAGCTGCACTGGCCATGTTCTTGAAGCAGGAATGGACATAAAAACCCTTAGCTCTGTATCAAAACTTTGTGGAAAGCATGCCCAACAGGGTGGCTAATGTAATTTCAGCACGTGGGTGCCCATCCCACTCTTAAATCAGTTACACTTTCACATGTTTCCAAAAAAGCGCACTGTCCGGTCCATTAGTGTAGGGTAGTGTATCTCTCGTCAGCCTATGTCATCCAGATAGATACTCTGGGCCATAATAAATTGTAAGCAAGTGTTGAAAGATCCATAAGAGTCACCCAGTATGTTACATGGTACATGTCAGTAATGACAGGTGCTGCTGCCACCCTGATATCTTCGGTGTTTTTGCCCTGCATAGGTGTTTTTTTTACCTTTATATTTTGTGTTTAGTTTGTGTTAGAACATGTAGGACCTACTGCACCTTTCTGCCAACTTTGATGATATTTGAATATCTAGAAGGATCCAATGCTACCGATCCCTTAACTTTTAAGCATGAGTGAAGTAGGACTATTCATGATGCTTAATACAGCAAACTTAAGCAAAATGGTAGCCAGGCATTTTGGATGGGAGTGGGTTAAAGCATCTCTTCTCCTCAGTTAGAGTAGTTGTTGATTAAAAAAAGATAAAGACAAATAATACACAAGGTATCTACAAAACACTGCATATTTAAGTAATAACTTTTTTCTTAGTAACTATCCTCATATGAATTTTTAACTTCTATAGTTTTAATTTTAATGTTACAGTTGTTACATCATTTTATTTTATGACGTAATAACCTTAATTTAATTATATGATTAAATTTCAAAGGAAGACAAAGATCTTTCTTTTTCTTTTAATTAAAATAATACTGGATTACGCTTCAAACTTTGGAGATTTGACTTTCACTATCAAATTTGTTTTCGAAGTATGGTTCTTTTATTTTATATTAAATGGAACGCAATTATATTAAATGGAATCCCATTACTCAACCTACAGATAATCAAAATATTTGGAAGTTTTGTATTGACGGCAGGGAGGCATAGGATGTGTATCTCGTCTGGTGAAATACATTTGTCTCAGTGAAAGCTTATTAACTTTGGCAGAAACTATATCAGAGAATCAAATACAACATTATTTTTCTGTGAAGCATGAGCATCATTGGAACGATTCCTGGCCTAAAAAAACATGTTTTTATAACCCACCAGCCTTTCAGACGTCGTGCTTGGGACATGTATGGATAAAAGAGTTAATCAAGTGAATATTCTCACAAAATTTCAAAAATTTGTGGACTATAAATTCTAATAATACTGTTACTAATGCTTTTGTTACACAAAATATTAAAAAGAACAAGAATATGAAATTCAGTAAAACCTAGATTCTAAATAAGTTAAAAAAAAATCTAAAAGACTGAGCTTAAAAATCAGCAACAACAACACATATTTTTTTAAATTGCTAAACAAGCTGTGAAATTCAATGCTGTTGTTTTTGTTGTTATTTCTGCTTTTATTTTATATATATTATTTTGTATTATTGTTATAATATTTTCATTTAAGGTTTCATATTTTCATTATTCTATACATACATAAAATATAATTATTCATTATAAATACAATTTTAAGTAATAAATAATAGGTCATTAGAATTTCAAGTCTACATGAATGCAGCAATAACACCAACATAATCGTAATAATACAAAATAATGTTATAAAAACTTTTAAAAGTAGTTTCCATATGACTTATCTAACCCAAAATCAAAAATTTTAAAAAGAAATGATGTGATGTCAAATCTTATTAATGATATATTGAATCAAGATTTTACTGAATATATATAAACTCATATATAAAATACTGAATAATATACATTTAAGATAATTTATAACTAAATTCTTGACCAATTCATTACATGCTATGTTTTCATCTGCTTTATTTGGCTGAAAGCTTTTAATTGGGAAAAAAACATTATTAAAAAGTAAGATTCTCAAGTGCAACTAGCCAATGATATGAAACTTGATCTACTAATGTTACTCTAAATTAGTATTTTTTTTTTCCATTTTTAGAGAATATTAATGCTGTACAACTAACACTTTTTAAAATAGTAAAAATAACGAACATCTTACCTCTCCGTCATTATAGCTAGCCATCAACTTAGTTAGCACCTGCAGAAATAATTTACATCATCTCGTAACTGAATCCCTCTATATTAAACCCTCCTCCTTACAATAATGTTATATCCTACATCCTCTGCATCTCTACCCATTCACCTCCACTTGATAAAGTGCATTTGAAGTGAATACAACTATAGTGAGATTTTTCTCCCCTTTTTTTTTTTAAATCATTTCAACTACAATTTAATTGCAATGTTATATACTGAACATGAAATTTAACTATCTTGCAATTAAGACAAATTCTGTATCTTACCTCTCCCAAAAAATCATTGGCATCATATTTATCATAATCCCATACGGTGATTTCCAAAGCTTTCTTTTTAAGCTCTGATCGCCGTAAAGGACTATACATAAACGTCTCGTTCCACTGAGGTGCATTAGTGTTTGCCAGTGTTTTAGTCCTCCTTTTACTTTTTTCACTGAAAAATGAAATAAGAACAAATAGAAATAATACAATAAGCAGGAATTAGGGTTTTATTTGTCACAGATTTAATCATCCCCCCTAGTTATGTATGTGTATGGGGTTTTTTTTTTTTTATATGGGGTGTTTTCAAATTCTTATTACAAATTCCCAGGGTATGAAGAGGGGAACGAACAGATAACATTTGGAATAGAAACACATATCAAAAAATGTACAGTGCCACAAGCAAAACAAAATCAAATCAAATGCTCATAAACCATAACCATAAATATTCTTGCTTCTGCTGGGTCAAAGACATTACTGACTTGAACGGCAATTCCAACAAAAAAATGTTTTCAGTTTTCCTGTACAGAAAGGATGTTTTATCCAATGTCATATCATATGAGGTCATGAAATAGTGTCATTTTTGTTTTACAGTTCCACTTGCTTATCGGCATTGCATTCTTGTCAACTACAAGAACTGCTCGATGTGGTGACCACCAACTTTGTTGCAAACATTGTATTTGTGAAGCTTGTTCACGTGCTCAACAATACATGGTGTGTTGTTGAATCTCTTGTGCAGAGGACAGAATTCATGCAAGCAGATCTTCCTCAGGAGTCTAGTAAATACAACTCTTCATGCGGCCCCACAGGAAAACAACAAGTGGAGTTAAATCCGGTGATTGTGGAGACCAAGCAATTGGGCCAATGTGGCCTATTCAACTTCCCCCGAATGTTTGGTCTAGATGATCTTGGATGGTAAGTGCCAATTGATTTTGGTTTGCTTTTTGAGCAGTGCGTTTTCAGACATGGGTTCCCATTTCAAAATGTATCTGCTCAGTCCCCTTTACAAGCCCTTGGAGTTTGTAATAGGAATTTCAAAACACCCTGTATAACATTTAGATTTTTTTACCATAATTTGCAATAATTTTGAATAGAAGTCTATTGATTAATAGTAGCTGAAATAAATAAATAAATAAATAAATAAATAAATAAATAAATAAATAAATGTTGCATTTTTTACTCAATTCAGTTCTACTCACTTTTGCTTATCAAACGTAATAAAAATACTTCAAAATAAAAATGAAGATTTTCATTAACATATTTTATTCATTAATTTAAATTAGTAAGCAGCTTTTGAGGAATAATTAACAAAGATAAATGTATTTTAGACTAATTTTACTTATCAACATTTCTTATTCCATAACATTATCCAATATTAAATATCTGCTTCTTGACAACTGCCTGATCTTTTAAAATACAAAATTTCTCTGAACTGATAATCCTAACTGAATAGAATACCCCCAGAAGTGAGAATGAAAATATGCTAAAATATCATCAAATTCCATTTTTAATCACAAAAGTATTTCCATAGAAATGACAACGTTAAGAAAGAAAAATTAACTTTACTAGGTGCGAATTACTACTGTTTGATTGTGGCTGCAATTTTGTTTTAAAAAAAATTTCTGCTTTAGCTGAAATTAGCAATAACAGTCTCATTAAACTTATCAATAAGTCTCATTAAACTTATCAATTCTTCGGATAGATCTTAATGGTTCTGCCACTTAAGTGATTAATGACAACTGTTACAACATACAATAAAAAGGGAGGCCATCAAAAACTTTGTTTTCCTCTCAACTTGAAACAGTGCCTCACAGCAGTGATACGAGTTACTTGTTATTCATCTGATTACAGTAAATTTAGATTATTAGTTGCAAAACAGCAATTGTAATATATTAGAAGGACAATCATACCTCATAAACTTATAAATTCAATATCAATGATTACTAAGCAAATGCAAGGGTACTGCTGATAAGTTTCTGCATAATAAATATACTCCATGATTAATTTTATAGTATCACTTTACTTGAAACTCTGGCCAATGGTTGAAGAATAAGATAATTCTGTATTGTCTAAGCATTCAAGTTCTAACTTATATTTCAAGGAAAAAGGAGAGGAGGCATCTGATACATAACATTTTGCAAAGAGATCCATCCTTTCTAAGGATTTCTTTAAGACTTCTACAGTTTTGATGCTATGAACTATAGTTGTTTGAATACATGCTTGTCTGGATAAAATAACTAGAAATAACAATTGCCTTGTGAATTCATTTATTTATTTTGACTGTAATTTCACTGAATCCGATGAAGACAGTAAATCTTCCCATACGAGGTCTGTTGATTCAGTAAAATTATAAACTGTTTTCTAGTAAGGAATATTTTATGCATTTACCTCCTATCTGGAAGAAGGAACATTTTGACATAGGGATTCCGGGTCTGGTGCCCTGGTTTAGGAGGAAGTTCCGCGGCACACACAACTGTGACAGTAAGCATCGAGATCGGAGCATCAAACCATAATTTTATCTGCAAAGTAAAGAAAAAGGCCAAACATTATTTTTACTGGAATTTAACTATGCATTTGCTCTTAACTCACACTATGTAAGATTATCAACAGATAATTTATTTTAGATTATACATCTATTAAATGCATATTCTCAATCTTTAATTATATAGTTTCTATCCCTTTAGTTGAATTGAAATCTTTAAGTTTAAGTATAGCATAACAATTTTATCTCAAAATTAAAAAATAATTAAATCTAAATTTAATACATAATATGACAACTAATTACTTTTACCACTGAAAATTTTTTATACTGAGAATTTTAATGGCTTATGGCCATATCTGAGCAAACATAAGACACAACATTTAATGAACAACTGTTTTGATGATGGAATGAAATATCAAATACCATTTTGAAAAGAAACGCTTGATTTATTGAACAGTCTTCCAAGAATAACATATTTTATTTACAAAATGAATTGTTAAATTTGGATATTTTGAGATTATAGCAGTAGCCTAAAATCGTAATTTATGTGCAATTAGGAGAATATTACTAAGCCAATAAGCTTTTTTGTCCCCCTTCCTCTTTGAATCATTGTATGCTCTCTAGGGTAAGTCCCACCATTCAAGAAAACATAAGTATTCATAAGACTGATAATTATTAAATAGTATAAAGATCTCCTATATTACAGTATGAATTTCTCAACTACAGTTGAACTAGTAAATGTAACAATAACATGAAAAATAATCTAAAGAAATTAGATATCAAAGTAAGTAACAAGTGAATTAAATTAATTACTTTAGTTATGAGTAACAAGCTTTTCTTCTAATTTTGTGAAAAAAAAAATCATTTTTTTTTTAAATAAGAATTCCTTTGACAGATTAGTTTAATTGCTATCATAAATAAATAAATGGATTTTAATATATAAGGTGTTCATAATTCAAGTTCACATTCGAAAGGCTGTAACTGAAGAATTAATCAGCGGAACGACTTCATATTTCATGTGAGGATGTTTGTGACAATGGAATTTTGTTTGGCACAAAAAAAAAATTAATCAATCATTTACACATGATTTGTTGTGTGTTACACAAGGACATGCTCAATATGGTTTCTCCAGGTTTCAGAAACATACAGAAATCGCAACATCACATGCTCAAACAAAGCACACAGAATGTCACTCGTAATGTTGTGAATAAGATAGGTAATACCCATCTTCAGATCCCCTAAGAAGGCTAGGTGTTCATAATAGACAAGGTCTTAGAAATGTCCCCACAGCCCAAACACCGCAAGGGGTTGCAATCTGGGAATCTGAAGACCAGCATTACACGCCATATTCACAACATTACAAGTGACACTCTATGTGCTGTGGTTGAGTAGGCAATGTTGCGATTTCACTACGTTGCCAATATTGGGGAAAACGATATTAAATATGTCCTTGTGTAACACAATGAATCAAGTGTATCCACTACAGCATTGCAGTGCCAAATATTGCCCTGGCGGCCACCTTCGGAAATAAATATTTTTTTTTGCCCAAACAAAATTCCATCAACGTGAATGTTTTCATGTGAAATATGAAGTCGTTGCCCTGATTGGTTCTCCAGTTACAGCCTTTCAAAATGTGAACTTTAATTATGAACACCTTGTACCTTATACTTTATAAACACTTCTATGTTTGCTTATTTTTTGTAACCAAGAAAATGCTTATTCACTTGTATTTCTCTACTGTTATAAAAAAACTTGTAATAAGAGCAACATCAGAAGTTAATTAATATACAAAAACATGATCCCATTTGGCTTTCAGCAGAAGAAGAGATCACGGATAGTTAATAAAAGAATAATATATCGATAAATAACTAAATAATAAATAATTGTAGAAATTCCTAGGAGACATTTATTATTCTACATAATCAATTAGAGTTTAATTATGAAATTAAACTTAAATGAAAGTAGTTTTACACTTTTGAGCTATCATGATTAGTTACAAGATCCATTATCTCTACTTTCTATTAAGTTTTGTAAGGTATGAGCATTACATTATTCAGAAAGAGCCAAAAATTCAAATTTTTACAAAATTGTTTTCAATGGAAAATAGGGACATCTGCTTTGTACTTATTAAAACTCAGTCTAACTGGCAGAGATTTTGAATCTACAGTTCATTGATTGCAACAAATATTTCTACTGTTGTCTGGCTTTTTGTCTTGTTTTTTTTTTTCTTTTTCTTTGTGGGGAGGGGGGGGGGATTCTATACGTAGCTGACCCCTACACCCTTTGAACTGTTCATTAACTGGGTAAGTCTGGCTGATGAGTCCAAATAAGTAGCTGTCCAAGACTGCAATTACAAAAACTCAAAAGTGTAGTTATGTGCATTTTTAGCTCTTTCTTTACTACATTGTTAATTTCAAATTTGTTTGGTATTTTTGGCTAATATGTATTAGTAAATATTATCAGGCAGTGAAATATTCATCGAGGGAAATCAAATTGAATATATATTATTCAGATGGAAGCAAAACAAAGACTTTTTATATCCCAAATAAAAGAAGTAGAAGATGACCTTATCATGGAACCAATTTTTGATGAAGAAAACTATCTGAAGAAAGATGTAATCAGTTATAATAAAAATGTATAATTTCATTAGAAGATTTTAATGTTGGAATAAGAAATTTGGAATTATAATGAATTGGAATAAGAAATTTGGAATTATAATGAATTGGCAGAGGATAGGATAATTAAGAATTCTAAAGATAAAAGTTCAAAATATAGATAAAAAAATAAAGATAGTATAAAATTAACTGACTGGATTAAAGAAAATAAAGTAGAAATCGGACTTTTATTAGTAATCAGAGAATTTAGTTATTGATTTGTATTTTTCAAATAAGATATTCTTTAATAAAGATTTTTAATTTTGAGATTTATTAAGCCTACTTTCAGATCATATGTCAATTATAATTAGAAAATATTTTATAGATAAAGCAATAGGGAGTAAGATTAAAAAAAAAGAGGGAAAAAATTGTTATTCAGAATATGAAAAACAGAAATTGTTAAAAAGATCTTAAGTCAAAAGTAAGTTCAACGTGAATTTAGGAGATGTATAAATAGTTGGAATCAAACATTAGTAGAAACAGTAAGAAATAGTTGTGAAGGGTGTGTGTAGAAAGGTAAGAATTCGGGAGCAAGAATATATTAGATTGGTTTAATGAAGAATGGGGAAAAAAAAAGTAAAGTTGACTTAAAAAAAAAAAAAAAAAACTTAAGACGTGCGACAATGAAAGGAAAATATTAATGTATTAAACTAAAAGAAACATGTAATAAATTACGTAAAGAAAACGAAGACCATGACAATTATAAATATAAAAATATAGGAAAAAAAATTCAGAGTATTAGGACAGGTACTGAATTTTGGAAAATAAATGGTAACTTTAAAGAGGGAAATAGACCTTTTATAAATTTTGAAGAGCACCTGGGGAATCCTTTTATTAAAATTATTAAGAGGGGATGCCTTGTGAATTATATTGTGAATGGGCTATTCCAACAGAAAGCAATAAAATAAAAGATAATAAAACGATAAATAAAAGATAAAAATATAGGGTATAATAACGATATAGAAGAAAATGTGATATTTAAAGTATTAATGAAATTAAAAATAATAATAGTAATAATAATAATAATAATAAAATAAAGCTGCAGGAATTGATAGGAATAAATACTGAAAAATGTACCATACAATATTTTAAGTTGGATTACAAATCAGTTTAATAAAATATAAGAGTTGGAACAATTCAGATAAATGGAGAGAAGGAAAGGAGATTACAAAAAGGAGATAAAAAAACATCCAGAAAATTAAAGAGGAATAACCCTTTTAAATACTACTTATAAAATCTTTAAAGAGATTATTAAATATAGACAGGGAATTGGATTTCGGAAAGTATGCTTCAGGAGAAAATCAGGCAGGTTTTAAGAAAGGATATTCCACCCAGGATAATATCTTTATATTAAACTATTTAATTGAAAGAAGACTGGGGGAGAAAAGTATGAAACTTTATCCTTTGTTTTAGAATGGCTTTTGATTCTAGCAACAGAAGTATGCTTATTAAAGTATTATGTAATACTGGGATTAAAGGAAAAATATTAAAACTTATAGAAAATACTCACAGGAACACATTAATAATGATAGAAACTTGTCTTACTCACTTTTTCAAATGAGTAAGACAAGGGTTAAGCCCAATGTTATTCTAATTTTGATGAATAGACTAAAGGAAATCTTAAGAGAGGAATGTTCAGAAGGTTCTAAAATTGAAGAAAATCAGAAATTTATTAGTTTAATGTCTGTGGATGTATTGAGTTAGTAGCGGAGTCGAAAGTAGATTTAAATAAAAATATAAAATCCCTTAAACATTTAGTGTTGATTATCAATTCGTTTTAAATCTAAACAAGACAAGAATCATATGTATTTAAAATGGTGGGAAAAAAAAAAAGAAAACAAGAAAATGGTATTGGGTCTGAAATTTGTAATATTTATCAATATTTAGGAAGATGATTTTCTTCAGGCAATACACATAAGGAAAATTTAATGTGACAAAATGAATGTAAAATACTGAAATAAAGTAAAGCTTTTATTTAAGAGAATGGTAAATAGTATAGTTTGTATGGGAAGAAATTAATTGGATGGATGTTAGAAGAGGAGTTGGATCCTTACAAAGAGAAATCTTTGTAACAATATTTTTTAAAAGATCAATGCCAGCTTATATTATATTGAACGAAATTGGATTTTGTAATTTTGAAATTTAAGCTATTAAAAGAGCATTCAGATTTATAAAAAGATAACTAAATAGTGAAAATGGATATCCACTGAATGTTTCAGAGAATAGATAGATACAAAATGATTAAATAGCATTAAAAAAAAAAAAAATGAAAAAGTAGGGATAGGTTTTTATTTAGAGAAAGCCATGGATTTAACTAATATGAATTTTGAAAACTAATATGGAAAATTATATAGTTAATAGAAAATTATTTATAAAATGAATATAACTTCTAGATATAATGAACAATATAAATTTTTAATCCATATTTCCTCTTCTCTGTTAATAGTCATATATAGTTACATATTTTGCTAAATTAAGGTTCGTTATCCTGTTTTGTTATTTTTAAAATTACCATTCCATCTTGTAGCTTGATAAAGGAAAGACATTATTCTTTCTGAAAATTTGCATTTAAAGCATATTAAATATTTTATTTAAGAGTGATGAGGTATTATTTTACGAACTAATATAAATTTTATCATTCCACATTGGGGGTTCTTATTATTTACATAATCATCTTTCTGTAGGCAACTATATCTACAATTTAAACCTGGAAAATTATGGAAGTAACAAAATACTGGTTAAAGGACAAAAGAAATCTTTTTAGATTAGGGTTCAAATCAAAGGAAACATGGTTCCATGTATTTGTAAAGAGTTTGAACATGAAGAAAAAAATATTAAATAAAGAAAACATTAAGGATTAGGAAAAATGATAGCTTATTTATTAAATCCAAATAAGATTAATATAAAATTATGTAGCTTTACTTTGTTCTGTAAAAGTAAGAGAAGTTGAAAAACAATTAGAGTAAAAAAAAAAAAAAGTATATAATTTAATTTTGAGTTTTCATTAGAGTTCTGGATTGATATCTGATATATTTGTTAGTTATAAGCATTTATTTAATTAAATAGAGTATTTTTTGTAATTTAAGCAATATTGTTAACCTTTGTTTATGTATAATGCAATTTAAATTAATGGGCCACACCCCTTGTAAAAAGGTTAAATGTATAGGAAATTAATAAATATTATTGCTATTATTTTACTTATGAATTAAATAAAGTTAAATTATAGAAGTTTGCAAAGTACATTAAATTAACAATGTAAAATACGTTGCCAAAATATTTTGTCCCCCCCCCCTTCCCGAAAACTTCTGAAGGCATCGTGACCACTGGGCTCAAGACTACGACAAATTAACTACATTAATGCAAATATGAATAGATCCTATATCAAAACAAAATTATACTAATACAGTAAACTCCCGATTATCCGTGGACCTCTCTGTTTCCATTTTTTTTACCGTTCAATAAATTACGGAATTAAAAAAAAATAATTCTAGAATAAGATAAATAATAAAAGAGCCTAACAAAGTAAGTGAAGACAATTATGGACAAACAATTTAAAGAGCGACCTTGTGGGTGCAGCTTAGGCCGGCAGGTGACACTAAATTACGGGAGAGCCTTCCCATAATAATAAAGTTTAAAAATAAATTAATAAATTTAAAATAAAATAATTGTTTATAATTTATGTACTATAACTGTATGTATTGCCATTTTAATGTAAATAAAACATGTTAAAAGCATTTTTGTGTTGATTTTCGTCCATTTTCGCCGTATTTCGAATTATCCGCGGAATTCACTTATCCGTGGATGATGCGCCTCCCAATTCCGCGGATAATCGGAGTTTACTGTAGATATATTCATATAATTATACAAGACTGTATTTATAATTTTTATACATATACACATACACACATACTCTTTGCAGTTGATTAATTGTATAGATTTTTCACAAAAATCTTGGGAAACCAGGTCTGCTGGCAAAGTGGAGAGAAGCACATGTTATAGCAACACACACCATATTCAACTGCTCAGTTTCTGTGACATGTTGTAAATACAGTGAATAGACAAAATATTAAAAACATGGATGATGGGAATTGATACTATCTCCCAGTGCATAGTGAAACATGCCCAAACCAAACGCACTTGAAAAATAAGAGGGCTTTTGGGCTTCCCAGCAGTGTATTGCAATTGACAAACATCGGTAAATGTTTTGACCTTAGTGAATGCATTGTTGATGAATTATTCTATCGCTCAAGTGATAACTTCCCTAGGGTTTTCGAGGGTAACCGTACCAAAAGTGTATTGCAAGTATACCATCAAAGGACATACCAATACTCAGTGAACAAGAGGTGGCAGCCCGCACACCATTGATGAACAGTCAATGTAGACAGTCCAGGCTCACAGAGACTGACACAAGGGCAATGGTGGAGCAGACCACATCTAGTATCAATGTCAGAGCACCAAGCAGCATCATCAAGCTAAAGGTACAGCGTTTGCTGCATACTCTAGACTATGAGAGCCAATGCCCAACTTGTTATCGACATTGCATCTTTCTTGGTGCTGAGAACATCAAAACTGGACCTCTGAGGAGTGGCACAGAGTTATGTTGTCAGATGAATCCATTATCAACTGTATCAGTTCAGATGGGCAGGTGTGGTGTCATCTGCATGAGGCCATGACACATGCTGTAGGTCAGCTCTGTTCAAGGAAGCGGTGAATTGAGGAGTCTTCTCACTGGACAAGTCCCTTAGTATGTCCAGAAAGGTCCTTAAACACTGAAAGCTACCAGAATGTGCTGGCTGATCAACTACACCCTTTCACAGCCTTTTTGCTCATCCTGCAGCCGATGGTGTGTTTCATCAGCCACTTCTGGCAATCCTTCAGTCTCTGGTGAATTGATGACTATGCATGTACAGGCTCTTATTTGCACTAAAGGAGGACCAACATGCTATTAGTTAGGTGTCTCTAATGTTCTGTCTATTCAGTATACATTTTGTTATTGATCTCTATTGTTTAAAAAGTCATTAGATATGTATTTATTACTTAAAAAATAAAAAAAAGAACTACAGTAAAGATCATCACAATCTGATATGTTGGAGAAAAAGAGTTGCAACCATGTTTCTACAGAATTCAAATGCAGGAAAATGTAGTTGAACTTCCAATTATAAAGTAATAATACAGGTCCCCATTCTTCTCTTAGAATAGTTTAAATTTCAAACATTGATCTGGGAAAGAGATGATACTATGCTATTTATTCTATAAATCCCAAGCATACAGAAAGTTTGGGAATCTAATAAGTCAACTCATTTTTTTTTTGATATCTTCCCTTTCCAGATAAGCATTATTGCCAAATATAATCATCAGCAATTGCAGTGGAATTAAATCATGAATGAAAGGCAGGTATGGGAAAAGTTTCTTTTAAAGATTCTGTAATTTGCATATTTACTACTGCATTAGGACAGCTGCAGAGGGTTTTAACCAGATAATCACGACAAAAAAGTTTGTGCACCACGAAAGAAGCATTGGATTCAAATGAAATTTTATGATTGTGATGATAGAGAGACAAAGGACAGGAGTGATTACAATACCACAGCAGCAGGATGATGTTTTGCAGAGCTGCGATACACAATAAGGTCGCCTAGTGCCAGGATAGATGTGGTGATATGGTAAGTTTAGAGTCAAACGGACACCATAAGTTGTCTTGTGGCAGATTTGCCCACAGTTCTTGCAAATAATGCTCCAAATCATGAACACTACTATATGGCAATAGTTGGTATCCCATCTAGTTCCAGACATGCTGGACTGTCGAGAAATCAAGCGAGCTGGCAGGTCAAGGAAGTGTTACAACATGATTTAGACAGTCCTCTGAAACCCTAGCTGCGTGTCGACGAGCTTTTATCTTGTTGAAAAATTGCTTATGGGTGCACAGCCAGGAAAGGCAGCACTTGGGGTCGCAGGATGTCTTGAACGAGCGGCTATGCACAATCACACCAAACGTTATTCATTTCCATGTCTACCCTCGCCGTAGCTATTTATTTGTTTTCACGTTTATGGAATAATTTTTTTCTTGTTGCACAAATTTTTATATCAATTGAGTGAATTACAAATGTGCATGATAACTGAGAAAATTATATTCTATTAAAAAAAAAAAAAAAAAGCTAAAACCTAGAGCTCTTTAGTTGATGCATTTCACCAGCATATCTTGCACAGACTTCTAACAATACAAATTTCAGGGCAACTAATGATTTCATAAAAATACAAATTTAAATTCATCCATTTCAAGTAATTACTATAAACATGACTACGCAGCCAGTACATGAAGCATGGGAAACATTAATACAGTACTACATTCAATCAATTGGTTATTGGTTTCAGGTTAGTCAGCCATGTCCTGGCGCAGCTTAGCCACAGATGCTTTTGCGCCTTTAACATCTACTAACCAACCAACCAGCCAGCCACGTCCACTTGCCTGTGACCACACTGCTCAATATTGCTTCAGTCCAACTATAGCAAAGATGTACATCATCTATCTATTTTATCTTTTTCAATAGAGCTATACCCATAATATGCAATTGTGAGTTCAGAAAGGCAATGTAATAATGACAGTTCTAAAGTTATAAAAAATGGTTAACTTTGGTAAAATGTAAAATGATAAAATGTAAATGGTTAACTTTAGAAGAACATAATAAAATACCATGAAGACAGTGCATCAAATTCAAAAACTACTAATGATAAAAGAATGAATGAGTCGTCAGTAGGAATTATTGTTAAAAAGAAAGCTCAGTATAAAGAATAAGGAATTGCTACTAAAATCATACATGTTGAAATCAGCATTATTAGACGTAGAACTTTGTAATGAATAATAATAAGTTTTATTTTACACTACTGAAATCAATAACTATATTTTATATTTTAAACTTGCATCTATGAAAGTAATGGATAAAATCTTATTTTATGCTAATCATACTAAATAAATACAAAAATTCCAGTTTTCCATGCTTCCAATAAACTGCGCCAATTATAATAAAACCCATTAAATTCATACGTTAGATAGTGCGATTTCTAACAGTGGTATTTTTGGAATGAAATAATCACACTGCATACAAAGAAGGTTTTAAATAAGCTTTAGAAGGTGACTTTGGAAGGCAAATGCTATTCAATGTTGTCCTATTTTTTTTGCCTCTGATATCTTCAATATCTCAAATCCTTTTAAATTTTTATATTAAATGATAAATTCGTTTTTTTCCTTTTTTTTTAAAACCAGATTGTTTCTATCTACATGGCAAGTTATTCCACCATTTTTTTATCCCTTTTAATGACAACAACCTGAAAATTTTAACAGGTGAACTGTGTTCATCCCTCAGAATTTATACAGGAAAACACAGCCCAAGCATGTCTGGGAGAAAAATTAAATCAGACAAAAATTAAAAATTCTTAAAAGTCTGACATTTGATTTGTTTTTAATCTATCTATCTTCTATTACGAAAGAACAGTAGACTGCATGTACTGCTGTGATTTTTTAGAATCAGTTCATGAGTACCTAATATCAATTATCATCCATTATAATTCTTCCAGATTCTCTCTCTTCTTCCAGAGGTTGCTACTGCTTTTTTTAATGATTGGTAATACATGGTTTCGGGAGAGATTTACTGCTGAATCTCTGCTCTATTTTCGGCACTGGGTTCAACAGAGGTTCAAAAACTTGGTTCTATAAATTAGATATGACAGCAATGCCCAATTTGTTTTTACCTGCAAATCATTTCTCAACTTCTTAATGTTATTGTGAACTTCTATGCCTTAAAAAGAAACTATGTGGATTAACATTCATGTTAAGAAGTAAGTATGACAAGAGATTGCAAATGCCAAATTTTTACAGCTCTGAGGATGAAAACTGTTTAATCAGGTTTCCTGAAACTAATAATGCTTTAAATTTTTATTTCATGTTTTTTAATCAATGTGCGGTCCTTCATCTTATCACGTACAACATTCTATTTTCAAAAATTTTTGATAGGATTTGCAATGTGCTTTCAGCTGTTCATGAGCTGTTTAAGAGTTTTGCCACATTTGTCATGTTCTCCCATTCTGTAAGTATAACATACAGAATAAAAAACAAGAATATTCTGGTTTGATGAAATATTCACATCTACTCTCTATGAATCTGGTTGCTGTTTTCTTCGGGATTCATGTTTTAAAGGGTATGCTAAGATAATCTTTGGATCTTTAAAACTTTTTCTATATTTTCACAAAATCACAGCTATCAGAGGAATTTTAATAGATACTACAATTGTCTTAAGGGTTCCTTTTTAAAAAAATGGATTTTACTGCTACACAAAACAACTTTAAAGAAAAATTCTTAGATAATCTGTACTTCAGAATTCTATATTTATAAACCACATTTGTGAGAATACACACATAGTAAGGACAATAAGCAATATAATGTCTTTTTTAGTTATTTAGTTTCTTTAGTTGTCTTTACAAAGTGAAGACAACTAAGCCAAAAGCTAAGTAAGATGATTATAAAAGTAGATATGATGAGGAATTTCTAAAATTTAACTAATAACCTGCATTTTACTGTTATGGAAGATAGTTAAGTTTATAACTTTTTAGGTCGTAAAATCTTCATTTTGTGTGTGTGTGTGTAGGTAATCATTTTTGTGTTTAATCAAGTTAGGTATTTGCAAGGCTGGAAAGTGAAGTGTTACTGTGATCAATAATTTTATATGTTTGTAGTTTATTAAATAAATAAAAATGGAAAATAGCTATCATTAAAACTTGAAAAAGAAGGTTTTATGTAATAAATAACTTAACAGGATTATTGCTAATTATAAAGTACTGACATTTAAAAAAGCAAAGCAAAAGAAAAACAAAACTTTCAAGATTAATCTCTGTCACAACTAGAATACAATTGAACGCACCAATTCATTCCCATAAAGATTGTTTATAGATTAACAGCACAATTCAATGTATTATAACTTACCTGTATTCTACCTCTGATTGTGGATTGTGAATGTGGCCGAAGCCGAGTCTTGTCAGGAGACCCTGGTGAAGTAATTGTAACACTCGGCCTTCTTCCTATGTCATGGCTGCTCATTCTCCTTGAGCCATACATCAATTTATCTTGAAGGAATTGCAAGAAAAAAAGTATAATAAAAAAAATCATATAGCATTATTTGTTACATAATTACTATTTAAATCTCACAAGTATTAAAAGAGACTTCCCTTGAATTATGATATTTAGTTTCATACAACTGCATCATTTTGAACTGTCAATTCATATTCAAATTAGATAGAAACTACAATAAACACTACAATATGAGTACAAACATTCAGCATCAATATGACACTTATGACTCTTTAGGAAACATTAAAAAAAAAAAATCCTTAAAAGCAAAATACATACAAGTGAAAACAACAATAATGCAAACATAAAGACCAAGAATAAACACATTAAACCATTTTTCAAATGTATAGTTATGAAGTTAAGAAATTGTAAATACTTCGATTTCATGAAGCATTTGTTTAATTATATTTAAACTTATTATAGTAGGAGTTTCTTGAATTGGAAGTTTTGATTTGTATCACTGTTATTGCTTGTAGCCTAATTTTTAATTATGTAATTTTAAAATTAAATAAACAAAAATGTCAATTTTTTTAGGCTATATAACTTTGAGAAAATAATTAAAGTTTTTGCCGCTTGACTGCTCTTTAATGCACCTAGTTAATTCATTTGTGGCTGAGCAATTGAATGAATTACTTGAATCACTTGTCTAATGAACCTTATTTAGGGGAGATCTGTCAGATTCATTGCCAAGGTTAATGAGTAGAACTGCCATTTCCTTCATTACCACAGAGAACTTCAGGAAAAAGGGTTTTTATAAAAATACTTAATCATATATACAACATGTTTCGTAGTTCTTTACTGCATTTTCAAGTAAAGAAAAATGCAGTAAAGAACTGCGAAACATGTTGTATATATGATTAAATATTTTATATAAAAAAAAAACCCTTTTTCATGAAGTTCTCTATGTAATATTAATGGGCTTCTTTGCAGAATTACGTCATTACACATCAAAAAATTATTTTGAATGTCTGCCTTCCTCCAAAACCTTTGTATCCAATACAAATAGACAAACAGACAAGGCACCAAAAAGTCAAGTGATTCAAATCACTGACGGGAAAACAAGTATTCGTAATGAGTAATGCCTTATCAAAAACTCATCCTATAGCAACATCGAAGAGTTACATTTGTTATAATGAGAAAACAATGAAAGATTTAACATAAATTGACATGACCTAACAAAAATCTCCTTTTCTTTAACTAAGCAAAAGGTAAATATACAGTTAAACAAAATAATTAGTGTTCGATTATTTAAATAATAAATTTTCAATAGTATTTCAACTAAATATATATTACTTTGATTGGGAAGATTTTTCAAAGTTAAAGCTGAAGGTATCCCAAATTATGTGGATTAAATCCAAATTACAGGTCTGTAATTTTTCATCATGGATTAAAAAGGTTAAAAATCAGGACGTTTCAGCCTAACCTATAGGAAGGAAAGTAGCCTACGGATTAGGCTGAAACGTCCTGATTTTTTTTACCTTTTTATCCATAGCAAAAAATTACAGACCTGTAATTTGGATTTAATCCACATAATTCGGGATACCTTCAGCTTTAAATATATATTAATTCTGGATAATGTATTTTCATTTAAAAATTGCTGACGAACATCTCTGAAATGTAGCAAGTTATCAACAGACTTTATCAATTTGAGATATTTCCATTTCCAAAAATAATCCTTTTTATCGAACATAAGGCTAAAGAAAATTCTGCTTCCTCCAACAAAGCCAATTGATCTGCTACTTTCACAAGGAAGAGAAGCAAGCAATCAAAGAATGAAACAAAATGAAACTGTAGGTCTCATTATCCTACTGCAAACTACAGGCTGAATTTAATTAAATTAAACCTATTGTTTAGTTTATTGAGCTGAAATTTCTTTCCTTAATTAGTATTCTTAATTACTACTAATAGTTAAGACTATTATGCTAATTGTCCCGAAGAATAACCATTAACTCTACATTCTTCCATTACATTTGTTTCATCCACAATTCATCAGTGCTTCTATTATCTGATGGTTTTGTTACTCTAAACATCTAATCAATCTTGGATAACTAAAATAATGATAGGAAGTAACGATTATTAGGAATGCCATTACTTTTGTAACAGAATAATTGTTACTTTATTAGCAATGAAAATGTATTCCCTTTCTTTTTAATACCTCACAACAGCTTACCAATATCTGAGAAAGTTTGCAATGGCCATTTCTAGATTGGAGATTTCATCCATCAGGCACTCAGAGCACCACTGAACCTATCTTTTTATTTTATTAGATTAAATAAATGTAATTGTAACTCAGCTATTTTTAAAAGTTATTTTCCCAATCCTAAGCTAGAACTCTTAATTCTTAATGTACTCATTATTTATTGGCTACATTTGGTTATCTAATGGTTCTTGGAAAATACAATGGAAGTAGATTTTTTTAGTTTCCTTATTACATCACTTCCTACTTTCTTTCCATTTTCTAAAGTTCTCTTATTCCACTGGATGAAATGATTCATCAACTAAAAGTTCAATGAAAGTATCTTTTATGCAAAACAATTGTCTGTCCCTCTTACCTACGCTCAGAGGAAAGTTGTTTTTTAAACTGGTTTGGTTAACGTTATCCTTGGATTTGGGACCATTAGGCATTTTATTTATTACAAACTACTCTACATTTTATTTTATACATTCGTTGTCAAAAAAAATTAGAGCACTCAAAAGTAGCAGTTGAAATTGAATGTCACTTGGCTTAAGCAATGAGAATGATGATGCAAATAACCAATTACAATATCAGAGCAAATGGGCCATTTATTCCACCAAAACACTACAGGCCAGTAGCCCCATTGTATTGTGTCATATCGCCCCTAGCATGGAGTCATAAAGATGTCTAATGCTGTCCTGTGGGAAATACTCCCTTAGCTGTTGCAACTACCACTACAGATTGCTCATACCAGTTGCTGGCCGAAGTTTCCATCCCAAATGGCACCACACATATTCAATGGGTGACAAGTCTGGAGACCTGATCGGCCAAGGATGGGTGTTAGCATGGAGGCAGTCCAGGAAACAAAAGAGAATCGTAGCAGATAGCTCCCCACACCATAAAGCCACTAGTTCTGGTGGTAGGTCGATCAACAATGAAGTCTGGATTTGTGAGCTTCCCAGTGCTTCTCCATAATCGAGTATGGTAGTTATCTATGTCCACATAAACCTGGATTCGTCACTCAACACTATTTACTGCCAGTCCACAACCATCCATGCCATCAGCTCACTACATCACTGCAAACAAAGCTGCTAATGGTGTGGTGTTAATGACAGTGTAAGGGATGTCGAGAATGCAAGTCACATTCTGCAAATTGTATGGGTGTATACAGGAGGTTTCTAATGATGCCACTATATGTCTCTGTCAGACGATGACATGATCCTCTCTTCTGGTAGGTTGACTAGATCTCCCAGTGCCTTCCCTGAACATGTGTGTTCCCTCACATCTCCACTTCTCTCAACATCGTCACACTTTACAGTTAGAACGGTTCAGGTGGTGATAAATCTGACAGAATGACTAGCCTGCCTCCCGCAGTCCAACAATACCATCTCTCTGAAACTTTGTCAGTTGTTCAAAACTGTGTTGAATGCGTTGACGAGGCATGATGAGGACTCAAAAGAGCTGTGCACGACAACCACACTGAAGCAAACAGATGTCATATGATGTCCATTCACCTGACCACAGCTGTAGCTAAATTAATGCCACTGGTGGCAGTTCGCAGCAGGCAATCACAGCCCAACTGCAATCAGAGGCACAACTATCTGTGACAGTGCTGTATACCGAGTTTCATCATTCATCCTGAATCATTCGTTCGAAGTGTGCTAATTGTTTTGGCAATGAATGTACATAAGTAAACTCTTGACACTGCTCCATCTGGAAAGAACAGTAAACAAATATTTTAGGTAAAAATTTTTGATGGCAGTGTTGGTTGATCCAGAATGTATTATGTTGAAGACATGTAAAGGAAGCCTTTCCACAATCCTCCCTGAACTATGGTGAGGCTTCATCAAGGAACAGAATTTGTTATACGCAGAACTCATGAGCAACCTTGTAATCAACATGATTCGTTGCTGAGAAATTATGTGACCAAGAAATCCCTATTAAGCATCTGATCAGATGAATTCTTACATTTCAATATAGTCCTGTAACCTCATAATTATTAAGTCCTATAATGTTCCATTGTTTTTATAGTTAGGTAAAATGCTTTCCATCTTATAGTTCAGTGCATGTATACTGAAGTACCAGAAGAACTGAAACGGTTGCTTCCATTTCCAGTACAGGCCACCACACTCCCTCATTAATTGCTATCTTCTGCAACAGAAGTACATATAAAGTCATATATCTGTGTAATCCATTGCCATGCAATTGGCAGTGACAATGCCAGCATATCACAATTTAAATGACTTTGAACGAGGTGTGATAGTAGGTGCCAGAGAAATGAGTCACTCCTTTTCTGAAATGAACACAAAATTTGGATTTTCACATGCAACAATTTTGAGGGTGTACCACAGTCACACATAATCAGGTTTTACATCTAGCATGCGGCACTGCTGCAGATGAAGCAAAACTCTACATATTGCTGGACAGTGTCGTCTGGCACGCATTATAACATCCGATTTGGTATGCGACATTGAGGATAACAAAACAATTCAATGCAGCCCATGCATAACATTTCTCTTTCTTTTATGGGACACATGAGCCACTGCCCCCTCGGGTCCCATTGCTGACCTGATAGAAGAGATCTTTGGACCTGACTCATGAACACTGCCACTGGATTCAAGATGACAGGAAATGAGAAGTCTGGTCCAACTGTTCTGGGCAGATGGACGATTATGCATTGCCCATGAGGCAATGGATTCTACATGACAACAAGAGACAACGACCAGGGAGGCAGTGGTTCTGTTATGTTTTCAGCCGGGACACATAATGACCTCTGATACACCTGTCGCCATCATTGACTGATGGACACTACGTAACCATCCTTGCGAATCATTCGTTCATGGCATGCATTCACTCAAGACAGGAGTCGGCTCTTTCTGCAGGACAATGTGCCCCTCACAGGTTTGCATTCACCAAATTATGGCTGGAGGAGCATCTCTCTGAGTTTGGCATCATGAGTTGGCCCAGTCATTTGCCATATTTGAACCCAGTAGAACACATGTGGCCAATGCCAGGGTTCCACCATTGGCGAATATTAGGGAATTGTGGATCTCTATTGAGGAGAAATAGTGTACACTATCTACATATTACTTCCAAAAGCTCATGGAGTCCATGTCCATCGTGTTGCTGCAGTGATCCTAACGAAAGGAGGACCTACATTTTACTAGATAGCTGTCTCAGTATTTTTGGAATGTTAACATATAACTGAACATTAAATATGTTATATACTTCCTAATGTTCTGTAACATGACTTATGTTTTGTGAACAACTGCCTTTTGAACTTCAATTTAAACTGTTGAAAATGATCCTACAGTTATAGGACTCTTGCCAGGAACTTGATAGACATTATTTTTAGCAGCAAATAGGATAATTAGCAAACCTAATTGAAATAAATAAAGGCAGGTCTGAGAAATTCTAATGATTTTTCAACTGATAAGTTATGTGCCACTGATTAGATTCTTATATTAATATACAATTTATTCAAGTAAAAACCAGAGAAAAGAAGCCAATGATTGGAATTTAGCCAACTTTCTGTTTATCATCTTGGGAAGGGACATTAGAAGATACTAGCAAATAAAATATAGAAAAGCCTAAAAATAAAACAAAACAACAAAAGTACAACAAAAAAAATAATATAAAACTCTTATAGTCTATACCAGAAAATTATAAAAATCAATTAGAAATCTTAAGCTTAAAGTGAATAATCTATAGTATTCTGTTAATTTATAATAAGCAAATTTTTCTTTTGATGTCATAATATCCATTACATGCTCATCAATATTTGATATTGGAATTTGATGGCTGAAAAATGAAAAAAAAGAAAATAATAAAGAAACAAAAAATTATAATTTGCATCACAAATGTTTGCAGATTGTCATTATTTTTCATATATATTTATTGAATTTTTATTTAAATATCCATTTCTTTCCGGTTAGATCATTCTTGCCAAAAATTTACAATAGTTTAAGTAGGGAAGGCACGATATAATCTCCATGATTTTAGAAACAGAATGTCAGCTTTTCTCCACGTTTAGTAGTTCGAAGCTTTCGGAACTGAAGAACAGATGTGTAAAGAATACAGAAGAAAATATCTATAAGAGTAGCCAGTAAATTAACAGCAGGAATTCATGAAGTAATGAAAATAGAGCATCGGTTGCTGTCATTACAATATATAAGTAAAACACATCAGCAGAATAAAAAAAAGAAGAAGGAAAGGAAAGAAGTTACATTTTAATTTCAATGTATTTTGAGTATTGGCTTCGTCATCAAACAGATGTTCTTTTATTATAATGATATTTTTTTTGCTAAGGAACTTTCCAGAATTTTACTGGATCAGATAGATGGAAAAAATAGAGAGGAAGTAAACGATTCCTGTGGGAGAATTTCAAGATTTTTTTTTTTTTTCATGAAGAAAGTCATGAAGAGCATTAAGACAAAAAAATTCATGATTCACTACTTAAATTCTGGACCAATGTACGACTACATATAGCAGTACACTTTTTAGCTTCACACTTATGTCAAGAAAAGAGTTTATAATTTTCATCTCTTGTAAACATAGATTTTTTATACAATTTCAATTATCTGAATACTAACACAAAATTAATAATTCCAAATGTGCAGAAAATGTTTACATTTACAAATTGAAAGGAAAGATCAGGTTTTATTTTAGCTCACATTTTAGATCATTTCTATAACTCAAAAGTGAACTAAGTTTTGGTCTTTTTTTATTAATAATTTAGCATTCACAGATATTACTAAAGAACTTTTAATTATTAATTTTAAACTAAACAAATAAAACAAAACTATTTATATTCACTATTGTAAAAAACATCACTTGATGTTATTAAAACTGACTTATGAAAACGATGGAAGTGGTTCACAAAACAGCGGAAAATTTAGCAGAAAACAAAAGGTTAAGGATTAGGAGTTCAACAAAGGGAAATGAAACAATAGTCAATTGATTTTTAATAAGTTGTTATTAGTGGAAGTATATTTCCAATAACATACCTGGATATTCAATGTTCCTAAATCTTTCAACGATTATACATAAATTTTAGCATTAACATGGCAAACTATGTCCAAGTCTTTGTCTCTTGAGTTCTTTCCCCAAAACTCTTTGTGTTTTTTCCCTAATAATGGTCTTTCCCAAAACTCTTCTCCAATGAATAACACTTTACACAAAGAACATAAATTTAACACAAATTTCGCCTTATATATTCTTATTATGAATTCATGATTTAGCTTTGTTTTAAGTTTACACTTTCATTTTCCACTTTTTGGAAAGAATTTGAGCACTTTTAGAGCGATTCCAATCTCGACCACAGATCAAAAGAATCAAATATTAGCAGCTACTAACTAATGACAATAGTTTTAAGAAGAAATGTATGGTTGGATTTTCAGGATATCAAGCTACAATGTAGTAAGTAAGAAAAATGTCAATTTTATCTCAAATCAAATTTAAAATTTAATAATTCAACATTACCAGTAGTAAATTTGATTTTATTAAGTGGATGATCGATATCTTTGCACACAAAACTTAACTCTTTCACTTTTATTAAGAAACTAACAAATCTCCAAGTCTGTATTGTATCATTGCTTTCCATCACAATGAAGGAAAATGGCTGTTTTCGTTTTGTTTTTGTGGATGAGGTTTTCTATTGCATGAAGATAGGTCTTGAAATTTCACTTTGCCTCATTTGTTCCCCAAATATACAAGCCCAATAAAATTTTTATACTGACAATTATTCTGAAAATACATTGAAACAATAAGGATGATGAGAAAGAAGTAACGAGCAAAGAATCTACACTGTACAGATATTCATTTCAATGATAATATGGTTGATGCAGTTGTATCATATCGGTACCTCCCTGGAGTAAAACACCGTACCTCCCTAGAATGGGATAATATATAATACATTCATTAGATGACTGTGGTCCTTAGAAACTCAGGGTCCCACAACATTGTGCTGCAGCTACTATCTCTTACTAAAATCTTTTAACTCTTGGTAATAGCCTGATGAGGTAGATTACTTAACTAGAAGAGACGGTGAATGAGGCAACTGACTTGCAGTAGCTCAATCATTGCTGGCATCATATGCTCACTGTTAATTTTGTCACTTTTTTATTCCAAAGTTTTTAGCCAAATGTAGATTTAAATGTATTAGTAACTGCAAGAATTTCTGTGGACAGATACATTTTCTTCCTGAAATTGGGCTGCAGAAAAGTTTCTGCTCAATACTTTAATCACTTTGAATAACCTGGATACTGAGCTTTGATTAATGCTCAAATACTGTTAGTAGAGGCTATTTGGGGATAGGATTCTGTCTTGGAAAAAAGAAAAGAACTCTTTGAAAAAGAGTTTTCAAAGAGACTGCAAAAATGTAAAGATTTACTGGAAGCTATTATGAGAAAACCATTGATCTTTAGACTTTTATTTCAAATTTGGAGCAATGCTTACTAGCTTTATTTGGATGAGAAAAGAAAATAATGTTGTTAAAAGTTGTCACTGAATGTTTCCCAAAATCAGTCACTCAACAATTCCTACACAAATACCAGCAAGTGAATCTTTGAAAATTACCTCAGAAGTGGGAGTTTGATGCTATTTTAATAGAAACTTCACTTGACTCAGGGTTATCTACTTAGCTTTATATCAAACTGTAATGTAAGGGGTAACTTTAAAAAAAAAAAAAAAAAGCTTGCTTTGCTTATTGGTTTAACAGAGGTTCAGGATACATAAGTTCTGTTCCAATGAATACGGGGAAAGAAGATGTTGATAATGAAAAATGATGAGACGACTTTGTTAAGACGATAATTCTTCTAACCTTGAAATGATTATGAAAGAATAAGTCTTCTATCTACATACATTTTCTCTAATATTGACCTTGACTGAGTAATTATATGCCAATCCTACAGTTTCTCACCTACTAAGAAGTTTGACCTTGGGGAAGTAGGTTTACACAGGATGCAATTCAACTTTATTCAGAATGCATGAGGGAAATCTGTTTTATGCCTTACAATTGAGGGGCTAAGTGGAAAACAGGAAAATGCCACAAAATTAAAATTTTACAGGAAAGCAATTTTAAAAAAACATAATCTCCTGTGGAAAGTTGATATCTAATTGCAATTATTTAAAAGGGTTGTGGATGGTAAATTGCTGCTGCTATCAAATCTTGAATGAAGGAAGCATGTTATTAGACATATTTTTATATTTCTTAGATTGATTTAATCATAAATGATTCATCGGTTGGTTTTTGTTTTGACTTTTTTTTTAGATGATAGGATGTAATAAGTTCATTGTTACATGTTTATGAATAATAAAGGAGCATAAAATAGCACAATATAAAAGTTAATATAAATACACCAATTTAATGGTTTTATGAATGAATATTGCTGAACCACACTTCAACTTTTATGACATAGCTAATACCTCATAATGCTTTCATGTTCTGTTGTATCTTTACTTTGTATTATGTTCTAAGGATTTATAAAATGAAGGATAAACAGATGTTGTAAGCTGCATGAGTTTTGAAACACTTCATTGAAATACCATGGAGAAGATAATGAGTTTTTGCAAATTTCAATTTCCCTAAAACTGGTAACACAAAAAATATCTAAACAATACTTTTCTTTGGCTAAGTGTTCGAAATTCCTTCTTTTTTTTTTTAATTTTAACTCTTATATGGTCTTCTAAGAATCAAACAAATATGTATTTTGCTTGTTATAATTCCCCAGCCGATAGAACTCTGCAAATACTTTTTCTTGTAAAGTGTAGAAAACTAGCAGTAACTTAGTTTGCCACAAGGATCTCAAGTCTTCCAATACATTATAGACAGACAGTCCTGTACATATTGTTCTACTGTTTTGCAATCTTTTCTTTCATTATCCGTCTCATTTACTATTATTATTAAAAGAGCATTTTTTTTTCTTTTTTAATTTAATATTTTTTTCTTTTTCTTGATTAACATGTTGCCTCCATCTTGACAACAAATATAAATCAGAATAATTGAATCGAATCATCAGCAGACAAGATAAAATGGGTCTCTTTTCCATTAGGTATTTTTTCGCATCCAATATTAGAGATTTTTAAAATGCTTCTATTAAGATATGTTGGACATTAGTGAAATATATACTAGATGGCAGAATCTATTTGACAGCAGAAAAAATATCCGTAAAGATGTGGCACGTCCCTCTTTTCCACTGGACCCCTCAATTCTAATTACAAATCTAAGAGTTAAACTAAGTATAAAATCTTCTTGCAAAACTGTGTTGGTCAACAGCTAGCAGATTGTTTGGAAATTGGTTTTACAATGGATCAATGTGTGGAATGAAACCATTCTTCAAAAGAATCACTTTGTTCACTTTTCTGATCCCTATCTGTATATTAATCAGAAGTATCCTGATTAAAAATGATAAACTCTACTGAATGGAGGTAAAAAAAAAAAAAAAAAACAGTTATCCTTGAAATTACAGAATTACAATATGCTATAGATTGCTAAGCACTTTTCTGTTTTTCTATTCTAATTTGAGAAGAACTTTATAATGTTGGCAACAGAGAACTGACATGGCTTTCAATTTCACATGCTTAACATAAGATTAGAGGCTCTGAATTAATGTCTGAAATTTCCATTCATATTTTTTTTTGCTATTCAATTTAGAACTTATAAAAATCACCCCCAAAAGAATCATTATAAAACAAGATCTAATTAACTATAATTTAGAATCATATAAAAAAAATCAGGAATTTAATAACAATTCACTATAGAAACATAATGATACTTCTATTTTGAGAAACTTGTATTCATTAAAGTCAATTCACTGAAAAAGAAATCTGACTAATTTCATACATGTTATAATTTATATAAAAAAAACAACCCATTTATAAAATATTCTAAAAAATAAAATAATGCCTTAAAATGACCAAGTTGTGCAATTTTACAGTAGATGAGACATTAATCATATTGTTAAATTGAAAATTATCTTAACTATCAAACTAATCAGAAATAATTACTGTCACTTAAAATTTCAGTATTTTAAATGCAAAATTCCTTATCTACTTAACTGATTACTGTAATAATTATTATTTATCTTTATTTGTCTACTGAAATGATATTATTATTTTTATGAATTGCTCTTAACTGTCTGTTTTTGTTAAATAAATACAAATACTGTTTGTTTTCGAAGCCAGAACCACCACTGGCGGACGATTTTACTCCGCAGAGGGGTGATATGCTGAGATGGATACTTTCCTAAGAAATTCTTTTGGACATTTTCGCTTTTAAGAAAAAAATAACGGAGGAGCATTTTTGCAATAGTATTTATTCTTTCCTTAATTCTTTCCAGAAAAGCGCAAATAGAACGTAGCTACTAGTAAACTAACACTAAAAATTAAACATCCCCTCTTTATTTCTCCTAACCCCTATTTTGATGAAATCTAAGGAGTCCTGACGCATGTGCAAAAGCGCTGAAGGTTCTCGTAAAAGAAACCGACAATAGTTAATTAATAAGTTCCATAACTGTTGATAAGAAGGATTTAATTCTTAATGTGGTTACGAAACCTTTGTTCTAGAAAGAAATTATCAGGAGCTGCTGAAAAAAAACAAAAAAACAAAACAAAGCAAAACACGTTTATAAATAATGTAAAATATTATTTACAAATTTTGTATTAATTAATCTATTTGGCTATGATTTGGAATCAAATATAATAACAAATAACTACTATATTAATCTGAATAAATTTGTTATCACTAAATAAAGAGTGAAGTAAATGCATTCACTCATATGCTATGACTTTAAAAATATTTATATTTATTTAATATTGAAAAAAAAAAAAAAACTGAAGAATAATAAATATGGAATAGTTAATTTTTTTAATACATTTAGACAAAATCCTTGGAGAAATAAGTTCAGATATAATGGCAATTATTTATAGAAATAAAAAAAGAATAATAACAATAATAATATGAAAATCAGAGAATGTGAAACAGAAGATTACTAATAATTATGAGGAACAGGGACTGAAACAAGCGAAATTTGGTGTTTACTAAATAGCGAAATCTTGTTGTGAAGGAAAGAATTTCCAATCTTATAAAGAAATGTTTCCAAAATTATCATAAGAAATCAACTGAATAATAAAGCTAAAACTGAGTGAAGATTAGAGACTGCACACACTTTTCATTAACTAACTAGCAGAGATTGGATTTTATTCTTGAAACCTTATAACACTCAAAAGGGGAATAAAGGTCAAATTGCTATTACTACAAATAAGCCTGTTCTATCAATTTGTAAATCTGTCAAAAATACAACCTTTCATCATAAAAAAAAAAATCTACCTATATAAAACGAAAAGTCCTGATTCATTCACTCACTCACTGACTCATCAACACCCAGTCGAAACCCCTGGACCTAGGAAGCTGAAATGTTGCACAGAGGTTCCCTTTATGATGTAGACATGGAATAACGCCAGATATTTCGAATTTCCCACAGGATAGGGAATAAAGAGGATTTATATTTTTGCTTTAAAGTTGCCTTATCGATACGGTATATAGGTGTGTGGCGCCAACCCGCAATACATCTGAGTTATCTAGAGAAGACCACAACGGGTTGGGAATTCGTATATTTTCCGATCTTGATATTAATTTGCTAAATAAATAAAGTTTTTTTTTTATGCTATGTATGCAAGGGTTCCGGAGCGACGCGACGGTACACTGCTAGTAAATAAATAAAAAAATATTATATTAAAAATGATTATCAAGCATTTATATTTTTTCATAAAAGAATGTTAAAACCTTTAATATGGATGCAATAATATTTTATTGTGTTTAATCACGAATGAAACAGTGGAAAGAAATCCAACCCCTATTTTACAAAAGCCTGGGTGAACCTAAAGGGGAAAAGAACTAGGAAAAAGTTTCCCAACCCCTATGGTAATTGACCTTAATTTCCCATCCAGCAGCAAATACTTTAAGCAGCATTTAAGCTACAGAGTCCAAAATAACATCATCGTTATGTGGTATTCAATAGCAAAATTTAATTTCATGGCAGGTGAGTAATAGAATCTAATAATGGGCCAAACTTGATGTGAGCGAATGTTTACTAACAAGGAATAGATTAAAAGTGTAACAGATTATTATTATTACTATTTGTTTGTTTCAGGTTAAACCTGGATTATTCAGCTGTACAGGAGTATATCAAATAACTGAGTTCAATCTATTAGTTATAGTTTGACAGATAGTGAGGCAGACAAGTGACTAGTTAAGTGTCTCTAGTTGTTTTTTTTTGAAAGGAAGGGTTGATGAATGGATTGGAAATTGAAACAGATTGTCACTTTTATCAGTGGCATTAATAAATTTCCTAACAATGTTACATGTATTAAGTAATGCTACAATTTACAGCTCCAAGTATGTGTATTTCAAGCTATATCCAGTATTTTGAGGTTTGGTATAGAGGCTTAGGTATAATACCTGTATCTGATAGGACAACTGGAACTGTATTAATCTTCCTGATTCCCCATTGTTCTTTTAAGTTCCAATTCTAGATCTCTGTTTTGTTGTTAGGAATTGCAATATCCATTAATAGGGCTGTTCTATCAGTTTTATTTACTAAAGGTATGTCTTAGTCTGTTGTAGTGAATTGTTTTATCACTGAGGAGTGTTCTATCCTAATACAGTTTTTGGGTGTCATTTTCTAGAATAATATCTGATATGTATCTACAGTAGGGAGTTGTGTCTCTTGTCAGCATGTATTTTTTTTTTTTTTTTTTTTTTGCTAATTTCTAATAGATAATCTTTCCTACTTGATTGTGTCTATGTTTGTAATCCGTCTTGCTACACATCTGGACGTATATGTTATAATGTGGAATTTGTAAATATTATGTAAAGAATTTTTTTGGATTATATAATTTAATAATATAGAAATGATCTTAATTATGAATATAATTGTAATATTTATCCTAAACAATGGTTAATTTAACATTTTTTTTAGTTTGTTTTAATCAGCTGTATTTCTTTCGAAACTATCTATGGAATGTATCGATGTCTAATCCGATTACGATTGGCCACTCGATAAGAGTTTAGCTCTTCCGGGGTATTTCCCAATTTTGACACAGGTGTAATGGCATTCTAATTCTGGGAATGGGGTAGTTTTAATCTTTCATGACGTAGTGGGTTTTTTTGTTTTATTGTGGGTATAAAAACTCGGAAAGAGTCAGTATCTCTCTCTCATGAAGCGGCAAGGGCTGGCAACTACATCTCTCTAGCTACATTGAACACCCCTAAACAACTCCATGTAGGAAGACTGTTGATTTTAGATATAATGGTGAGATAGGTGGTATCTCAGGAAATTTGTGCTGAAGTGTACGGACTGGATATATTTGATTCTATTGAATTCTTTTGTTTGCAATTTCGTGTCCCAGTGTGTGGGAGCATCGTATTCTTCTTCAATTGCCTTTAATTCTTAGAATAAATACATCTAGTGTCGTTCATTTAGGCGGAACCATATCTCAGGTAAATTATGCTGAAGTGTACGGACTAAATATATTTGATTCTATTGAATTCTTTTGTTGGCATTTCGTGTCCCAATTGTGGGAGCACTGTGAATTTATCCTTGTGCCTTAATTCATAGAATAAATACATTAGTGTCGTTCATTCAGATGGAATCAAGTCAGAAAGCCTAGAAAATGCAGATTTAAGTAGTAGAAATTTTTCACTGGAAATAAGAGAAATTGAATTGGAACTTCGGAGAGTATTAGAGAGTAATCTTACTGATTTTTTTTGGGTAAATTTAGTATTTCAAATTTTTGTTCATTAAGTCTGATCAATTTTTTTTACTTTATTAGAATGCCATAAAACCTTTTGTTTTATATTTTTTTTTGACCAAAATTTAATTTATCGTTCATTCCTCTGAAATCATAGTTTTGATATATAAATTTTAAAAAGGCTAAATTTCTTTTAACTATTTTTTTAGTACTCTTCCTTTTGGAACTTTGTAAATAATTTTGTTATTTTTTTATATTAAAGTGTTTTATGTTATCCTTATTGAATTTGTTCGTCTTATTTTCTTACTCCAATTATGAGCCCATGAGTGTTTCTCGAGTCAAGATCTCAGTCTATAACTTTGTTTTTTTATTTCTTTTTTAAAATGCTGAACCAGATTAGCGATGCTAGTTGACTTTGCCTTCCATTGATTTATTTAAATTTATCTTAAGTTACGTTTTCATCGCGGTTGGCGAAGTTGCGGTTCACAATATTCATATGCATCATTACATAAGTACATTTCTACCTTAGTAATCTTGCACATGTGGTTCTTTACTGATGTATTTCCTAAAAATATAAAATTCTTTTATTATTATTACTATTGTGGTCCAACCAAAGTTGAGTGAACTTTAGGCAAATTTCATTTTAAAAATTGAAAAATGTAATAATGAGATATTCAAATCCTGGTGATTGGCCTATTGACTACATTTGTCTATCATTGAACTCTACAAAAAGAAACACTATATAAATTATTCTCACTGCTGAACACAATAATTAATTTGGGATAAAAACGTCTTTCAGTGACAGAAAAACTGTGTAAATCAACAAAACTGATTCAATCTGATTTATGAAATATCCCTATTTCAACTAATCTCTTTTTTTGCTTGCATCAAGAGGCTAACTGTATTTGTATTGTATGGATTCTATTTAAAAAATATTTTTAATGACAGATCATTTTAATGTTAATGAACTTAATCAACAAGTCATGAGGAATCAAGTGAGTCTACATAATGCAGCCATAGGGACAAAGTGGAAGGGGAAATAAGCCTAATGCTTGCCTTTAACTTTAGGAAACACTCTGATCTGGAGGAGAAACAACTAGGGAAAAAATCCACAATTTCTGCCAGGAACTGAATCTGGTTCCTCAATTCTGACAGCAAGCATCTAAAGCCCTTGAGCTGTCAGACACATTATAAAGAAAAGATTATATTTCAAAGGAATAAATAACTTTTGTAGGAGAATAAAGCTAAAGTATCCCATTACAGGCCAATGTTGCCTTTGAGGTTGTGGGAGTTTAGGTTCCTGGCATTCCCTGACCAACGGGACTAAGTTGAGGTCAGGTGGCCCTGTGAAAGAAACCCGCTACCCATTCTACAGTGAAATGGATAGACCCTTACACCCATCTGGAGGAGTTCAACATGGAAAAATCCCCAATCGCTGTCAGGGACATACTTAGTTCCTCCAGGCCATAGTCATGTAACTTCCCATTTGGCAACTAGGCCCGCTATGTTGAAGAATAGTACACCATAATTTTCAGAAATCTCAAAAATCATCATCACAATTATCATGACTATTATGTGATTATTATTTTAATCATTTAAGATTGTATCTATCACACTAAATAAATATTTCAACAAATAAAAGTAAAGTTGTTTGGATTATCCATGTTTTTAAATTTTTTAGCACTTGAGAAATTCAGATAATCCAGACTCTATTTTTATTATGAAAGATTTGGAAAATGATTAAAGGCTTTTCAATGATGTATTTTTCTTTTTGGAAAAATAACTTATGTATTCTTTACACAAATTAAGAAGAAAATTCTGAGAAAAACGTAATCAATATTAGGAGTAAAATAGAAATAAATCAAACTGCAGTGGCTAGACTGGGATGATTTAGTAATTCGGTGGTTTATTATCCAAATACAAACAAGTTCCTGAGTGAAAATCTTACCATTTATTAAGCTTAAGGAAAACATGAAAAAGAAGTTAATGAAAGGTGAACACTGTTCGAGAGTATAATCAAGAAATTGCAGATCACAGCATTTTACGATACTTAGTGCCTTCTGGACATTTATCTAAATATATCTAAATTCACAAACAACCTTTTAGCATGAAAGTTACAGAAACAACAGGAAAGATATGTAGCATTTAAATCAACTGAAAGCACAGAACTTTAATATGTCAAAAATGTCAGAAATTGCAGTACGCTAAGGCAAAAAAAAAAAAAAAAAAATAACAAGCTGCTTCAACAGAAAACATTGTTGGAATAGTAAAGGATTTGTTTAGTTATTTCTGCCAACAGAGATCACAACTGAATTTACATTAAATCTCCATCTTTTCTATGATCCAGGTGCTGCAACAGTTTCTTTAATTTGATGAAAAATGAAGTTACTTCATTCTATAAAATAATCCACCAGTAATTATTAAGTGCTGTGAGTTTTATTTACCTGAGTTCTAGGCCGGTGAGTGAATAAGGTATCTATATACCGAGAGCTTTAAAATTATCTCATTATTATTATTACATAATATTACTATTATTTCAACTCAGACGATTGTTGATGCCAATAAGATACATTGGAAGGTGCAGTGGCTTCTGCTGAGTAAAAATTAGTTTTCCAATGGAAAAAAAAAGTCCCTGGTTTGGTCTGAAAAGATTTAAGGTTTCGTTCTAATAGCTAAATAATCTATTGCCAATGTGTCATTTTCAATGAAAAATTTAAGAAAAATATTGATGCAAAAAAAAAAAATAAAGTAAATAAATTAAGATTATCATAATGGTAAGAGTTGTATTTTCTTTCGTGGCTTTATGAAGTGAATTGACAATATGATCACAAGTTTTAATTGAGCAATTTAAATATATTGTATATGATTTCTGTAGCACTTCTTTTTTTTTTTTTTTTTAATGGATGGTTTCTTTGATCTTTAAATAAATTTACAATAATTAGAAAAATCGAATAGCCCCCTCCCCCCATTTCAAATATCATTACTATTCAATGAATTATAGTTTTTTTAAAAAAATAAGTAACCTACAGATATTTAAGAAAGTGTTCTAATATTTTTAAAATATAATCTACCACTTCATATCAAAATAAATATTATTTTAAGATAAATTATAAGATACTATCCAGTTTCTTAATTATATTAAGAATCTTAATCCTTTATTTACGATAAAATTTATATGAGCAATGAGAAAACTGGAAATTTGAATTATATTTAAATTAGTTTCTCTTTTTTTAATAAATTAATTGATTTGGCTACATATCACTTTTTAGTTAGTAACAAAATATCATAATCATATATTGAATTCTGTAAAAAAAATAAAATAAATAAGATAAACTCTCCTAATCTTCAATGTAATAAAATATAAAAATATGAGATATTTAACTCCATCTCCAATAATAATATCTGTAATATATTTTATTTACCAATATAAACAGAAGAAATTAAATAAACAAATTATCAATTCTAAAACTGTAATAAAAATGGACAAGAATTGCTATCTTTCATTAAAAAGTTATGAAAGAAATTTAAAACGGGGGAATTAAAATCCTCAACCAACGGTATACATTCAACATAACATATATTTCATGATAAATTCTATTTCAAACCAACAGTTAAGTTACATGTCATTCCTATTACACCATAAGAATTCCTCCTTTAAAGGGAATTACCAAAATACATAAGTATTACGGTGAGCTACACCAACTAATTTTAGAGAACAGCTTAACTACATGTGGGCTGTTTATGCAATGGTCAATAAATTTTCATGCTTCACACAAAAACTGAAAAAGAAAAAGTGTAACTTTGGTTACAGCATCTTAAGTAGAAAAACAAAATGGGGGGAAAAAAAAGCAAAATAACGATAGAAGCCACTAAGCAAAACATTACACAATTTTCACAAAGGCTCCACACTGCTACATTTATGGAAGAAGAAGGAACAGACAGGCACACAAGTACATAAAATACAATTTACAAAAATATGTATTTATCATTTTTTTCTTTTGCAAAAGGGAGAAGTGTTAATAAATAATGCCTTAAATCTGAACAGTTTACATGCATTATCTTGGGAAAACCTCTTTGCATTATGAATAATTTTGAAATGTACCATTCGCCTTTTATATTTTCTCAATTGTTTTCTCATTCACCACTGATGATAAACGATTAACATTATTTGTAAAAGTTTTACAATTAAGTCTTCTTTGAAAAGAGGACTGTAAACTTTTGTTGATACGTCCATGTTTAGGAAGCTGAAAGTATCCAGTAGTGGTAACTTTTTAAATTTTAAAAAGAAATATTTTTAGATTAAATTATTTGTTTGTCTTTAATTGTTAACTTACGACTGAAAATAAATCTTAGTTAACTGAGTTTATTAAATAAAGCAATATAAAATTTTAATCCCAATAATAAAATAAAAATTCAAGCTGGACATTTATTAAATTGCCCAGCAGAATATAAAATAAAAACAGAATTGTGTATGTTTTATTAGCGAAATATTTTTCTAAACATTCAAGAAAATATATTTGTAGGAAGGCTGACTTCACTAGGTCGATGGTACTTTTAAATTACTGACAACAAATATATTATCCTTACCTATAGAAATAAGTTTAAGTGATGAATTTTCTTTCTTTCTTTCTTTTAAATTGTATTTGTGCTTTTTTTTTTTATTTTACAAATTAAAACTAAATGTTAATTATTTTGTTTTATATCCAAAAATATGAGTTGACACAATGAAGTGGAGTCTTTTTTTTTTCTTTTAAGTTTCTGTGGGGGTTCTGTGTAAAGTACAAACTACTACAGACAACCAGAAAAACAAAAAGAAAAGTGATACATATCAGCCAATGCTCATCGATTAAATAAAAACAATTGCACAAACATCCAAAAGAACCAGACTTTGCTATGCAAATGCTGTTGAAGAGGAGTGCCTTTTTTATGCTATTATCTCTTTACCTCTATCTTGTACCCGCAAAGCAGGTGAGCTTAAACCATGGACATCTGGAAGTAATGAATAATCACGACTGACTTCGGGTCTCCCATAACCACTGAAGAAGAGAAAAAAAAATAATAAAATTCCAATTTAAAATTTGTTTTCTTTAAAAAGAAATCTCAATACAAGGAATGACCTCTGTTTATTAAACAATTTAGAAAGACTAAAGGATTATATAATTTTACACTTTTATTTAAATCTAGCGACATTTGGTATCAAATCTTTTGCAATTTATTTTATTTTCTTTCAGTCAATCCAAAGACTTTTATTTATACAAGAATTTCAAAATTAACAATACAAACCAAAAATAAATGGAATAAAATAGAATGAAGATGCCAGATACAAAAAATAAATCCTAGATTCCTTTGCAAAGCTGGGGTAATTCCAACAACAGCTGTAAAACATTTAGTTCTAAATAATCTGTGCAGCGAAGTCTGCTGTTGCAGTAATTTAACCCAAGTTTGTCAAAAGGAAATAAATTGTTTTTTACACCTTGTAAACATGCTTCCACAGGTGGTACCATTCCAAACATACTCAATTATTAAGCTGTCTTCAATTTTTTATCAGCTTCTTCCAACTTCTGCCTCTTAACTCAAGAGATTCCTCAGTCTCCTAACCAAGTTAGCACTAATTTTGCTGCCTGCCAGGTAAGGAGGAATTTTTTTCTTCCATTAGATTAACAACCGATTCTCTTTTTTTTATTTTTTATCTTAAAATTTCATCAGTTAGTAACTAACCAACAATATATATATATCTTCTATAAATGACCATTACTTAATATACATTCAACATAATTTTATAAAGATACTACCAATTATTATTGTTGTTGCTGTTGCACTATCAAAGAAAAATATTAGTGACAGAGCAAATGCATTACATTCTAGCATTTCAACAACAACATTAATATTTGTTCTCTTATCAATGCTTGCGAAATTTTGCAAATTCAACTTGGAGAAGCAAAACAATATTAACTAATGATAATGTTTATTTCAAGGAATAGATTACTGATTACAAGATCAAAAGATTCTTAAATCTACCAACAAGAAAAAATGCAACATTTCTCTTTACATCTAACTGTTCAGAGCAATGTATTGAAAAAAACTACTGTTCTGACAAAGAAAAGTAGTAGTTTAATTGAATTTCACAGGTACACAGTACATCTAAATGCAAATTTTTTTAATTCCTTTACAACTGTATCTTGTGCAAATTTTTTTCTACTTAAATATTCTCTAAAGACTTAATTTTTTATTTACTAAAATAATCAAATTCTTTTTATTAGTTTAACAGCAGAAGAAGGTTTTTTTTTTTTTTTTTTCAAGAGCCTCTTGGCAATGACAGTTAGATGCTTGTGATTTTTATTAATTTTTTTTAATGAAGCTAAAAGGTTTATATCCCTGTTTCCCAACGTGGAGCGCACGCCCTACAGGGGGGCAATTTGATTGTTAAGGGGGGGCAATTGGAAAATAGAAAATTGTTTTTTTTTTTTTTTTTTGTCGTAAAGCTTAAAAAGTCGTTTTTTTTTTTTTGGTTGTGAAAATTATATCTAATTTGGTGGGGCATAGCACAAAAAAGGTTGGGAAACACTGGTTTATATGGTTGAGCATTTCAGAAGATTAATATAAAACAGTTTAGTTGTCTATGGAATTGTGCACTAACTGAGAGTTGACCAAATGTCAGCTGTGGAGAGTTATTGTGCCTACTTTCGAAATACGAAGAACAATATTTCAAAAATATTGAACTGATAACAAAGTATGGAATATATTAATACTCCGTAAATTTTACTTAAAAATAAGAAAAAAGAACATGGGAATGAATGATATCTTTGGTAGAGGGAGGGATGAAGAGGGAAGGTATTGTTGAAGGTGTATTGTAAAAGACTACATCATCTTTATTATGAATGTCTTATTGTCGCCTGAAGGACAATAAAGCAATAAACACATTTACATGAAACTTAACTGAAAATAACTGTACTGTGGATGTTATGCAAGTTTAAAGTTTACAAATAAACAACTCGAAACAAAGTGCACAACCATATTGGCTGCTTTTAGTTCACAGTTGTCAAGAGCACTGTAAAAAGGAAAATGGTGAAAAATGTTAAGAAAAAAGAATTTCTTTTCCAAACTTATCCTTACGAGATGATAATGTAGCGCTTAAAACATTTTTTTTTTACCCAGATCATGTAGAAATAAATATTAATAGATATTTAAAATGATAGTGGTACTATTTGGATAGAAAAGTCAGTTGAAAATAACGTGGAATATGATCAAAAATTATATTCCATTTGGCTGAAAAACAGCATCACTATATTAATATATACACTTATCTGTTACGATATTAAATCCATCTACACAGATAACTTCTTGAGAGATCCTTTACTTCATTATAACGATATTTCGAACGATCTATTCGATCATACTTCTTCAGGTTACATATGTTAGCATCACTATACATAGAATGTTGTCCATTCTATATGGTGCAGATAAAAAAACAAAAACAGCAACAGTTTTAAGGTTACTATAGTTTTGAATTAACACTAGGCTATTTACATCTCTGCTTCCTAATCTTTTACATATCACAGCTCCTAGTGAAGAATAGACTTACAGTGCTATCATGAGATGAGGACTGACACCTTATCCATATGGGTCCGCTCCTTTTTGGTGTCATCATCATACAAATATAGTATGTTGGCACAGAAAAAAACAAAACAAAACAAAAAAACATATCATCCCATTCTTCTGAAATTACTTTTTTACTTTGGTTTTGCTGTAGATTCTAATGATGCCAAAAGCACAATGTGCTCAGGATTCAGTTGCTATCATGAAACCTTTGCTGAACTTTTCTCTACATTGCTGTATGAAATCAGCTCAATCTTTTGTAGCCTTAGGTCTGTACAAAATGGCACATGCCTTATTGCAATCATCAAGACAGATCCATGTCTTATTCAGGATAATTTCCCAAAATCATATGTCATCTGGTTCTCTTAGAACCATGTGGCAGTTAATAAAATGTTTCATATGTCATGGGATTAGTTTAAGCCCATGGGTCTTATGATGTTTCACAACTCCCAGATTGGTGTGCCTGTGCACAGTTGCTGAAGATATATGGACCTTCACTGTCATTTATTTTTGTATGGGTAGGTTCTTTCTTAGTGGGGCTGGGTAGCCAAGTGGTAATGCACTTGATTGCAGGATGGAGAAGCTAGATTCAATCCCTGGTAGAGGTTGGGGATTTTCTACGCTGAATTTTCCACTAGACAAGTCTTAGGGTCCATCCCTCTGAAGAATGGAAGAGAAATTTCTTTTCCCAGGAGTTAATGGCAAGCAAGTGTCAGTCTGATCACCTGACCTCAACTTAGCCCAGTTGGTCAGGAAACATTAGGAGGCTTATCTCGCACAACGAAAGCCTGTAGTGGTATACTTTAACTGACTTATATGTTCTCTCTTAAGGTCATCCCTTCTGACCATCTAGAGGAGTACGTGCAAGCTCTTGTCATCTTTGGGTGAAATTCAGATATTATGCATTCTCATCTGGTGGTAGTTGTTTGTTCGTATTTACCATATTTGATATTGTCCCTCTTCTGACTTCAAAGCAATGCATATATCAAGCAACTTTTCTGCATGACTGAATAGCTCACATTGCATTCACAAAAATATAACCTTCTAAAATGGCTTCATTTTCTTTGCATTAATGCTTTACATTTTCCTTGTCATAACTACATTTATTTTTATCAGATGTGTTCTATGCATATTATTTGAATAATGAGACATTCCATTCCACACACATTAAAACCATTCTATGCTGAAATGGACCTCGCTATATATAGCGAAGCAAAACTATTAGCACATTTTTTAGAAATTTAATGTTAAGTTAAAATTGAAAATACTGAACATAGTTTTCCTCAAAACTACGAAGTCTTTAACAGGAATAGTTGTAATCATTGTTTATTTCATAACATATTGAAATCGACACAACAATAACACAGACATATTAGTACAATGCAGCTCCTGAACTGATGCACCATAACGATGCACTTGGTATGCCATAAGAAAATTCATTTATAGTAAATATTTAGTTTCACACAGCTGAATGCTTTGTTCTAGATCAAATTCTAGATGACAATTAATCTGGGTAATCAAAATTTTTTTTTCTTCTTCTAATAATCAGGCTTAATAAGGTATTAAAATTAACGTTCAAATCACCTTAAAATGTATTTCAGGTTATTTTTAAATGTTTGAAAGAGACTGAAATATTCATCTTTAAATTATGCTGACTTTTTTTTTAAATGATTCCATTATATAAAAGCAAAGAAAAAGTTAGCTGTGCTACAGATTTTAGCAAGTGTCCCAAGAAAAAAAAAGATTAAGAAGCACTGGTATAGTACCTTCTGGCTCGCCAAAGAAGTTTCAATATGACTGACTGGAAATAATAACAACTATCACCTAGAATAGGAGAATTCCACAACAGTTTTCCAAATTTTATATGTTAAACAACATTCCTATTGCTCCTTTACATGAATTTCTAGGATGTCTCATCTACTTTCACAAAACACTCAAACAACATTTATCCTAGGAATTTATCCATAAATAACTTGTGGTAACTCACCTAACTCTTATGATGAGTTTAAGCTGTCAAATACAGATTCTTAGATGTAAAAATGGAGCACAGTAAGGAATATTAGGTCTAAAACAATTGTTATTCATTGATATTAGAAAATCGTAATAGTAGTACTCAACACTACAAATGCTTTCAGTAAAGACTTACTTTCAAATTTCATGAACACCGACCATAATTTTTCATTAATCAAGTCAGACAAGTCACTGCTTTTGATGCCAAGTTGTCCAGATAACATGTTAGTTTGGAAACATGCTCAAAGATGGTGTTGTCATGTGGTAAAAAAAAGGCAAACTTCTACACTATATATAAAAATCTGATATATTGAATATCAGAAAACAGTGCATTACTTTATTTACAAAACAGCTTCAACAATGCGAAATCACTGGAGCTGCATTTCTGTCAAACTACACTAAATGTGTAAAATTTGTGGTAAATTGCTAATTCAGATCATGATAAAAAAACGTGATGAAAGACCTGTGATTAAAAAAAAAATGAAACCAGCACAGAGGCTTTTCCATAATGAAAGATATTAATGTTAGACTATGATTTCTGACATTCTACGTAGAGGGCTTTGGAGCGCATTCTAATGCTCCAAATGGGAAACAACAGGCACTTCAAACGATGTGCTCGCCGTTTATTGAAAAAAAAAAAAAAAGTACAGAAAAATGGTCAATAGATGGCACTGTAGCAATAGATAACCACAACTAACAAAAACAATAACCATGTGTTACTCTAAAATTATAACTTAAATAATGTCGATACTAAACTAAAAGGTAACACAAGAACTAACGAAAGACAAAAAGCAGTTCCATCAAATTCGACTAGTTTAAAGTTCCGCTCCATGTACCAAATAGAGAGCGGAGTGAAGAGTTTCATCACTGGCCACATGTCGCTCTCCAACTGAAGGTCATATCATGGTCATGCATTAAATTATTTGCATAATGCTGACTCACTGCTCTATAAAAGAAAAGAAAGCTCTTCAAAAGCATTCGATGCTCATCAGCACCTCACGAGCAATGCCAACGTTGCAGGAAAAAAACAATATTGGTGAAGTTGTTCTATAAGAACAATAGCAATGCAGCTGCGGCTGTTAGGGAATTCTGGCATCAGAAGCATGTAAGGCATGGACCAATGTCTGCTCATGCTGTCCACAAATGACTGCAAAATTTGAAGCAACAGGAAAACTTGGCATTCTACCAGGTAAGAAAATATTTATAAATATATATTAAAATATATAAACTCGTCTACCGGGCCCATTTCTAAAAGTGACTGTGGTGTGGATTTACGGCTAATTTCATCATTGGGCCATATCTTTTTGAAGAGGTAACTCTAACTGACACCGCACCTGTTCCATAACCAGACAGAGGTATTATGACATGTAGGTGAATTTCATGATACCAGAGCTTCAACAATGCGAGTGCCTTTAGGAAACTACATTCATGCAAGAAGGTGCACCACCCCACATCACCCATTGTGTTCAAAATTTGTTAAGGCAGCACTTTACAAATGATCAGGTTATCAGTCATTATTTCCAGACAACTTGTCCTCCTCAATCACCTGATCTCACCCCATGTGACTTCTGGTTATGGAGTTTTTTGAACTAGATGTATCGTGAAAGTTGTCAAACTTTAAATGTCAAAGTAATAATATCTGAAGACCGGATTCTCAGCAACGGATCACAAGAGGTCAGAGGTCCCTCTTTGGTCCGCCATTGGGAGAGAGAGCCAATCGCATGAGGTCTTGAGCTTCCAGATCAGCCAGCCAGAGTGGGGTTTAACTGACCAATCCAGGAAGGTTTTCGACATTGCATCAATATTCCTCTCGCTGAAGTGACACCATTTGATCTGGCCAGTTCATCATAAATATTCATCGTACGGTCAATTTGTCATCCTGTCAATCTTAGCAAACATTCTACACCTATCTTCAACCATAATGAAATCTTATGACAAAATGGATGTCAAAGTTCTAGGGTAAAGAGGATTCTATGTAATGGACTGTTCAGTACCTAAATAAAAGTTTGTCCAGGAAATATGCATATCCAATTTGAGATGTGTAAAACAAATACGCATGTAGTTTAATCCCAATTAAATATACCTGCCCTCAATAAAATTCTCTGAATGTGCACAATGTCTTTATTTTCCACACAGAGAATTAGAAATATCTCGAGTGCAGTGTAAAAACTTCGGTAAAGAAACTTACATCTGCCAATGTGATGTGGGATGTTACTTGTGAAGCATTAATCAACTAGAATGGGCTTCAGAATCAGTGTCAATGAGTGTAACTCAATTACAGCCATGTGGTTGGTATGCTGCTAAGACATCGGCCTTTCCTCTGAGTACTAAGGCTTGAATCATGGTGGATAATCAGTGCTGCGTAGGTTTTCTTGAGGTTCTACTATATCCCTTGCAATACTTCCATTATTGTTTCATCTTCATTCTCTCTGTCTGTCCCCGTTTCTCTTCCTTAAATAATAATAAAAAAGGAGACAAAGCCTGATTGTCATCTAACGGTACCGTTGCGATATTTCATCCAACGGCAGCAACATTCTTCACCCATCACGGAGTGTTATTTCCATGACTCCCTGATTCAAGATGGATTAAGGGATAAGACAGACAGACACACCCGTAACTCATAAATTAGGACACAGTATTTGAGGACTTTCAATTTATACTTAAGGGATTCATATTCTTTTGCTTTGATATTGTTCAATTTGTTTGATGTTTACCATAAAAAGAATAACCTTTTTTAAACTAGCGTGATTATGTTAAATTACTGTAAAATTTCTTTTATTCTATATTCTGATTCCAATATTCTTGCTCAAAAATAAACTGTCCAAATAAACTTCAATGAGATTTTTTCAATTCCCTCCAAAAAGTTACTTGCATTAATAATAAACACGGAGGTTTTATTTATAAGTTATCATTTCATGACTAAACAATCAAATTGAATGAATGATGATGCAGTTGAAATATTCACAGAACTACAGTGCTATATTGGATCTTACACCTTTTTTAAAGACGATATCTACACTTTTTAGGTAGCTATCTATAAAGGAAATTAAGCATTTTTAAGTTTTTTTTTTCCTTTCTTATTACAAATTTAATGAGATTCTGCAGTATTTCTTACATTATTTGAATACCATGATCTATAAACTCCAGAATACATCTTGAAATTCAGTCAAGGTTTCATTACTTTTCTTAGTACTTAATGTTTAACATTAACTGACTTCAAATCACAAAATCGCCTTTACAGTACCAATTGCTTTGTCTTCTGGCTCCTTCCTCTCTTAACATTCTAAATAGTTTTCTGAATATTGAAAATTAAGACATCTAGTGTTCATTCCTGAAATTGCTGCCTCTGAATCAATTCTGGAATATCCAAAATTTTCATCTTCAATTTTTATCTAATTAATACTAATAAGACTTTCATGATAACCATCTTCAGGTTTCAAATGTCAGTGCTTTGTAATATCTCAACTCTTTCAATGCTCACCATGACTGGAATTTTTCATTAGGTTTCAGCTAGGGATAATCTAAGCAGTTTTTTATGTCTTCACTCAGCTCATGAAAGCTGTTATTCGTTATTCTCTTTGTGTGACATAATCTCCAAAATCAGCAAAGCATGTTTCAGCTTCTGGAAGGACTAGCCCTTCTTGCAAAGTTTTCAATTACAGGCATTCTCTCTCCTCTTGACCATGTATCAGCAACAAGTAGTTCTTTGGAAAACCTTTGGCAGCTCCAGACATCTCAATGATACTGATGGTTCGTTTCTCATTTGGTTGGCTTGGGAAATGGAGCAAGAAGTTCAATACTTGTATTTTGGATTTCCATGAAATTTTGAAGAAAAAAAGGTCTTCATAATAAAAAGGTGCCAACCTTATTCTTGATAATACCAAATATCTTTTTAGCAAGGCTTGTTTCCATATAGTAAATGATATTCTTAACATCTTCTTAGATCTTGAAAAATAATAACCTACTTCTGTGCTTTTTAAAATCCCACTCTTGCACTCTTGGCTACCTCCACATTTACACATTTCTGTGGTTTTCCTTCCATTTTTGATAGGTGGCTTCTATGTCTGTGTGTCTAAACTGGAAATTCGACCCCCGATGGCCTGAAAATAAGGGGAAAATCTTACTTCTGGTCCAGCCATATCTGGGTTTAAGTGGTCACTGACAGGATGAGAAAGATGTAATTGGACAAAATTAGGGTCTACGTATACTGAATCAATTATGCTGAGAACGAATATGAAACCCTAAAACCAACATGTTCATTTAAGGTTTAGGATGGTCACTTACTCAAGAGTGGCTCGAATGCTGCAAAAAGATTCAAATTGTATGGAGTCACTTGGTTTTGTGTTTATTACAAAACTGCATTGACTTGTTTGTCTATTTATGAATGTATTTCTTCTAATTTATCATTTGCTACTCAAACCATCAAACCATCTTAGTAATAGTAATTTTTTCTTGGGTACATGTAACATTGTAAATTCTTGTGGCAATTCTATTATTTCCCTTCTCTATATGGAAATGTATCCATCTAGATACTAACATCAGAAAAAGATAACTTTAAAGATCTGAGCAATACCTAACTAATCTGATAACGAGAATTTAATCCAAAGAATCAAAATTTCAGTAAAACAAAACTTAAGTTATATAATTTTAAATTCTTATTTCTGCTAAATATGAAAAAAAAAAATGACTTATAAGAAAATGATTAGTTCAGTCAAAAAATATTGTTTCAAATTTCTTGTGATCATTACTTTATTACAAGCTAATATGTGTTTAAGGAAAAATAAAACTCCATTTTTTGCTTCTCCATTTTTAATCAAAAAATAACACTAGATACAAAGTATGGAATTTCTTTATTAATGTTTAGAAAATGAATACGACTTTCATGTTGGGAGGTTCCATATTCTGTCTTACGATTATTCCTATTGAGGCCTCGTTGTTACTGGTGACTACTTCCAGCTGATGACTGCCAATAAAGCATGAAACAGCTGTTATGGAATATCACCTAGTTAACTCACTTGTTAAGTCTCACTGATTGTAACTTATGAATTCATTCCATGCTACATCACACAGGCCATGTAACTCATAGTCTCAGATTTTGATGAAATTTGGTACATCTGTTCTTGGGAGGGTCTTAGTTCAAATTCCAAGTTATAGGTTTCTAGGTAACTTGGATCCAGAGCAGTAGAAGTTAGAATGTTTTTTTGTAAATGTTATCGCAACCGATCCTTTATGAGACAGTTCCATTTGAATTATATGTTTTTACTAAATGTTTTATGACTTGTGAAAGAAAATTTTGGGTATTTCTTTCGAGATTTCAAATATGGTAACCAAATTGTGATAAACCTCAAACTTTTTGAGCTATAGCTTTATGAATGCTAAAAAAGCATTTACCAAAAATGCTGTTGACCTTGAAACATAATATCATGAATATCTCAAATGGTAGACCAGATACAGAGATGGGACTTACACCTTTGGAAAGAGTAGATAATTTCCTAAGTAGTAGTAAAAAAAAAAACAAACAAAAAAAAAAACAAACAGTGGGTTATTGATTGTAACACCATCTGCAAAACAATGTGTTTTTTTCCCTTTAAATTTCCCCCTTGCTACACATGTTTTAGAGAAGGAAGGAACACCCGGTTGTAAAATACTGAGAAACTATAAAACAAAAATACTAAATAAAATAAATATAAAACAAAAAGCCATCAAAGTACAAAAGAAAATCAATAGATTTCGTCCCTGAGCTATCATCGACGGGAGTCTTGAGATTTGTTGTTTTATGGTTATTTCAGGGACATTAATTTTATTCCATTTTACTTAGAAACCACTATGAATCTATTGCTCTTTATTATTATTCTTAGTAGTAATGTTATTGACTTCAACCCTGGTTGCAAAATACTTAGAAATTTCTTTAAACCCTATGCTTTAGAACAAGAGTATTGAAAAAAAGAACATTAGGAATGTGAAGAAGATAAAACTTTGTTTGAAACATTTTAATGAAAGTGAAATGTACTCTATGACAAAAAAACAAAACAAAACAATGCACTGGAGAATGTTGACAAAACTTAATATACAATTACCTCATGGGTAAACTGGATAGACACGATTAAAGCAATCACAGGCCTAAGTTTAGAGCAGCTAAGAAGGAAGGCACAAGATCGGAAAGAGTGGCGAGAGATGACCCATAGAATCGCCAAGAGTCGGATACGGCTAAATGGTTAAAGACACATGGGTAAAACATGTAAAAAAAATGCCAATGAATGCAGAGGATTGGTGCATTTGAACTGTGCATTCTGGATTGCTTATAAGTAGCGTTTTTCTCTAGTTTTGGCACTTCCGAACGTTTTTGTGGTTGAGTGCTGTTTTCTAGCCACTGAGGATGCCACGACACACCACCCAACAATTGTATCAATGTCTGAGTGAATTTGGCAGAGTATCGTGGGCTTGAGAGAGACAGGTTGGACATATCGTTCTGTTGCATGCCACTTGGGTCCCAGTGATGCCACAATAAGAAGTTATTGGGTCCAGCAGTCGGTCCGGCAATGCCTGTACACCTGTCAGGTGGGCAGTGGTCAGCCAAGAGCAATCACAACCAGAGAGGAGGGAGAGATCGGCCTTCAGGACACCAACAGTTTCGATAAATTTCATCAGAGGAGAGTTAATGGCATCTCTGCAGGCTGTTGTGTCACAATGAACCATTGCTAGAAGGCTGGCAGACACTGGATTGTGATGCTGGCATCCGTTATGAAGACTACTACTGATCCCGTAGCATCGCCATCACTGCCTGCTGCGCCACAGCAGCATGGAATGTAACTGATTGGGAATGTATAGTGTTTAGTGATGAATTTAGGCTCTCACTTGGAGTCAATGATCGCCAAATATACATGGGGAGATGACATGGGCCTGCGCATCTACCTTGCCTAACTAGAGCGTCACACTTACCATCCTCATTGGGGAGCCATTGGTTCTCAGCTGTTGGTTTGTTAAACAAAACTGAAGATAGGTTACATTAAATGATGGAATTTTTGACAGTTCATCTCCTACAACAGTTATTTCAATAGTGTAAAGCAGTTAGTTCAAGTTCTTCAAGTAGAGGACTTATGAGGAACCAAACTTTTGAGTTGGTTCAAAAGACTAAGAACAGTTATTGAATGTAAGAATGTAAAAAACAGAATGTAAGTTCACAATCCATTCAACTTATGAAAATGAAACAAAGTGCTTCATGTGAACTGACTTGTGATGTATATTTTGTTCAAAATATTTCACAGTCATTAATGTTTCATTAATGTTTCAAACTAAAGTTTTATCTTCTTCACATTTCTAATGTTCTTTTTTCAGTACTCTTGTTCTAAAGCATAAGGTTTAAAGAAGTTTCTAAGTATTTTGCAACCAGGGTTGAAGTCAATAACATTACTACTAAATAACATTATTACTAATAAATAATAATAGATTCAGATAGTTTCTAAGTAAAATGGAATAAAATTAATGTCCCTGAAATAACCATAAAACAACAAATCTCAAGACTCCCACCGATGATAGCTCAAGGACGAAATCTATTGATTTTCTTTTGTACTTTGATGGCTTTTTGTTTTATATTTATTTTATTTAGTATTTTTGTTTTATAGTTTCTCACTATTTTACAACCGGGAGTTCCTTTCTTCTCTAAAACATGTATAGCAAGGGGAAATTTAATGGGTGAAAAACACATTATTGTTCTGCAGATGGTGTTGCAATCAATAACCCACTGGTTTTTTTTTAACTACTACTTAGGAAATTATCGGCTCTTTCCAAAGGCATAAGTCCCATCTCTGTATCTGATCTGCTATTTGAGATATTCATGGTATTATGTTTCAAGGTCAACAGCATTTTGGTAAATGCTTTTTTAGCATTCATAAAGCTATAGCTAAAAAAGTATGAGGTTTATCACAATGTTGTTACCATATTTGAAATCTCCAGGCAATTTTACACAGGGAATAGCCAAAATTTTCTTTCACAAGTCATAAAACATTAAGTAAAAACAAAAAATTCAAATGGCTCTGTTTCTGTATAGGTTGTGACAATATTTGAAGCACTGCTACTCTGGATCCAAGTGGCCTAGAAACGTATAACTTGGAATTTGAACTAAGACCTTTCCCAAGAACAAATGTATCAAAATTCATCAAAATCTGAGACTATGGATTGCATTTCACATTTTTTCTGTGTGAATTGTCATGGAATGATTCGAATACAACTGTTTTATTGATGATGATTTTTTTTATCTGGCAACTTCTCATCAAAATATATTGTACTTAACTAGATCTTACTTTCAATCTTATCAAAATTCATTAATTTTTGTGGATTTCTCCTTTATAGATTTGCTAACCTTATTTTTCTGACTTAGAGAAAGGGTGAATGCCTTATGAGACAAGAAGGACAAATACTTCTTTATGTTCTAAATTATTCTTTAATTTCAGTTAATTTCAAGTTTTTTTATTTAAAAATTTAGAGCATATGTAGCTATTGTACTGTAAAATAAGATAAATTGAAAGATGAATTTTTTTTCAAAGAATTTTTATGATGCAATTTTTGAAAGTAAGATTCATAGAATAGTACAGACATTTATTTAAACTAAATATAAAAAAATAAAAAAATAAAATAATAATTGCAAAAATCACTTGAACCAATGTCTTTAAACTCCATTGTAAAATCAGAAAAAAGTGATTTTTTTTTCCATGAATTTGATTTGAATTGCTCTAAATATTTCAATCGTAAAGCATAATTCAATTTTCATATAACAGATCAATATTACAGAAGAAATGAATAAAAATGAGTATTAAGTTTGAACTAAAAGTAAATTTAAAAGTAAATGGGATTACTTAACTAAGATTCTTTATAATAAATATCATTATTTTTTTAAATTTTACCTGATCAGTCGATGAACGATGAGTTCCACCTGGTCATCCTGTCTAAGTTCGGCAACGATGTCATTAATTTCTTCTGTGGACTGGTTACAGAGAGATCGTCCATTCCATTCTATGAGTTCATCACCAGGTTTTAGCCGACCAACCGTGTCAGCTACGCTTCCTTGCTTGACTTTCTCGATGACTGCACCCATTTCCCCACTGCTAAGTAGGTGGCCTCTGACCACCTTCAGCCCAAAGATGGCTGGGTTGGATGAGCTTCCTGCACCTTCCTTCAATGTTTTCTTCAAGATCATGTGACCCCGAAGTATAGTACCATTGGCAATAACTTGCCATTGTACTGGATGCTGTGCAGGAAGCAAATGAACAGACCTATTACTATATATATTTTAAAATTGAGGTTTGATTGGCTGATATACATATACACACAACAACAACAAACTGCAGTTACATTTGACTGTGGGTGAAGAGATATTTAAGATACAATTATTAATCTTACTGAGAAATTTCACAATGTTTTAGATTTTTTCTTAAATATGTAATCACTAAAATGAAAGCCACTAAAACATTATTCTTGTTTAATTTGATTGCAATATTAAAGATAAATTTTTAAATATATATAACGATAATGAATTTTGACTATTTAACTGTTACTTCTTGGTTACTATATAACTAGTCATTAAACTTTATCTTCTTAATTGCTTTTATTGTGATGATAAATGTCTGAATGATTTGAAAAAAAATATCAAAATTAATATGTCTTTTCTGTTTAGCCAGAATTTATCAAGGTCAAAAGAAACCAAAAAAAAAAAAAAAAATAGGGTGCAAATTACTCAAGTTAAAAACTTTTAAATGTGAAATTGTAGTGTTACTTTAAGGTGAATGATAATTAAATTTTTATAATGTTATCGTCCATTGTTTTATAAATGATTGAAAGCAAGAAATTCTTACTTCATTGAAAGCTCTCATTCATGACTTAAACAAGGAATTCACACCTTATAAAACCTAAACATCATCACTGCCTAACTAATACCAACAGTCTGCAATTCAAATCTGCAGAGGATCTCGCACAAATCAATTGCATAGAAATGACCAAAGGAAAAATACAATGAATTTGAAGTGGAAGCAACATTGAAACCTACCAAAGAGAAACTTATTGACCACCTCAGAAAAAGGTTTAGACACTGAAGGCTTTAGACAAAGTAAACAAGAGCTGACAAGTAGATTATGTTAATGTTCAATCTACTGCTTGTTCCTATTTTGCCAGACCTACAGACAAAATATAGCTAATTATAGATGATGATGATGTTCTTATAGCTTTTAGAATTCCACGCTCAATTAGTAGGTAATTTTTAATTCACCTGACAGCAACAATTCCCAGTGATACGTAAAGGAGATACTACTAGGAAATATATAGGCTAATAGGAAAATTACTGATTGAAATTTGTATATTTAATTTACATAGTTTTTCACTCAGATTTGAAATATCAGAAATGGTTATTTTTACAGGTTTTTAAAGATGTATGAAAGGATGCGTTACATTTATAAATCCACAATGACAAATATTTCATCTTTCAGACTAATCAATAGCTACATTTGGCCATTTGCCAATAATTTAAGATAATTATTGACATTTAACACTTTCTATTAGAAAAGCTGCAAATGCTGTATTGTTTATAGGTCAACAGATTGTTTTGCCAAACTGCTTATTAAACTGACAAATGATCAGTATTTATTGAAGAGCCAAACAACCCGAGGAAAAAATCACTGGCTATGTTACATCAAGTATAAAATTTTAATAAATTCTTCTAGTGTAACTTTTACTAATAAACTTTATAAATGAATTTGTTGAAATAGTAAACACATTCATAAAATGAAGTTTTACAAAATAAGAATTAACTATCTTTCTTTCATTTATGCTATTCTTCAGGTCCTTACTGAATACACAATTTTGTTGTATAAAAGATTTTAAGCTCCCACTCTCTTCTTACACAATATCTTTGCAAATGCTAAATTAATTGTCTGGCTTTTTTACTAAGGCAATAGTTACATGTCCCGAATGATCCTTTTATATTCTATTTTATAATATAACATGTCTACAACATATAAAATCCTAACAGCAAGCATATGGTCAAGGCGGTTTGGGCCTGTTGGTATGCCTATATTTGAAACCCAGCATGGCTAAGATGCTCTTATGCGTTTCTCTTCTTTTCAACAACTTGTTCACAATTCATACTGTATCCTTGGCACAGTTTAGCAACTGTCACTTCTGCATAATAAAAACATTCCACAGTGAAATGTGTTGAAGATCAAACAACAGCAACAGCAATCATGAATAACAGACTTAAAAACCTTATTGTTAACCACAATTCTTGAATCCAAAGGATTCCATTAAGAAATCCAGAGATTTCAAGGAACAACTGATACCTGACTCAACACTAGTAAATGAGATGACTAAACATAAGAAATTTATTTATAATATATAGATTGCAAGATAAGTATGATAGTGAATGATATTTGTATGCCTTCGAGATTGAGCGTATGCATCTATTAACTTCTTAATTTGGGAACGTTATAATACGACTATAGTAGAGAAGGTGATACAAGAAACAAACCAATAAACAATAAAAGAAGTTGCCAAAGAAATCTTCAGTGGTTTTTTGCATCACTGTTAGGCCTCTATGCAATCTGCTTAATGACTATCAATCATTCAATGCAAACTAAAGTATGGCCGAAAACAAACGACACTGAACAATTTGACCACATGAAAGGGGGCACTGCGAGATGAACACGTAGGCGATTGTTGTATTCGAAGCAGAAATGATTGTGGATGTGAGATTAATCAGTGTAGCTTTGAAAATGGTATTAACTACCAAAGAGAAAGTGTTTATTGTGGAAAACTATTTTCGATCATACAGAACAGGCCGTGGCAATGGACCTAGCCTCCTACACGTTGCTACGGAATTTCGGGAGCATTTTAACAATCCAGCATCCATGAACAAGGTTATGCTATCCTTCGTCAATAAATTCGTTGAACCAGAAGTGTACTAACACAGTGGAAAGGTTACACTGGCCATCCCATAACAGTAACAACGAATGAAGATCACGTCTGACTTTTTGAGGAAGTGTTGTGGTCGCCACAATGAAGTTTCCGACGAACGGCAGTTAAACTGGATATGGGTCGAACATGAGTTCGACATATGTTTAAAACCATTAGTGGGTTCCCTTACAAGATACAGACTAACCAACCATTGAAACCTGTTGATAAAGAAGCAAGGGTCGTGTACTGTGCTTTCATGTTAGCAAAGGTGTATGACAGTCCCGGATTTTTGGCTAATGTTTGGTTTTTAGAAGAGTGTCTTGTTCATCTGAATGGCTATATTAATAAACAAACAATCCAATTCCTTGGTTTCACCTGGCCAAACATCATTATTGAAACAACTCCACAGTGAACGGGTAACGATAAGGTGTGCGGTCTCTGGAAATGATATCATTGGTTCATATATCATTGAGGATGACCAACAGAATCCAGTGACTGTAAATCAGGTGCATTATAGAGAACAGGTAATCACACCATTTCTCAAGGACCTCCAACGTTTCTGCTGAGCACGACACCTATGTCTTCATTCCCAGTGGTTTCAACATCATGGGGCTACGTGTCGTACGGCGAGAGGAATCACTTTGGCTACTTCATGAAACCTACGGAAATCACGTGATATCCTGTGGAGCAAACATTCCATATCCCTCACATTCCCCTGATTTCACTCCATCTGATGCGTAGTTTGAGGAATGCTGAAGGAAATGCTTTTTCAAGGGCAACCTCCAGCAAACATTGCTGAGCTGCGACAAAAGATTATGACATTTCTTAGGAGAATGGAACAACCTCTCTTCCAGGACATGGTGGACAACCTATGCAACCACTACGAGTACTGATTAGAACACCAAGGAGATCACATTAAACATGCATTTGTCAACAACCACCATTGATTATTCTTTTGGTTACAGCGTTTTCTGTTCAAAACGGTTCAGTGTCGTTTGTTTTGGACCATACTATATATTAATCTCCTATACAAGGTATTCAAAGTGAAGTTTTCTTCTGATGTTTTAAAAACAACTGGTGATTTTTAATACTGAATTAAAATCTTCTATCATGTCAAGTATTTTCTTTTTTTTACAAAGGAGTAAAGAAAAATGTTATATGACTCATTTTACGTCTCATACTGTTATTGGAACTTATTTTATCTTTAAAAAAAATGTGCATATACATATCTTTCTATAAAGTTCATTATGTGTACTGCTACTATAAATAGTCACATTTAATTTAAAAGAAATTTTTATTCTTGATTCTGTACACTACCACTTGCATCAATTTGAAATTTTCCTTTTCAGCATTCAACAGTAGTCACTGATCTTCAATTTTTCCTGCTTTTTTTTTTTCCATATCTTTTTATCTTGATAACATCATCTTACTACTTAAAAAAACAAACAAGGAAAGTTGTTGATGCGAGAATGCATGAACTCTGTTTTGGAAATTATGTTGCAACCAAGACTTCTAAATTTAAGTATCACATCTTCCACAATAACTTATATAATTAGGATCTTTTGTGTCTCAAAAATTTTTCAGACCTCATCCTTGAAGCTTACTCATTCATGGCCCCCACAAACTTACCAACCATTAAAACCAAGTGGTCCAAGCTTTCAGACGACATCATGGCATCCATCTTCAGGGAATGAGAAGCGAGATCATGGTGGAAAGCCCACGATGATCTCGCTTCTCCTTCCCTGAAGACGGACGCCATGATGGCATCTGAAAGCTTGAACCACTTGGTTTTACTTGGTTGGAAACCCGAGATGTATTCTTTAATCTTCGTCGCCAAGAAAGTTTTAAGACTCATAACCAATATAAGTTTTCAAGTTTGAGATCCTATTAAGATTCCTTCCATTAGCTTTGTTGGTAATAGATAAAATTGGCTGCAAATATAGTTTAAACACTCCACCCTCTTTTCTAAATCCTTAACAAACTGTTTCATTAAACCAGCATTAATGTGGAAAAGTGGAAGCAAAACTATGGTCAATCAACAGTTCTTGTTTAATATTTTCTTGAATCCCGACAGTAAATTAGTTCTAGGTAGTCAATCTTTCAATTTTCAGTGAATTTTTTTGTCATGTCTGTCCTGCTCACACACACACACCTACCAAAAAAAAAAAGGAGACATTTTGTTTATTTCAAGCAACATTCCAATCATTTTTAATTCACTACACAGATGCCATCAATGTTCCTCATATTTCACTTTTTTTTAAGTAAAAATAAAAAATCCATTTTTCATATGATTCTTATAAATGCACCGACTGTGCTTCTCAATAGATGTGTACATATTATGTATCAGTGTGAAGCAGTTTTTAACAATACAACTCTTATAACTTTTGTAATAGTCAACAACAACTTGTTTACACAATCACTTGTTTACACTGTTAGTGAATGCCATTAGCAATCTACCAATGGAAGGAGAATCAAGGCCAAGCAGTCATAGGATACACCTGAATACCATGTTGGTAAGATTCTATGAATGACTATTATATAATTCTTTATTAAAATGCTATTTTTTTCATGAATTATAAAATATTTGCAAGTGATACAAAAAAAAAAAAAACCATTCTTTTTTTTTAAATTTTGGATTAAAAAATAGTTTAAAAGAAATATTAATTTTATGACATCAAATAAATACATGCTGAACAGTTATAAATGGGTTAATTTAATTATATCCCTCACAAGCCAATCATTTGAATGAATTCTTGTTTACTTTAAAAAAAGGTCTTCTCCAATGGCAGCTGTCTAGAATTTGAGCTAATAATACAGCAGCCTACACATCATCTATGAAAAGATTGAGGAAATGTAGGTTATTCATACAAAATAAAAATGACGATAAACTTTAGATACCTAAAGGATGAATTATTATTTATGAACAGATATGAATGAAATAAAGAAGGAAATTCAAGAATTGTTAAATAAACTACATCTGCTTTTAAAATTTTCCTTTATGAAAATTTTTTTTTAACTGAAACTCCTTAATAGTTTGCCATAGCTATTTGCTCATTTGGATATCAGCTGACATTGGGTAATAACCAAGAAACAGCTGTACCCAATGGTCCCCCCAAAATAATGAGAAAATAATCTGGAATCGGAATTTGATATTTACATCATGAATTGATGAACTGTTTTACTTGTTTTTTTCCTTTATTCTAATGCTTTATTTGAACACCCTTGAACCATGTGAAATGTAGACTAAATCAAATTAATGTAGGGGATCTTTTTAGAAATTAATGTTATAATTGAAATGCACGGGGAATCTTTATCCAATTCAACATACCATACCTGTTCTTAAAAATTTTTGATTCACTGGAATCCACGTACTTGTTTAAAAACTTCCAAAAGTCAATTCAAACCATCAATAAGAAATACAAATGTCATCTTTATTCAACAATACTTTGAGGAATGAAGGTAGAGACTCGTAGACATTAAGAATCAAAACTAAAACTGCAGCTTTTTAGTGATTTTTAAAAAAAGGTAACTTAGTCCAAATAGCACAAGCAATTTAAGAATTGAAACCACTCAGGCCTGGATAAGCATTTCAGCAAACTAAAGTCTAAATAAAAAAAAAGTGGTCAAATCAACTACTTTGCATAAGATTTACCATGCATTCGATGATTCTTTTGCTCATTTAACATTATCAAACACATGATTATCAAATGCCAAGCTGTATCTAAAAGTGAGAGTTTATGCTATCTTTTCAAAATGAAGCTATTGCCACAAAAAGATCTATACAGAGAAAGACTCTTTATAAAGAAAACAGTATAAAAAGATGTAAGAGTTAACAGAAGATTCTTCATATACTTTTGAAATATCATATTATGAAAGATATCTTAAACTAAACAATCAAATACAATCACTAAAAAAAAATTAATAAAAAAACCTAATTACAAATATAAACTTGAAACAATATGGAAGATTAACTCTTTTTCAACAAAACTTTTCTAACCAGCAAAGCAATAGAGGATAATTAAAAGATTTGTATTACTAATAAAAAGAAAACAATATTTTATTGATACAGCAACACCATTTGCAAGAAATTTGCAGACAACTCAGAGAAATGATGAAAATATTCATATCTTCCTCAAATTAAAACTTCTAGAATTGGAAGAACCTCAAGAGAATTAGTATTAATGATGAATTTTATTCAGGGACAAGTGTTTGGGTGTTCAAGCTTTCTGCAGTTTGATGTGTGATGGCAAATTTCCCAAAAGCATTATTCATAAATTGAGAATAGTAATTTGACTGGAATTTATCCAAAAAGAATCTATCTTACTTAGAATCTAGCAGATGATCAGAAATTATACTGCTTACAATGATTACCAAGTAACTTTATTTTATAACCCTAGAAGCATCACAAACACACAAATTGGTAAGGAAAGAAGAAGACCTCTTCTTTCCTTACTCGTTGCTTAAAAACTGTTGGGGGAAATGGGATGGAAACTATTTTTCATTATATTTGGTCAATTGAATTTTTTTTTGCCAAATCTGTAAGTACACTCATCTTCAAAAGTAAAGGGATTGGCAATTTCAGACAATTCCAGACATCCAAATGTCACTAAACTTGAGAGAAATGTGCAATAGGTCCTACTAACACAAAGTAAACACAAAACATTAAGAAGGCAGCACCATTGCAGGGGAAAACCCACAAACCACCAAAGATATCCTTGTGGAAAGAACTACAGAGTATATTCCAGTTCCATCCCATTGCCAACGGGTTCGCTGTGGGGTCATCTGGCACTACAATACATGCCGAACAACATGCACACATGCTGCAAATCAGAAATTCTGCAACACTTGAGTCCTACTTCTGAACCAACGCTGTGCGAAGCTCATGGAGAGACTTTGGATGTGGCTGGTGTTGCATGATGCACCTCCCAAAAGTGCACCTCCCACGATAGATTCAGGTTCGAGGAGCAGGCTAGTCAATCCATTTGTCTGATATTCTTATAGACCACCTACTCCTCCACCAGTACAGTCTTATATCTTAGAGGAAATAAGATCCACACTCTCCCCAGGAGCGTCAGACATATTTTTGAAGGATGCTGTCACAATTTACCTGGCTTGTTATGGCACACCTTTCAAGATATGGAGTGGTGTATATGTGTCCAATATTATGCCATTGTCATACCGGTCATGTTCAAAGATGTTGGATGGCCTGTATCTACTCCTGGGTTCTCTACATCTGGAAACATAAGAAATCATTTTCCTGATTGAATCTGGACTCATCAGAAAACATCACATGGCTTTGCTGTGCCTGTGTTCATGCTGAATGTTGGCAGCATCACACCAGACGATGTCCGATGGACCAATGTCAAGGAACGCAGCGCATGGGTCTCTGAGCATACAGTCTGGTCTCATTTATACAGACTGCATATGGTATGTTTCGATACAACTGTCCCCTTGGCTGCTGCCAGGTCTCTGGTGAGTTCCCAACCTGTGCCATGAGATATTGATCATCCCAGCACTTGATGATTTTTGGAAGTCCAAAGAGTTGATGAATATTATCCTCCTGTTGGAATCTTCTCCACAATCTGGATATGATGCTGGTTGATATATTTAGACCTCACACCTCCAATTGTAATTCAATGATTTCCACTGCCCAGTGACTTGATGTCTCGTTATATCATCCAGATGGATACTCTGGGCCATGATGAACTCTAAGTAAAGAGTTGATGGAACCACAAGTCACCCAGTAAATTATATGGCGCACATCAGCAATGACAGGTGTTGCTGCCACCCTGACATTTTTAGCATCCCCCCCCCCCAGCAGTGCTGCCACCTTTATGTTTTGTGATTACTTTGTATGAGTACATGCAAGACCTACTGCATCTTTCTGCCAAGTTTGGTGATATTTGGATGCCTGGAAGGACTTGAAGCTGCTGATCCCTTAACTTTTGAGCATGAGTGTATAATAGTGTTAGTAAAATGAAATGAAAGTGAAATGAAGATTTAAATTCTTAGAAATTTTTTACACAAAACAATGGAAACAGTATTGTTCTAATTTTAATTTAGAAAAAAAAATAAATTATTCATTTAAATGTCTGTATAGCTTCACATGGGAAAGAACACTGATGAAAGAGAGAGAGATGGAAAAGAAATTTATCAACTCTCAGCAACTGAAACACCAAAAAGGAACTGTTTTAGCATTACACTAATGATTTTTAAAGAAATTATTAATTTTCTGCAATTTAGATTGTCTTGATGTCATGTATTTTATGTAATACATAAGCTTTCTCATGTCAATTCAGAAGGTACTACTTGTTTTGAAGATAAACTACATGGCTCAGAACTTCCTAGGTAATAAAATGGTCCTAGTGATATACTATAACTTTAAAGATTCAATTGAAAATATGTAGCACACAGTTCTAAAATACACAATTAAGTTCTGCTTACAATTTAAAAGAAACACAGAAATAATTAAATTGACATTGTATTTTATCTTCTTGTTATACTTTTTTTTTTTTTTTAAAATTTTTTTCCCTTTTTCCCCCCCCCCCCTATATTTTCTGTAATAGGACCGAAATATCACACTGGACCATATATTCCTACACATAAAAAATTTAGCAAATGTAGATTAACCACTGGACAGTCTAGAAGTGAAATTACATAATGCTTTTCAGCAAGATCAACTGCTGATTCTAGTTTCCATACTAGAAATTGTGAAGGTTTTTCCATATTTATCAAATGGTACCCTTTAACAGTGTTTCAAAAATTAATCTTCTGAAGCTTTGACTAATAATTTCTCTGTTTGAAAGAGAAACTGAATTCCCATTTTATTCAGAACTGTATCACATAGGATAAAACTTTACTTTCTAATTCTGTTGATAATAAGCCATATGTGGATTACAGAGAAATACTGTATACTGATGTTTGATAGATAAATCATCTCCTTATCTGTAATTTTTAACAGCCTTGATTAATAAATTTCCCTAATCCCACAGACAAAAGATTTCCAAAGTTTTTAATGAAAAAAAATAAAAATAAAAGACTTTATCCTTGAGTTCCACTGGTTTTCAGAAAATGATGCTCTTCTCTACTAATGACAGTATATCGCAACTGAAGATGAAATTAAAAATTTGGTGCAAAGCGTAGAAAATGATTTGTCTATCCATCACTTATTTATCCTTTAAAAGTACCGTTCATTTGTGCATTTGATGTTTTCCAATTAAACATCTCCTAATTATCATACAAATTTAAACTTCCTACTTTAATATTTCCTGTTACTACAAGTTTCACATCTTTTTGATTTCAAGTGTAATTTTAATATGTAGATGCAATTAACAAGTAAAAGACAGTTAAATCAAGCTGCTAATATTTGATTACTTGCACATCAGGTTTTGCAATGATCATTCAGAATTCTGAAGGCATTGATAACATTATTAAGCTAGTTATCATTAGTACCAGCGACTGTGGTTTTTTTTATTTATTTTTTTCATTTTTTCTGGGTCAAAATAATGGTAGTTATACCTTCAAGCCAAATTCTAAACCACTGTCAACAATCAATGTCAATTTAATATTAACGTATTAAAAAAATAAATAATGAAGAAATCTGAACTTCTAACAAAACAAAACGAAATGCTATCATGATAATTTCAAAATTATCTAACCAAATGAAAGAAGATTCACAAGCTTTGTTTCTATAATAAACTAACTTTTGCATCTTTCATTCACGTAAGAATAGCATATATACCTCGTCTGATGCTACTTTTGATTCTTCCTATCAACAACCTCTTAAACAGGCAATTTTAAAACTGAGCTGAACTTTTCAAAACAAAAGGAAACTCAATGATTAAAAAATAATAAAAAAAAATCTTTCTATCTACTAAAAATAGATAGAAAACTGTTATGCAATCAAATGATGTCATCTCTAGTTTTAAAAGTCAACAGAAATAACCAAACTGCTTACCAATGCAAATAAATGAAGGATTTTGTTTTAAACATAATTATACAGTTCATTCAAACTGAAAATTTCCTGATTAATAAAAATTTGTTTATAATTATTTTAAAGAATACAACCTCTATGAAACTTGATTAAATATGAAACTAAACTGCCATGGAAACTTATTTTCACAAATCCTGATTACCTGAACTTCTGGTTAATCTGAAAGTGTACAAATTTCTCTTATTTATACAAAAAAAAAAAAGTAAATTACATTAAAACTTCAAAAATATTCAAGTTTTGTCTTAAATTATATTTTCAAGCATTATGCTCTACAATTTATACTGCATATATTACAATCTTATCTACTGAATGTTACTTCCTAGATTTTTATTAGCAACTTTTGTCATATTTTGGTTTCTTTGAATCTGAACTCCTTCTAACATGTTTTAGTAAATGAATTTTGACTTTAAATTTTGGATGTTCGATGGCACTTTCCTAAGTGAACTTTATGTATGATGTAACTTCAGATAGAATGGGCATTATTGATTTAATTTATCAATTCATATTCCTTTAAACAATGGCTCCAATGTATAATTCTTTGTTAGTCGTGAAAATCAAAGCTTCTAGAAATGGGAGATTTATGTTCAAAATTAATGTAGTTGATATATTTCAAAGTGTTTAATTGTTTGGGATTGATACTGAATATAACTTGTAGATTCTATGATATTTCCATTAGATGATCTTCCTAAATGGGTTGGCTTACTTCAGCACAGCCTTAAATGGAGATATTTAAGTCTTAAGCATTTATGTATCCAATATTAAGGAATATCCACACTTGATAAACATCAAAAAGCAACAGTTAAATAGAGATAATATCAATAATTAATTCTTGTACGAAGCATCTACTTTTTACAATTTTTCTTAATTAAGAACTGACTAAAAATTCAAAAGTAAAAATACGGTTTATTTTCATTATTATCTTAAAACTAGTATTTATGCATATTATACCTTCTAAATAAAGTTTTAGTGGCTCTTTCAGTGAGAATTTAGATATTTTTTTTATTGTTATTTTAAGAAACTTAATACAGATGTTTATAAATCATAAATTTTATAGGTGGTGAAAATTTTAATTTTTTTAAAAATATATTTTCACAAAATACAACAATAATGAACATTCTTTTGCAAGAAGTTAACTTTTAACTCAATTTTACTATTTTTTTTTTTTAAATAGCAATAGCAATATTTAGTAATGATTACAAATAAAACATCAACATTGATTTCATTTCTGACTTAATACTTGCAATCCATACCTATTGCAAACAAACGATAAATAAATAAATAAATAAATAAAAATCCAAATGAAGTTAATATATAGGATTTCCTTTTCAGTTTAGATGCAAGCTTTTTGATTTTTTCCTAATCTCTTAAAATGAACCAGATGATATGGATAAATTTACACAAGAAAGGTCTCAATAATCTTCCGTTATTTTGGGTTTGTTTTCTTCATTCTTTATAAATTTAAGTAATAATATTGAAAATTTCTAATACAAAATACAATTTATGCAATTTAAGAGACAATTTATGAGAAAAGTGGAAGTGAAAATGAATTATGATTTTTGGTTTAATTATATAACAGAAATTGAAAAACATCATGGCTTATTTCAGTGTAGTTTAAAAATTGTTAAATGTTTTATTTAATTCATAATATTAAATAAATAATTTATTGTATAACATTTTAGTACTGTTTGTTTATTGAATAAAAGAAGAAAAAATACTTAATTATATTAAAAAGGACTAGGAAGGACCAAAAATATCTGCTTGTAAATGTTATTCAGTTATTATAGGGAAAAAAAAATTCTTATATTATTTAAAAAAAAAACACAGCATAGTTACTTAGTTAAATTTCTTATCCACGAATCTTGCTTCGTATTTTAAAATTTTTATTGCTGGTATCTGAACTGGTTATTCAGAAAAAGTACTTGCCCAGTAGGCAAATAAAAACAACCTGCCATTTTAGGAGCTCCGACAATAATGAAATCTTTTCATTTTAATTTGAATTCCAATGGCAAAATTGATAATCTATTGAACATCAGCATTACTAGAGAAGAGTTCTCATGAATTCTAACCTCATAGTTCATTTATACTTTTATGGAAGGTCAGTGGAAAATCATTGCTCTAGTCCTTCTAAGATATTGCAATGCAAACAACCATTCAGACACAGCCTTGAGGTCAAAGTGAATCAAGCAGCTAATATCGGGTTTGAATTGTGGCACCAGCAAGGATGTTGTTTCCTATCTTTCCTGTATTTGTTTGCTCCTTCTCTTTCTCTTCTTTCACCATCTATCTCTTATATAGTTTTCTAGATCTGTTTCTGTCTAATGCACTTCCTCTGTGTTTGGAAAATAATTTTAATTTCCTGTGAAAATAGAAATAATTTTTACAAACATACACTGTTGGAATCGAGCCTGCAACCTTCTGATCCGAAGTCAGACTTCGTATCCATTAGGCCATGGAGACTACATTCAAATTATCTATCGCTCACTTCAAATTAATATTGATGCAATGTCGACGGACCTGACAGAGAGCTTCGAGAGAGACGACCCTAGCTGCCCAATGTCGAAAACCTTCCCAGATTGGCCAGTTAAGCTGCACTGCAATTGGCTGAACCGGAAGGGCGTTCGACCAGCTGATTGGCTCTCTTCTTCAAAACACGGACCTGACAGAGAGCTTCGAGAGAAACAACCTCAGCTACCAGAATCCGACCCTTCACGGACTTTACAACTTTGACCTGCTTTTAGAATCTGATAACCCTCTATACAGGGTGTTTCAAAAATACACGGCATAATTTCAGGTATGTATTTCCCACATGTAGACAATCACATTAGTTCATTACAACATATGTCCGGAAATGCTTCATTTCCGAGTTATGGCCTTCACAACATTGAAAATCACCGGAACGTTTTTCGT
>JAFIDM010000001.1:10481949-10565606 GCA_023159025.1 Thereuonema tuberculata
ACGAAAAACGTTCCGGTGATTTTCAATGTTGTGAAGGCCATAACTCGGAAATGAAGCATTTCCGGACATATGTTGTAATGAACTATTTTGATTGTCTACATGTGGGAAATACATACCTGAAATTATGCCGTGTATTTTTGAAACACCCTGTATATACTGTAAATAAAATATAAATAGTTGTGTGTACATTATGCTGAACTACTGACGTTAGTCTCCATTATTCTGACCACACATCCTCTGTGTGTGTGTGTGTGTGTGTGTGTGATGCAATGACAGAAGAGCCAGAGAAAGAAAAAAATAACTCATTAATTTTAGCCTACTAGATTAAAATTTCAATTTCAATGTTAATTTTTTTAGTCAACTACAAGCTCAGGCCAGATGAGCATTAGATGCAGAAGCTCCCTTCAGCGACGAACTGAAGAGTCATTCAAGACATTTCTCAACATGAATGAAGAAATTAAAAATAACATTTAAACACAGAAAAACTTCTATTTAAAATACTCTAGCTCAACTAAAAGCAGTCGTATTGTTCTTCCATCATTGTTGACGGGCGTTCATGCTAGTAGCATAATATTAGTAAGGTCCACACCCGGTAATGTGCGATTGGTGCCAGGAAGGACATTCGACAGTAAAAATTTGTCAAAATCAAAATTGAACTTGAAGTTTGTCAGAGCAGCAGAACTCAAGTACATGGGATAAACTGCTGATAAGCAATCAAGCACATATAGCAATGCAAATCAAAGTAGCGTGAGAGAAAAGGTTCATCATGGGCCCATTAGTTTCTCTAATTTAGAAACCTTTCATTAGGTTTCTTCAACCATTGTTGCAAATCTCTTTTGGTATTTTTACTTTTATTTTCTATGCTCTTTTTATTATTCAACAATTGCAGTTTAATGACAACAATTTCATCATTAAGATTTCTTTTATTTATTTTTTTTGCATACTTCAGACTTGCATTCCTTAAGTAAACACAAGTGCTTTTCTGAAAAATAAATAAATAAATTAATACCGGTAAGAGTTTAGGTCAAATTTTTTAGTGCTTTGTAAAACAAGTGTTAGTATTGCTCACCAATTTCATAGCGTCCCCTGCCCCCCAAAACAAGTACTGATAAATGCACTGTCTTGGCTAGCATTTATCATCTGATCCAAATATCTTTATTCTATTTTTCTTTCTTTTTATTGTTAAGCTAATTATTTTTAACTTCAAAAAATCAATGCTTATTTATTTATTTAAGAGCAAAAAATTCTAGAAATGAAGATATAATAACTGAAGAGGAAATGCAGAATTAATGTATTCCTCAGATTAGTTCTCTCAATAATATGTTTTAAGCCTTCTTCAAGTGGTTCATTATTGAGATTACTTTAAGGTTTTTGAACTATTTTCTGGACTACAATCTTCTTGGTCTGGGTTGGTTTTGTTCCCATCTCCTATTTTCCTCAGGTAAGCAAATGGTTGGGCCGTGCGGTTGGCGATGTCGCTAAGACACTGGCCTCTCAACTCGGAGTCTCGGGTTCGGTTCTCATGTGGGTTTCGTTGATGGTGGCGATCCAAGCTCGGCAGGTTTTCCCTGCATTTCTCACACCATCCTTTCTCAGTCTTTCTCTCCATCTGTCCTTCTTTCCGTGGGATAGTACAAAAGATCTTTCAGGTCGACATGCTCGGCAGTCATGCCACCCACTTTCAATTAATCTAATCTAATTTAAGCAAATGGTTCATGGAGAAATTATTAACAGAAGGTAGGGGGAAATGTAGTTCCTTATTTCTTTGTTATATTTAATTGAACACCTTATCCTTCATTTTTTTCCACTCTTATTATACTGATTTAATAAAATTTAAAAATAAAGTAAAAAATTGTAAAAAAGGATTAGAGAGACCTTTGCTTATAAGTACAAATATTTTCTTTTGTAATAACTGAAAATAAGAACTGATTGAAGAATTTTTGGTTCGTGTTGAGTTTAAGAATTCAAAATAATGCATCTGATCATAAAAGAAAAACATAAAGTGGCTTAATAAAATTGGCAAGAATACAACTGGATGAAAAGTAAGTAAATCAGAAATGACCACCGAAATATATTGTTGCATTTCAATAGGTACAGGTTACCAAGTATTAGCCAAAAGAGATATAGTAAATACATCAAACAAAACACCAAGGGAGCAGTCAGCCATAACGCATGCAACTACAACAAACAGGTGAATGAAAAGAAACAGGTAAAAATAAAAAAAAATGAGGAAGAAAATGAAGTCATGCATAAATAACATATGATTATAAGAAGCAATCAATGTGAACCAACAGTTTCAGGGAACTAGAAACCTACTATAAATACAGTTATTCTTATCAAGTCTATGCTACTCTGCTAAAAAGTTAGATGAACAAGAATTTTAAAGTAAGATCATTTCTACAGTTTCAGTACTCTATTAGAACCATCTAATTATAAGGCATTCAATACAGGGTGTTTTCTTTAAATCAATGAGAACGTCGGCTTATCTCTTCTAAACAAGCAAGGTTTTTGAATACTATTATCAACTCAAACAGTAAAATCAGCTAATTTTACACTTTTTGTTGTTTTTTTGATATTTAAAAGCCTATCAAAATTTAAACAAATCTGTCTTATTTTATTTTATAAAAGAATTTGTCTTGTTAACAAGAGAAGAGTCGACATCTATTGCATTGAATTAAAAATACCCGCTATGTTTTTGACTTACAGGAAATCTGACATTCAAAACGTAAGTTGATATTGGAAAAGAGAAATTTAAAAAATGGCACGTTAGATTATGATATGCAGGATTTATACCTAGTCTAGAATCTAGGGATTGTTAGACTCTAAATTCTTGTTTTTCACATGCATGCAAAAATACCATGCCAATTTCTAATAATGCTTCTGAGCTCTTAAGATAATCTGTTTAATCTCCTTTATGAACTCTTACTGAATAAAAAAAAAAAAAAATCTATTTTTATTTTGAAGTAATCAAACTTTAAAGCCAATTTTTGCATATTTCTATAAATCGTTTTTGTAAATGGATTGATTGCAATGATATACCTAAGCATTCTTATATTTTTCTAATTCCCACCTTTTATATTCTTCAATTTTCGAATAAAGTGATCATAAATTATTAGATTTATAAAATTCTTCTTCATTTGCAATTCTGATAAATATTATTAAATAACTTAACAAAGATATTGGAAAAAGAAAAAGAAAATCCTATGGCATTTCAACAATTCACATTTTTTTCTTATCTCCGCAGTTTCTACATATGATAAAACTTTTTTTTTAAATACAGATGTTTGATAGTTGTCAGTTTGTTTGTTTTTTTAGTAAAATCTGCAAAATATAATTTAATATTAAAATTACAAGTTTTCACTTATTACAAATATATACGAATAACTACAGTAACTTCATAATAGTTAAGCATTCCATATCAAATAATATAATTGTTTGTTTTTTAACAGATACAATCGACTACAGACAGATGTTTCTATCACTGTTTATAAATTTTTTTAGAATTTTTCAAATTGTAGCTTATAATGGAAAAAGATGATGATTCAGAAAACAGTTAATTAAAACTTTCTACTTGTAATAAATAACATAGTAGTATCAAGCTTTGAATTAAACTCAACAAAGAGAGTAGATAAAATCTCTTAAGAATCTAATATCTAGGAATTGAGTAAGCAAACAAAGGCACAATGTTACAAGAAAGGATTCGCACCCTGAGTTGTCACTGGGAAGAGACTGGGACAGACCGATTCGTCCTTGTTAGGACTCATCAGCCAGCCAAACTCCACCGAGGACAGACTCAGAAGGTGCTCGAGGTTAGCCTTCACAGGTCTCACTCCCGATAGCGGGAGCTCCCCAAAGAAATCCTAACCATTTATGGACCGAAACGGTCCATCCCAGTCTCTTCCCAGTGACAACTCAGGGTGCGAATCCTTTCTTGTAACGTTGTGCTTTCATTTGCTTACTCAATTCTTTGAATCATCGGTCACATTACGTTTCCTTTCAATCTAATATCTAATTGTCAAGGTTTATACTCACAGCTTAACTTTATTAATTGTAATGTTCTAAGACTTAACACTCACTGAGAATTTAAGTTTGTTCATAAAATTAATATTAATAAAAAAATTAATTGAATTTAATCAATTCTATAATATGGCTTAAAATATTTAAATTGTTAAGAGATATGTAAATGAAAACAAAAAAAAATAAAAAAAATTAAAAAAAAAAATTAGGGAAGGAGAAAGATAGGGCTTTATAAGGAAATGAAACAAATTTGCTATTTGCAATGTTATGTAGGCTTTTTATGTATCCCAAATCTAAGATGATAATTTAAGCAATTGTTCTGTGAAGTTCCAATATCCAAATGACACAGTTTTCTAACTAATAAAAGTAATCATAACTGCACTAAAAAAAATCTCGGCAAGACTGAATTTGGAAGACAACTGAATGCAATATCAGCTATTCTTTATTAAGTAGTCATAAATTGTGGGTCCAGTGCAATAAGCTCTGGTAGAGATTGGTTATTTTTCTCATATTGTTTCACTTCTGAGGGACCTAGGGTTTGTAAGAAGAGACCAGCTTCTTTCTTGTAGGTTAAAGGCAGGTAGGAATTGAACTGGTCTTCCAATCTCAACTATCCTGAATAGCCACTGAAACAGTCAATATGTTTGATGCCTCCTATGAGCCACTGGAGACTCAAAAAGGAAAATAACACCTATCTAACTGCCATTGAGAAATTAGTGGAGCATTAAATAAAACAACCTCCTAATAACACTGTGTAGCAGCTGTTTTGGCTTAAGAAAGAGAATATGACAATATGAACAAACCAGATGAAGGATTTAACAAAGATTGTTAACATTTTATGTAGCTGAAGGCTCTCAAAATACAAAGTGTTAATGATCCTCAGTGAAATCAATATATTGATGAGATTCTATCCAAAACTACAATCTTTAAACAATCTAACTCTCTCCAAAAAATCTAAATTTTTTTTATTGTTTTTATTTTTAATGAACATCTTTCTTTAAATCATTAAGAAAAATTTGTAAAAACTATAGTAGTAATACTACATTTCCCATTACCTGCATCTCAAGATACTTTACTGTTTTCACAAAGTTTCCCTTTAATCTAAAAGGGGATACGGAATAACATAGTGGGGGTTAATCCTCATCGAAGTACTAACATTGAAATAAATCTTACATCCGTCTGCAAAGGCAACTGAAATCAATGGAGGAAAGAGAATTGGAAAACAGATGAAATGGAAAACTGCACACAAATGAATGAGGCTACAGTCAAAAAGTTAATGTCAAGAATTAAGTTAATGTCATGAATTAAGTTAATGTCATGAATCATACTTAAATAATAGGCAATAATAGTTTTCTGTGGAATCATCATAGACAACAGATGGATTGACTTGGAATAAGTAAGAATAACTTTCCAGTAGAAGCAGTTCAGCAGCCTTAAAAAATATGAATACTAAATAGAATGATGTCCAGAACCTCATAGTCAGCGGATCTTAAACAGACAAAAAACAAAAACAAAAAACTAGACACCGTCACAAACAATATCATCAAAGTAAAGAGTGTAAAACTCAGAAGTGATTGAAAATGAATGGAGTTTGACCTTCATCAACAAAAGGACATGGTTTGCAAAAATGGAAAAGATTTAAATAGGATATAGGTGAAAAACACAGGATTATAGGTAGACACCAAGAGGTATCATCCCGTCTCATAAAGGACACTAAAACTTTCAACAGAAGGAAAAAAAAAGCTTACTGGAGACACATCGTGACCAGGTCTACAAATGTAAAAAAGTGAATCATGAATAATAAAAAATACAAAGGAAACTAGTGCACTACATAAGTGCACTTGTGAAGGTGAGGATGCTCAAGTAGGAGATACAAAGGTGAATTATAGAACTACATGATAACACTACATGGAAAGAAATGATGATGATATATCAACAGACTAGGGAAACAATATAATTGAAGATCCATGCTTTAGCAATGTAGGAGAAAATAGCAGTGCTTACTGTAGGATAAAGATTCTATAATTACAAGATTATGGTCAAGGAGATTAGATCATGATAACCAAAATGAAAGCTCAAAATTGAGTGAATTCTGGATTGATCAAGTGAATCCAAGTTAGAAGGGTTGAGGAGAAAGGAGCAGATATGAAATGTCAGTCAGAATAATACCATGGATTAGATTATCAATATTGTATGAACAGCATGGATAACAAAAAGTAGAGAATGATGAAGTCTGCTACAGCTCAGAGGATCATACAGGATGAAGAAGATGCCAGAGTACATAAGGAATGAAACCAAGGTCATAAGTATAACAATAACACCATTTTGATAAAATTCTATAAGCTTCTGTTGTCTTCAAGTAGTTAAATAAAAAAAGGAATAATCATGAAGATCAGTAGAACTGGCTAATGACTGCAGATACAAGGAATAGACTGAAGAGACTAAAGGACACTGGAGATGAAGAACAGCTCGACATTCATGGGGTAAAGTAGATCTTTGTGAGAATCAAAACATTATGGATAAATGACACAGAGGATCTCTGGCAGAAAATAACAAAGAGCCTGGTTATGGTGATAAGCTAAAACAGAAGAATCAAAAAAATGAATAGCAACTTTAACAAGAGCATACTGAAGTGAAGCTGTTGTGAATAAATAAGTGGTAACTAAAAACATCAATGGTCTTGTTTTTTTGCACATTTTCTTAAAAACAAGAATGGATAAAAAAAAAAGAAAAATGTTTTTCCTTTTCTACTGTGTGGAGGATTCAACAGTGCAAGATTAAATACCTCTGAAGAGACAATGTTTATCACAAGTAACAATAGAGAAATCAGTTCAGAGGAAGTGGAAGATTTTGGCATTGTTTTAAATAAAACAATCAGATAATTTACTTCATCGTCTGATCCTCTCAAGATAAAGTGACTACATCTTGAATGAAAACAACATTTCATTTTTCAGTTGTCTTAAGCAGTATTTTTATTATAAAAATTCTTAGTAGTAACAATTATAATCATCTTAGATCTGTTAACAAATTCATTGAAAAATAAATCAATAAAATAAGTTTCTGTATCTTGATGATATTCTAAAATTAAATTTTATCATTTACAAAGATTAAAAATATGGAATCTTTAATTACTAATGCTTAGATTTTAAAAATGAAATCTGTGTTATTCATGTACATTTTTAATGTGACTTTATCTTCAGTTTGGCTTAACTACAGCTTATGATAAATCAATCTTTCCTTTTTAAGGTGTATGAAGTTAATTCATGAGTAATTAAAAATTAATAATATACAAACTAAATAAAACTATTTTAAAAAATATTATTCCCATGCTGAGATTCAATTGCAAAATGGTCTTTAACTGAATGTAATAATTGTTAAGTATCTTCTAAAGGGAAATTGAAATGTTTTCTCAAAGCAAAGTATAATTCTTAACAGGATAAAGTCTAAATGAAAAAAAAAAAAAAATCTGCTTAGAAATGTTATAAATGAATTTAAAAAAGAAAAAGAGTTTTTACTAAATGCCAACTATAACATTGCCGCTGCAACACAGATTAAAGACATCAGTTGTAAGGTGTTCAGAAAAACAAGGAACCATTTGAAACTATGACTCCCAGGTTTCAATTAGGAAAGAAGTGGCATTCAAATAAATGAAGCAAAAAAAATTTAAACAAATAATATTGCAGCAAATATCTACACAGTGTTGAATGTTTGTGGACCTGGAAAAGACAATGGGCCGTGGGCTGGAGGGAACTGGGTTCAATTCTTAGTAGAAGCCAGGGATTTTCCCAGCCCCCTCTAAAATGAGGACTTGGTTTCTTTCCCAGGAAGTTAAAGGCAGGCAAGCTGACTAACCACCTTAGTCATTTTGGCTCCGATATGCCAAGAGCTTTACCTTCTGCGGACTTCACATCGAACTGTAGGATTCTTTTAACTTTTGTTTTAGTGTTGAAATTTTTTTCTTCCCATTATTTTCTACAGCATTTGTTTTTTCACTTTATATATATATAGGGTGATTGAAAAGTAACTCCCTATTGTAAAATACTTATAAATTATTTACTTATGGTAATTTTTTCTCAATTTTTTTGTGTTTGATATTTAATGTATGAGAATGTAATCTGTGAATGTAATCTGTTTGCATCCGTTTTTCAGATTGATTATTTTGTTTGAAATCTGGATGTCCTACAAATATGGCTGGAAGTCTTACCCTGCAGGAGAGTGCCCAGTTAGCGGCACATTATGAAGTTTGGACATTAGGCAGGAAAAGATCCTCTTGTTATCTATGAAAAAATGCAGAATCCAAAGTAATGGTGTGGTGTGGGATAACTTTGGAAAGGCTTGTGGGTCCATTCATTCTTTGCGATACCTCGAATGCTGAAAGGATCTTACCACGCTGCAACTTGAAAATCTGGCCAGTTATCAATGCTTGGGAGAATGTTGAAGATTTCATTTTCATGCACGATAGTGCCCCTCCACATTTTGCTATTGTTGTTGGCGGAATGCCCACTTGGCTTTCCTCTCGTATCCATTTCTTGTAAAAATTATTGTAATAAATAATTTATAAGTATCTTAAAATAGGGAGTTACTTTTCAATCACCCTGTATATATGTAATTGAATTAAATACCAGTCAATTGAATTACAGCAAAATGTCCACATCTTCAGACATTCCGAAACAGGAATCATTATTGTTGCATGTAATATTCTCAAACTGAATCAGATACCTTTGAATATCAGGCATCTGTTGGTATAGTAGTCTGAACATTAAGAAATGGCCAAACAGCCCAATACTAGCCATTATCTAACAAATGAGAAGTTTTCAGTTTAATGTATAAATTTCATGCTGCATTTCTTGCAAACTATGCTTTTTAGTCCAGTTTTGAGTTAATTCATCTTCAAGTTGCTTCATCTGAATGCACAACTACTGTAGGGAAGAAAGTTTTTTAAGTCAATTTAACGTAGGCAAAGGCACAGAAAATCTCTCTCTCTCAAAAATCAGTTCTTCATGGAAATACCTGAATGCTTATATCTTTCTGAAAGCATTCAAGTATCAGTGAAAGTTTATTAAATACCCAGAAACCGTTTATAAAAGAGGAAATCACAGCAACATGCATGCAAACAGTTATAGGACTGTTTCCTTGTGCCATAGGAAAATGATTGACTTTAAATGTACAACTATTATAATTTTCTGCATAACCTCAGTGTTGAATCCCATGAGGAAATATGCACGGCAAATTGTTTTACATCTTAACATTACATGATATAGTGGAGAAATTTTTTATGTTTCTAATAACTAGCCAATGATTAGGTAATAATAATCCCTTGTCAAGGTTCATGTAATGGAAGTTGCGTCTGACTGATATTAAAGAAGTCAACTTCACAGTTTATCTTTTAAGCATCATAGATAATAAATCAAAATAAACATATAACATTATAATCAACCAATGCAGAAAACCAAACTAATAGGATGATTATTAATATCTTCCAATCATGATAAGGAGTATACTATAAAATAGACTAAAGAATACTAGGTCAGAAAGTGTGGAAGATGAAATGACTGAATTAAAAGTCCCTAAAAGATTTAATAAAAAAACAGTGGTAAACATAAGCTGTCCTGCCAGGCTGCAATATCAAGATAACCATTGAAAAGAGTTCACGTACAAAGCAGAAACGAAACTGCAAGTTGTATAAAGACTAACACAGAAATCCTATCCTGATAAATTTCATCTAACTAAAAGCTCAAACGGAACTTCCAGTCAAAACAAGACAAGTGATTTGGCAGCTGTCTCTGAATGCTCAAAGACAAAAATCTTGAGAAACAGCCAAAATAAGTTAGTATCACTCTGATATTGATAAATTTATAAAATTTCTGATAAATTTACAGCAGTTATATGTACCCATGCTATGTTATGTAGTGAATGTGGGTGGCAGAGAAGCCAAGCACTGTGACCAGAGGTCTTTTGTACTATCCCACGGAAATAAGGATAGATGGAGAGAAAGACTGAGAAAGTATGGTGGGAGAAGTGCAGGGGAAATGGGAGAACCATGAGAAAACCTGCCCAGCGTGGATCGTCCACAATGACGAAACCCACGAGAACCGAACCCCGGTACTCAGAGGTGAGAGGCCGATGTCATAGCAACAATGCCAACCGCGCGGCCTGTATGTACCTATACACATAACTGCTGTATATTTTTTTTGGAATTTAAAATATGTAATTTATAAGATTGAGAGAAAATTCTGAAACAGAAATGAGACAGAATTAAGGATGGACAAAGTTTTATAACAGTTATAATTTTTTTTTTAGATTGAGGCTCTGTTGAAATTCTATAGCAACTTGTCTTTGTAATGTACTCTAAACCTCTTTGAAATTATTAATGTCATTAATGCCAAATTATTAATGAAATTATTACTAAAAATCATGAAGAGGAAATTGTGCCTTCCGAATATTAAAAGATCCTTACAATTCCAATGCTTCCTTAGGATAAGTCATACTACAAGACTACGAAGAATCAACAGAATGGGTAGATAGGAAAGCTTAATGTGCATAAAATGTAACATGAAAAATAAAAATTAAAGAAATGCACTTCATCATTTGCTTTCACGCCTTGAGTTATCATCGAGGGGAAATCTGGGGCAGCTGTTTCATCCTTGTTAGGATTCATCAGCCAGATTTACCCTCAATGATCCCACTCCTTGAGAAAGGCGTGAAAGCAAACGGTTGTGCATTTCATTGACTTTCATTTTTCATCAACTGAATGGCATAAGTCGGTGAAGAATCAGCAAACAGTCTGAGAAAAATAAGACTTGGAACAGATAAATCATTCAAAACAAAAATCCAATGAAAGTGCTTAATAAGACAGCATCAAAAATGATATTAAGGAAATCATCATAACAAGACTGAAAAATATTCAGAAACTTCAAACATCATATTGCAGAAAAATTATGCTTTTCTTCATTGACAATTAACCTAAATGAAGTATCACCATGATCTCTAGACATTGCAAAGAAAGAGTTTGCAGATAACAACTTAGTAAGGTGTAGTCTTCACTGCAATGCTGAATATGTACAGCTAGGTCCCATAGCCCCATTCCCAGAAAAAGTGCCGAGTGGTAGTCGGCCATAGTAAGAATATCAACACATCTTCCCATGGATGTCTTAATAGGCAAAAATTTTACATTGATATGACTAGTTCCTTTGATTTCAACTCTCAGAGAGATTTTTCTTTGTTTAGATTTCGGGAGGGACTTCAGCCTTTATTTTTTTATTGTTTGGGAGATCTTTGTAAAAATACACTGATCGAACTAGAAGTTACATATTTGTTGTTCTTGCAGTTAAAGAAGAGATGGGAATTCTGTAGATCTAATGAACAATCTTTGTACTCAACTAGATTGCCAACAATTCTTCTCCAATCTTTCTTAAGATAGGCTTCTGGAATGAGACTTTTCAGCCATGAGGGAATTTTAAAGTAACATTCTGTTGAGCTGCAGGCTTCCAAAATGATTTTGAGACTGTATGTTGATTTTGAGATCCAGATCTTTGGAAGAATCACCTTTAATCTTTACATTAAGAACATTGTGTGTTGAGTTTGTACCAGTGAATTGAATCCCACTAAAATAAGATACTGCTGTACCTTATAAAATAAATGAAAGGAAAGTTCCATACTAACTAATCTGAGGAGCCTAGACTTCTGAAATTCGCAGATGAAACATTTCTCTCTTTTTTTTTTTTTTTTTTTTTTATAATGTATGGCAAAGATTAATATCCAACTAAGATGTCCCTAACTATGTTTTTTTAAGAAGAAATTGTATTAAATGAAAATGTTTTATGAAGGTCAGACAGAAAAATTTGGATGTAGTAAAATGAAATGATTGCAATGAGAAACATTTCATTTCCCATAAGATCGCCTCCTTAATCATATTTCTTTTCATACATTTTATCTGGCTTGATCCAGAAAAATATGAGCATTCACGTTATTATGTTTAGAATTTAAAAATTACATAAAATATAATATATTAAGAAATACTTTTCCTAAATTTTTATGACCACTTTTATTTACTAAAACTTAGTTAGCCTTAAATCCCTGCAGTTTTAAATGAAAAAAAAATAAAATAAAAAGAAATGATACAGTGCAACTGAAATCCATTATTTGAACATCAATTTTTTCAAGCATGTTTGAATCTAAAAAGATCAAAATCTAAAACTGGGAATCAAAATGTACTTTTCATATTTCAAAACAAAATTATTCATCTGTACGTTAATAGATATTTTAAAACTAAGGTTTTTATTCCAAAATGACAACTACCATTACTTTTTTGTTTTCATTTTTAAATATATATATTTTTTAATTCTATTCTACAACATCCCTTTTTTTTGTATTGAATCAATGCAATCTGTAATTTTTCAGTTTCATAAAAAAAAAAAAAATACTGATTTTCAAAACATATACTTAATTGGGAAATTTTATTGGAAGTTAAATACGAATTTTAACATCTTTGTTAATAGGAGATTTATTATTTATTTTTTTAAAACTGATTTTATGGAATCAAACAAAAAAATGCTTTAATTGCAAAGGAAGTTAAAAAACAAATAAAACTAAAATATCTAAAACTACTCAAGTTCAAGCAGGACAAATGAACTACTTTTTTCATAATTTACTACTATATGGACTGTTCTTGTTGTACCCAACATCTTTACTAAAATAAAAGTAAAAAATAAATAAAAATTAAACTATAATTAATTTTATAAACAAAATAGGAAAAAAAAAACTACTTTTTTATGGATGAAATTATAAGAAACTATTGATAGTGTGATAGTAATATCGTTCTAATGAAAATGCCAAAGACTATTAAAAAAAAAAAATCTTTACTATAAATGTTAAGACAAACACCAAGCAACAATTCTACTCTGAAGATAAAAACTTAAGAATAATAATAAAAAAAAAACTTTATTCAATCAAAAAAAATATATTAAAGGATTGGTTAATAATTTTTGTTTTATTAGATAATGTAACTGTTTTCATTATTGTAAAGCAGAAATAAATTTGACTGGATTAATAAACGAAAGGAAGAAATTGTATCTTAAATAATTAATTGTTTGATCTTAAACATTTAAATATTATAGAAAGCGTAGAAGGATTGCTATCAACTGAGAATATAAAATATCCAAACATTACAAAATAATTTTCTTATAGATAATTATTTAAGTTTAAAACTATGTAAAGTAATAATTTGGATTTATGTATGAAAAGCATTAAATGTTTATATATATTTTGTTTTAAAGCTATAAATTTTGAGAAACTTAATTAAAATTTAACTGACAATAAATGCCCTGAATACAAAATAAATAAATAAAATAGAAAAATCTTTTAGAGGTCAAAAAAAAAAAAAAAAGGAAAGTAAATTTTTCTGTTACTAGTATGAGGTTTTCTTTTTAAAAATAATCCTCTGGAAATTTGCTATATTCTTTCTACGTTTTTTTATATTACGATCTTTGGCATTTTCAAGCTGACTCTCCCAATAATAGAACACAACAGACACAGTATAAACGATACAAGACAACCACTAAAAAAAAAGAAAACAAAAGAAAGAAAAAAAGAAATAACGCAATTGAGGTGGAATTGATAATAATAAGATTCAAATTATAGTACTTCTCACAATAAAAAGTAAAACAAAACAAAAATAAATAAAATGTAATGAAAACAAATACAGAATTCAACTGAAAACAAAAATAATAATAGAAATAAACTTTTACTTAAAACTTTCTCTTCAGCTAATTATATTTAAAAAAAAAAAAAAGTTTGGGAAAAAATCCATGTGTATTATCTGTTAAGTAAATTGTCATGGTTTTTGAGAAAAAAGAGCTGGAGATTAAAAGACTTTTTAATATTTAAAATATTTCTTTTTTTTTTTTTTTAAATAAATAAATTTTGCTTGATAATGAAATGTATTATTCCAATGTAATATAAAGATATGTTTCTCAAAATTAATAACAAATAGGATTATCAAATAAAATGAAGATTAGATTAAGAACTAATAGCTAGCAAATAAAAATGCCATTCATCATATATCTTGATGGATCCTTTCCCAAAAGTAAAGTAAAGTTGAAATAATAATGAAACACCACAAAACGAAATGATACTGAAATGGAAAGGTGAAGTACAGAAACACAAAAAATAACAACAACTGAATTCAAAATAAAAGAAACAAATTCAACTTAAGAAAGAAATTAAAACCAAAACCAATGTGCATGAATGAGTGCTGTGTACCTTGGTACACCCCTGCTTATTGTTTTCTTCACTGAGAGTGGCCGTACTACTGGTATCAAACCCTGAGTCCTTATTTTGAGATTCCTGAGACCACTGTCTCTCGCTTCCCCACTTGTATCTGTCCCCTTCCTCCTCAAAGGTACCGCCTGGGCCACTGCCATCCGGGCCCTCCGAATGGAAGCGGACCATTTTGCGGCGTTGCAGTTCCAGATCTGCAGAAACCCTGGTGGCATTACGTCCCTGGTTCTCTCTAAAGTCCCGATGGTAATACCGCTCTTGCTTACGATCATGGTAATGGTCATGGAGAATGTGATATGGGTAGCTTTCTAGTTCCCCTGAAGTGGCAACAGTCGAACAAAGCCAAAGAAGGAAAAAGAAAAAAAAAAAAAAGAAAAAAAAAATAGAAAACTATTTTGTAAAATAACAACATCAACATAAATAAACATTCCATGCAATAAATATCTTAAGGTACTAAAGAGAATTTAAGTTATAATTCTTTGTCTTTAACCTCCATAATATGATTTCATCACTTTCTACAGACATGAAAGATATCACTTTGGCTTTCTTTCTTTTTTCTTTTATTATTACAAATTGTCATTATCTATGTAAAAAGCATGTATTTTTATTTTTCATGTTTATTATCCACCACCAAACCCTAACAAAACCAGAATCATGTGCAATAATAATAATAATTAAAAATAAGTTAGAAACAACATACTTGGCTCTTCCCTACAACATCTGTGAAAAATAACATCAGTGCTGGTAATCTAGAAATACTGAACATTACAACCCTTAGATGAAAGTTAGCTAAAATTATATTTTGTAAAATTCAAAGACACTTTTTAAAAAATGGATAATTATGAAAGACTTGATGATTTGCAGACTCCGAGACAATTAAAGAATTGAAAATATGTTACATGGAGATGAACTGTTATAATAATAAGCCTATCTTTTGTTCTCTGTTTCTAGAAGCCCCCTGTACTTTTGAATGTCATGCAGATAGCTGACCAACAGCTGTTTTTATATTTGTGCAGAACAATAAATAGCTGAAAAGAAAATAAAGACAGCACAACATCCGAAAGCCACCACACTTACAAATACACACAACAATCCACGGACGAGTTTAGCAGAGCGCTTTTCAAAGAAAGGAACCAAAAATATTCAGTTTCAGAATTATTCTTTAAAAGAAAAACAAAAACAAAAATGAATTGTCACGTCATCATGACAAGAAGCATGCAGTTTGGAAGATAGCAGTTAGTGTTTTTGGTTCTTTTTATATATCTATATATAATTTATATATATAGCATAAAAAAATAAAAAAATAAATAATAAAAACTCAGTGGAAAGGAGGGACTATGGAAATTTCAAAGAAAAAAAAATAAATAAACAAATAAATAAAAAAATAATGGCAGAGGGAAAGGGGGAAGGATGCTCACCGCTAAGAACTTTTTGATTTTTGCGTCTAATATTTCCTCCTTTTTCAAATTCTCCCCGAGAACTTCTATCTCTCCTATAAAAAAATATAGGTTAGCAATCCCATTTTTCTTTTACTGAAATCACAATTACTCGGAACTTTTTTTTTTTTTGGTTTTTAAACATATTCCTCTCACTGGTAGCAGAGCAACATCAGAAAGCAATAAAAATCAAGCAGAAATATAAAGAAATTGACTGACGGCGTTCAGTCATTTCTCTCTCAAGTGAAAACTACAGTAGTGGCCTATGTGAGACACCGAGTCCAGGTGTTCTACGTACAAACTATGATTTATACAACTGAGAAACAGACAAGTTAAGGATACCATCAATCAAACATAACAGTTTAATAATAACATTAAAAAAAAAACAAAAAGAAATTCACAAGGATTAAAGATTTCTTGAACTCACCCTTTTGATTTTATTGTATTTCATACCACCTACTGAAACTACAAAATGATTTACGTGAGGCAAATAAAACATATAATACATATTGATTATTTTTGATATCTTAAATTTTGTAATCAAACAAGTTGTATCACAATTTTCATTATTAACAATAACTACAATTATTTTTTACTTTAATATTTTACTGCAGCTTTTTTATGTGGTTGAGTTTAACTTTGCTGTGTCAATATATATTTACTGCTGCTGCTGCTGTTATTCACAATTATTCTTTTGGCTTAGAATTACATTTAACAGATATAGATCGAATTACAGCAGAATGTCAATTATGCAAACCGCATTTTCAATAGTACTGTCCCTACCACCTGCCACAAACAGAACCTCTTTAAATTTCAACAAAGTGATAGGAAAATTGCTTGCTTTTTGCCTGACTTTACATTTTTACACCTCAAAAACAGAAAAAAAAAAGGGGAGGGGGGAACTGGGAAAAATCCTTCTCATTCACAAGCACTGTTTGTCGCTCACGATAATATTCTAGATAGTGGAAAAGCTGTAGTTCCAATATTACTTATTGATTATTGTACTTGGGATACCAACAAGCAGTTCAAATAACTGACATTTGCCACAAATTTTCGAATTATCTATTGAAATAGCAAGAACATCAAACTTTCCCAACATGTAAACCGTTTGTTTAAATGAACACTTCTGGTAAAGCTCCGAATGAAAATTATTCATTTATTTAAGTGATTATACTTTGGGAAAGACTGCTATCTCACTGAAATTACTAATGTTACAATTTTATTGTTTAATCTCTCTGCAGAAAATAATACAGTAAGTAAATTATTATTCTTGCGTATTGGTTATTACCATAAGCTTGTTTTATCATCTTCTGAATAAAAATTTAAGATAGAATGGGGGGGGGGGGGATCAGTGGCAATTTAAAAGGGGAAATGCCCTATTGGCAGACTCCCACAATATGAAAAGAAAAAAAAAATCACATTTAAAAAAATTAAATTATTCACTATATTGCTCTATAAAATTCTTCAGGAAATGCATGTTTAAAAATAGTTTTTAACTATTTTGTTTGAAAATATTGCAGAATTTAAGCTGCTATCATTTACTTTTAAATCTGCTTCCGATTTCAAAAGCTTTGTGGAAGACTAAGAGTATAGAATATACGCTTCTGCTTTACAAAATATGGTAAAATGTTTCAGATGACAAGCAACGATTTCATGAATGATATTTGGTTTACTTTTATGTCAGCAATCAAATCTTAAATTCTTAACAAACTGTTTAAAGTGAGTTATTGAAAAACTTAAACAGCTTCCAAATTGTCATACATAAATTACTTTTTATTTTTTCCTCACTCATCAGTGCTACAAAACCAATAAAAAGATTGCAAGTATTTCATTTCTTCTATTTTCCCAGAACCTGAATTTATGTTTTCATTAATGGTTTTATTGGATATCATCCAGTTAGATTTTGGTATAGGACTACAGGGATTTTTAGAATAAACTAAAATCTTTAGTTATTTTTGCTTACTTCAATGAAGCTGAAGGCTTTAGCACTAACTCCAATAAACATGTCTTAAGCGGCCAAACCATCAGAGCAATTAGCTGCCAATGGAACATTGAGATATGCAGTCTAACATTGTCTCACATCTTTTCTGCCCATTTAAGATCAGAAAAATAAAACATATTAAAATGTATTCCATTGGTTTTCCTTAATTTTTTTCTTTGTTAAAATAACAAAATCATTTCTGACTCCTACGGAAGGTTATAGGAAGCAAACTGATAAACCATTGGTAAGAGGGGGGTGATCTATTTAAAAATATCCAGAACTCTAATACATATTTTTTTTGGGAAAAAATCAATCTGTGCGTGATATACTTCAAATGATGTAAAACATGAAACTTTTACTTATTTAGGTGGTATATGAGTCTAGAACAATTATTACAACACATAACCAATCCAGAGTGACCGACTTGGAATTAAAACTTATTAATACTTCAATAAAAAATTGTAATCTAATAAACTGATATTTTTGTATGTATTAAATATTATAAAGAATTATACTGTATTTATATAATGCTTATTTATTGACAAATGCGTATGAATCGATTATAAGGTCATCCCGCTTATAAGGTCACTTCGTGAGGTCCCAAGGGGTGACCTTATATCGAGGTCCGACTGTAGCTTCAAAAGACTTATTTTTAAAAAGAATAAGTAAATAAATAAAGCAGAAAGAAAAGCCGACTTAAGTTGTGACACGTAAAGCAAATCGACGAAGCATAAACATTTGATATTTAAAATTTTTAAATTTCCATGAGATCCCTATAATACTTTTAGAATAAGAGATGATCTTAGAAAAGGAGATTTTTCTACAAATATTGTAATCCTTCAAATTTAATGAAGGCCATTTCTGCACACATGTTGCTTCTTTTGTTGCGGTAAAGGTTCTAGTGGCTTCTCAGCACCATGAAAGCCTGGCAAGTAATTTTTTTTTTTCTTTACACATTTTGATCAGTAAACTCATCTTTAATAGTAAATGTTTTCTGCATGAGATAGAAAACAAAAGCTTGACACCAAACAGGATGATAGTTCAAAGGATATAGTTCCATAATGTCAAGTTTGTATGTTTAGAGTGGATCATTTGATAAAATAACTAAACTTGTTTAGGGCCACTGTATTTTACTGGAATATTGACAAAAGGCTAGTTCAGGAATATGAACTATGATACTGAAACAAAAAATAAGATCTTTTAACCAACAATGAGCTCAATGCTGTTCATGGAGTTTACACCAGCTCTTGACTGAATAGCCTTCAATAAGCTTTTTATGGGAAAACAAGTTATTAAATGATCTTCCTACATCCATGGACGCCCACACATATGGCAAAGAATGGGGGGGGGGGCATTTGCCCACCCTCGAATTTTCAATTTCAATGAAAGTTAAAAAAAAAAAATTCTCTCAAAGAGGACTAAAAAGATAGAAAACCAGTGAATTTTATTATAGCTAATTACTTTAGTTTATTTATATTAATTTTATATAATTTCACAATATAAAGTGCAATTTTTTCAGACTTTTTTACCAATACATTTTGCTCCCTCCCCTCTTTTGAAAAAAATCCTGTGAGCGCTACACCACTTACAAATTCATTATTTGATGGATAGCTGATAGATAGAAGCTTTGACTTTAGATAACTGATGGAGAGTTGCTTCGTCTTTATTTCAGGCTCCTGGTGTACATTTATTTCAGGCTCCTGGTGTACATTTATTTCAGACTCCATAGTTCCAATGTGCTGTTGGCTATTTCCATGTAATTTCAAGCTACTGTGGTTTTGTGATAATCCAATGGCAAAAGATGAAGTTAAACTATTCAGTAATTAGCATTCATTAATAAATACCTCAAATAATGCCTTAAGTAAATAAAATAAATATTTAAAGCATTGTTCTTTGTTATCTTTGACAACGCTGGGTATTTTTCTATTTTTTGATCCATTGAAAAATTATACTTTATGCTGCTGAACTTAAAAAAAAAAAGGTAACAATCTGCTACTCTGTGAAATTTTAAAAGATATTTTTTTAATATTAGAAATTTTAAAAGATTATTCCAAGATAATTGAAAGGTGAATCGTAGCTTTATTGCTATTAATTAAGCTACTAGTTTACAATATCCGATGTCACTGGGGTGCAAGGAAGAGGAATTGATAGAAGTTATAACCATCCGCTACATCTGAATAAGAAACAAATCAAGTATTTTTACATCTGTTTTTGTTTTGTTTGGGTAAATTTTAAATAACATCTATAATCTTTTTTTTTTTATTATTGGAGAATGCTGGGTTTGCAGTGAAGGACCTGCCCTTGGCAGAGAACTATGAATGAATGAATCTATAATCGCCTTTCTTTCAAAAAGCCTGGTTACACCTAATGCTCGGTGCAATACAGATTCTAGAGCCAGGGCTGCCCTTATGGCCAGGCGAGTAATAACCTTGTTCTGGGTCCTACATCTTTTAGATCTTGCACTACATAAATACATTAATTGGAAAATTTGGATAAAAATACATAAAAGCTTCAGCATTTCTATCAATTTAATAACATCTTAATGGAAAAAATTAGAAAACTTTGAATTTTGGAAGAAATCACAATATTCTGTCATAAAGGTCCCTCCAAGTATACGTGCCTGGGATCTTGCAAACGCTAGAGATGGCCCTGTAAAGCTATAAATTATTTGCAAAAAGTGTCTTCTAATTATAATCATGCAGCTACACTTAAATTTCACTTTCTTATCTATTAGACTTAAGTGTCTTAACTTGCATTTGACTATTTCTCTTAATTTCAAATAGCATTAGCGATTTTTTTTTTCTTTTTTCCTTAACTAATTTGGAGAAAAGTTTATTGAACACAGTGAAGAATTTCGAAGTCATAGAAATATATAATTATAAAATTACGATTTTATATTTTTTTTACAAAAAAAAAAATACTTAAACCTTCATTAAATATATCGAAATATTAGAAAATAAAATGTGGATATAGAAAGAAATGCCTTAAAGATATTGACAAAATGGCGTCACAGCTTTATATTAAAAGCAAATGGAAATTTTAAGTCAGTTAATTCCACAATCCAGTACAGCTTTTCCGATTTTTATTTATTTTTTTCTATGGCCCTGTCTAAAGGATTGCTCAGAATTTCGGCAACAGCATTACAGGAAAATCGGTGACCGATGCCAAGTGCTTATACAGTGGCTTGAGAGAGTCTCTAGTCACTGTAAGTGCTTATAAGTGCTTATATTTGACAGCGCCAGTTTTCGATAGCGGCAGGTGGTGGTAACTATCTGAATGTGTCAAAAGACGGCACTGCTCATTACCATTATGTCTGACCAAAGCCAAAGCAAATGAAAGGGTCGACGCCTGGCAATCCCCATGAGTCCCTTTTTCCAAATTAAAGTTATTGAATTGTGGAAATTTATTGAAAAAATAAAGAAAACAGATCGACATCTTTACTTTCCGAAAATTGGGGTCCTAGGCTGTCGCCAATAGCCACATAGGCAATGCCAAAGATCTGTAATGTCTTTAAGGTGTTGACAATAACGGAGCTAGGGAAACGCCCATTTGTAGTCAACTTGTGCTGAATGTACGGGAGGCAGGAGAGCGGGGGGGGGGGGGGGTTCCCCTTGAAATTTCGAAATGCAATTGATTATTTTTTATTTTAGTTTATGGCTAAGGCCTCCTCAAAATCTTGAAAAGAACTTATTTTCATTTGTGACCCAATCATCCGGATTTCTGCATATCCGGATCATGCCAATTCCCAATTAATCCGGATAATTGGAGTTCTACTGTATTTACAATATGACAAAATTGCATAAAATATCTATTTATATTTCGCTTTCATACATTTCGATAAAGGATATTCGGTTTTAAGGCGAACAGTTTAAATGTCATGCAGCTTCCAAAAGCTTCATCCCCTTGTTTAACACTGCCTGAACATCTGACAAGGAATGAAGAAAATAAAGAAAATTTTAATGTTTAAAATGTTGAGGCAATCAAGAAATGACAGATATATTTTTATCTCGATGAACTCTGTAAAAAGTTCTTTATTGACGATCCTCTTTCTTCTGTAGTTGGCTTCATCTTTATTCTTCAAGAAATCACGGGTCCGTGTACCGCCGCCAAAGAAAACAAAACCAATTTCGTGGCTTATGGAAGAGCTTTCTAAACATGAATTAAATGTTTATATTTTTTTCTTGAATTAAAAAAAATATATAAAATAACAGCTTATTTTTTAGTAAATGATAATAATCGATTTGTTTTTCCCTCAACCCAGGCTCAAATTCTGGAATGGAAATTCTAAATGCAAGTCGAAGCACGTTACGACTTGAGAATTTTTTTATTACAGTTCACAAGTAAATTCTGCTTGGCCTGCATAACTACATTTTAATGGATGTTTACATGATATTTTCTCTTGTTCAGCAAGTAAAACAAAAGTCATTGGGTTCTGATATGCATTGATTTAAAATAAGCCTAAACGGTGATAGAATTCAAGATCGGCAGCTAAGACTCACTGACTGACTCTTCAACGCCCAGCCCAAACCCTTTTGGACCTAGAAAGCTGAAATGCTGCACAGAGGTTCCCTTTATGATGTAGACAAGGAATAAGGCCGGATTTTTCGAAATTCCCACGGGAAAGGGGAATAAAGAGGATTTATATTTTCGCTTTAAAGTTGCCTTATCGATATATAGGTGTGTGGCGCCAACCCGCAATACATCTGAGTTATCCAGAGAAGGCCACAATTTGCTAAATACTGTAAAAAAATTTTTTTTTAATGCTATGATGTATGCAAGGGTTCCGGAGCGAAGCGACGGTAACTGGCTAGTCCCAAATAATATTAAAATTAAATAAAGAATTTATTCGAGTAGAATTAACATAATCACATCCGGATCAAAAAGATTCTTAATTTTATTATAGATTCCCTTTATTCAATGAAGTTAATACAGGAAATAAAATCCCCTCATTAAGTATTTGAGTTTTTAATTCGCAGACAAAAAGCTGTTACTTATTATTAAAACAAACATTTCGGTTAAACTTGCGAATCCGCCACCCCTGTCTGTGTTAGGACTATATTCAAGATGGCGGACAATGTTAAAGGTTGAAAATTGTTAGGAAATTTACCAATACGTACATCCTGCAGCTCAGCAGAACTAATCTAACCTAACCTACAGCTAATTATAGTAAATGATTCGGTCCTACGGACCTCATTAGCATGAAAGTTGTTTTGAAGGCCGTACGAGGGTGGTGTATCGCTCCGCGCGATGACTTACGAGGGGAGCCGGATACACAAGTTTAACCAACATTTCTTTCGTTTTGTAGGTTAATTTTAATTAACCTAATTACTTAAGCTGTAATTTTATTATAAACGTATCTGTCGTGAATCACGTTAATTTCAATACGGAATGACTGTTTATCTTTGGCGGAAGGATACACAACGTCAATTCATAAGCCGTTCGCAGAAACTTACGGCGGGATAGAGATTACATTATTCCAGAGCGGTTTTCCGTGAAGGGACGTGTTTATTAAACCAAATCTAAAAGGAGCTGTGCCTAACTTATTTATTGACTATTTTATAAGATCTTCAAATTTACGAGATTTAATTACATTTGTGTGATACTGTACAGAGAACGGAATATTATAGATTTGTTGCAGTTCTCTATGTTCGTCTGTGATCAATAAAACAAAAAACTATTTAGCCTGTGGTAACTGTGGAAAAATCTACACTATTAAATGCAAAGTTGATTTTCGTGCTTTGAAGCTTAAACGGAAGCATAGAAAATCGAGAATCACATTTCTTTACTTACTGGAGTAAAGCCAATTAAAATGAAATTTAATATGCGCGCTGTAATTTGGCGAAGTGTGTTGGCGCCCTAGGCAGTCGCCTACTGGGTAAATCGGCCGTAACCTAACGAGCACTTTACATTAATAATTAGCTTTCAGAGTTAAATGTAATGGTTTCAATAAAAAAATTCCGTGTTTTGATTTCGATTTCATTTAGACCATATTTCATTCTATTTAAAAGTAATTTACAAATAACTGACTTTTCATAGAGTTTTCTTTAGCCCTTCTGTTTTTATTAGATCAATCTATTTATTTCCTGTAGTTTCCTTAACGGCCGTTCATTTAACCGTTCAAAATTGTTAAGTCCACAATTTTTGTTTCGATTTGTTTTTCTTTTTCATTTAATAATAGGGTAAGTCTAATGCGGTAAAAAGTAATGATAAAAATTGTTATGGTGGACGTTACATTTCTAGATTTCGAATCGATTTAAATTACATTTTTTTTTTGGGGGGGGGGGGATTTTTATTTTTTTAACGAAAATCAAAATGCAATTGTTACATTTTTTTAAAGTTTGCTGAGTATAGAATATTGGAAACACTTTAATGTACAAAAATACAGTAAGTACCAAATGATGGTAACAGAATTGACGAATCGTAATTCGCTAATTTCGGAAATTTCGCTCACTGAAAAGAAAGCCAGCATTCGTTACAATTTAAATCCTTGTATTTAGCTGTATTTCGATGCAACGAGACAGATTATTGTTAATTGTCATTAATCCTTGACAATTTACTTATCAACTACATAATCTTTAATCATTCTTAACCTTTTATTTTAATGTTTATTTTATTTTATAAATTATGAGCATAAACAAGCCAGAATAGTGATATGTTGATTCTTCGATAGTCCCGATGTTTTACTTAAATTGATTTATTACAGCAAAAGAAAGAGCTATTTTTCTAATAATATTTATATAGAGTTCACGGTAAAGAGTTTTAGATCGTGCTGCAAAAATGAGCCCTGTGTTTGTTTGACTCAATATCGATAATATTTACATCCTGTGAACGAAGACGACGAATTATTAAAATGCCATAAATTATTCGCGGAAAACTCCGTCGTAGCTTGGGATCTCGGGATGCCAGACCTACAACCGACTTTCAAAGCAAACCTTAAATATTTTAAGAAGGCGGCCATCTTGCACAGGATCGAGAACATGAATTAAGATTTTTCTTTTATCAATGGAAGTGCAGCCATTTCTAAAATACAATTCAAAATACATTATACACAAAGTGCTTGTGGCGTAAGTATTGGCCTTGTAACTTGGATGACGAGACAACCAAGCTGTTCTTATTGCCTTCAAAGGTGAATGAACTGTTGTCTTCTCATTCCTTCTCTGGAAAAGAACAAACATTGAAAGGGCCCCTCTTTGGAATACTTAAAAATCTGTTCTCATTAGCACGGATAAATGAACTTACTGTATTAATAACATAAAGCAAAGGATTTTGGAAATAAGGAAAATGAAAATAAAACTTGAAAACCAAGTGTACTTTACAGGAGATCAGAAAAAGCGCACTGAGAATATTTTTAAGTGGAAACAGAAGAATAAAATTAACTAAATTTGAATTTCCTACAGAATGTACTTTGTCCTGTTGGTCGAGAATCACTGAGAGCCTCCATCTCTCGCGCACCCCAGCAGCACCTGCATGTCCTGTTGTGGTACAGTTTAACTTTTAACAGAATGTACTGTAGTAGAAGAGCTCTATTTCTCAAGCTTCTAAATTGACTTAACATCAAAGATCAGTCTTAAGGGTAAAGCTGTTGTTTAGGCTTCCGGCAGACTCGAATCACAGATTGTGAATAGGAATGTATCACAATGAAGGATGGAAAACTATCTATTTTAAATTATTTACGGCAAATGAATAATTGGAGAGAGAAAAGGGTTGAAGGATATTTATTTGCCCTGTACCCTTCGAAAATGCAGAGGAGGGTAGATGTACGGGAAATCGTTCCTACCTTTCAACATTGGCTGTGAGACGTTCACATAATTTTAAATTCAATAAATAGCTCTGGTCCCCATTTGTCAAGAGGTGAATCACATGATCTATCCAGACAAAACTATACTTAACAAATCGGATTGATCCTGTGGACAAGTGTTGAAGTCTCCTGCTCACCATTCTTAACAGTAATAGATCTTAATTGCATTCCCCGTGAGATCTTTATAAGACAACAATGGCCCTATTAGCGGAAAGTAATGCGCATCAAATCGTACCGGAAGATGTGGGGTCATCTGAACCTCTGTACTGTCATCCATTTAATCACATTTGGGAAGCTTTTCATACAGAATGTGAGTGTAGAAAATCTCGTTATTTTCTGATACAATGTTTAGCCTGTAATATTTGAGCAGCTTGCTAGTAGCTTACTGTTAGAATATTTGAGACCTGTTTGCTTGACAAAAATTTTCTGTCGTTGACTCAGATTGGGTCAAAGACTAAAACTTCAATATGAATACTTCAATAGAAGTATGGCAGACTTCTTTACAGAATACTGTGAAAACATAATTAAACTGTTTTAATTCCTTCTTCTTAATTCCAAGAAGGTAGAACTTATTTTCAAAGGGGGCTAAACAACAGTATAGCTTCGCATACCATAGTCAATAGCCTTTAGCTTCTGTGGTCATCTTTCTGTTTGGGCACCACATTACTTTTATTACTTTATAACAACTGCTAACTAATGTTTAATCTTCTTCCACAATATATGAAGAGATTAAAAATGAACCATTCTGTTTCTAAATTAGGACTTTTGTAAATTCTTCTTGAAATTTAGAAACTATACCTGGAATTTGTTACATGTTTAGAACAGTTAAGTTTTTCATTAAACTTTTTGTAATCAAATTCGTCAATTATAAAAAGATGGAGACATCTTATCAAAATTTAGAATTCTCTGAAATTCTTATGACTTTTATTCAGGACTTAGCCCTTTTTTGTATTTTTATTTGTTTGAAAAATACAACATCGTAGTACATAAATCCTTTAATTTCTTTAATTACTGCTGTGATCTTATTTTAAATAAGTCAATTTGGAAAAGGAATTCTCTTTTTATTTTATATTATATTTTAAGTTAATATTAATGATCAATTTAAGAGAAAATTAATTTGTACCACATTAATTCAATCAAATAATTGAAATTTTGCTTGTAAACAGGAGCGGTGCGTCCTTTCGAGCGCCCTGTATTAATGCAATTGATGGAAATGGCTTTTACACCAAGAAATGAACCTTAGGAGTTATTACATCGGGATTAGGTTCTTCTATTCCAGTCGATTTCTTGGCTTTTCAAACCGATCGTTTTGCAGAGGCTTTTCCTGCACGCGCAGTCACGTGATCCGCACATCGATTAGTTGCCTGGCTCAGAGCAGATGTCCGGAAGGGAGACGGAAGTCAAAATTCAATAAAACACATCGACTCATTAAAGGAAAACATGGAACTGACCGCTTTGCATTACACCGCCTATCAACCATTATTGTCTTCTCAGTAATACGAAGCTAACACGAAATTACACAGCAAATAAACGGGGCCAATACAACGAAATTTGGTCTTTTAAATAAAAGAGGAAAGGGTAGAGAAGGAATTTAAGAGTACTTTAATATTGAGTTACCTAAGACGCGTTAATATACTCTACTGGTAAATCATTTTAACTCAGGAATGTTTCTTTCTTTAACATTATTATTAAATTTTTGTTTTTTAATTAAGCAACGGACAAAGAAAATAAAAGAGCACAAACTACTGATCAGCTTTTTTTTTTTCTTCTTATTTTTTTCTACGACTTAAAGAGCAATGTACATGACAAACTATTCAGAATCAGGCCACGGAAATGCTATTTAATGTTTCTGAAGACAGTAAGAAATTTGGAATATCACATGCAAGGCCTAAAACGAAAGGCTCTATCTATAGATCAGAAATGGACATTGTTCCAGGATCAACTAATCGAAGATCGCATCTAAAGTAGGTTTCCGATAGAATTACAAAATGGAATCACCCACCCTACCTCAACAGTCGTCACTGATTTCTATAAAATAAAAATGAAAAAGAAATTTAGAGAAAAAAAAAAGAAAAAAGAAAGCGTATGGCACTTAAAAGAGAATTTTTTTTCTTTCTATAAAAGACGAAACAAATCAATAAACCAAATAAAAAGTAAATTTAAACGTAGGTATTTGAACCAGGAAAGTAGTTCTCACAATTCAAACATGAATAATCGATGTTTTCTCTTATTTGCATTTAACTGAGGAAACAAAATAAAGCTTTTTTTTTTCTTTTCAATTGTTAGTTTGTGTGAACGTAATTCGTGGTTTTTTTATTTACTCTTCACACGAACTAATCAATATCTTCTTAAACTGAAGAAATAAGGTTTATTCTTTTTCCAATTATTCATCGAAAATCTAAGTTAGGATTTCAATTTAAAGGACTGAAAATGAAAAAAAAAAAAAAAAAAAAAAATTAACTAAACGAAAATTCTCGAATGTGTTCTAAAAGAAAACAAAAATGAGTATAGGATTAATTCAAAGTAAATAAGTATAACCGAAAAGAAATAACTACTCCACTATTTGCATCAAAAAAGCCCTTAATTTTTGAGAAAATTCATTACTTCAATTGGCGCAACTTCTGTAGCATGGAAACAATCGCACGAATTTATCAAATAGCACTAAGGTAACGTACATTAAAGGTTTGCCATTTTGCATCGATGTGCAAATTCGATGGCTGCCATTTTGATGCTAACCACGCCCTCTTTTGAGACCGTTTCTAAGCATCGTTTCTTTCCCTAACAATTCGCATAAAATCTTATTTTTACTACATTTTATCCTGTAGCAATACTTTTAACTAACGAAAAGAACTAAATGAATGTTTTTCTTTGAGTTTTTATTTTACGATTGTTCTTTATTCTTTCCCAAAACCTCAAAACTGTTTTGTTGATGTGATATAACATTGATCTTTATTAAATGATTTCAATTTGAAATCATTGGACGGTAGAGGCACTGACAAACTCTAGTTAACCAAAAATCAAAAAAACGAAAACAATTCTTGACATTTGTGAAGTATTAAATACTGCTTCAAATAGTAAAAATCAATTTACTAAAAAGTAAATCACATGTTGATAGAGATCAGAAGGCTTTTGTTTTAATAGTTTTACACAAAAAAAAGTCCAAATAATAATCACTAATTTATCTACAAAAACTGTGGAATATTTCTAAGCAATTCTAAGTTCAAGATTGTTCAAAATTTTGAAAAGTTTTTCAATAGTATATTTACTAGCAAACCTGTCAAGTAAAGTTAACCTTGGATTCTGAGGTCATTTCCTCGGTCACGTGATCTTTGATCGCGACCGGACTACCTTAAAAGGTTCATCTCAATGAGAGGGTCAACTTGTCTTTACATTTTGGTCAACTAAAATGAACTGTTTAGAAGTTGACCTTACGTCACGTGACTCCCGGTTCACCCAAGTCGATGAAAAATGACTTTATATTGAGAAATCTTTACTTATGGACCAAAACACTGAAACTTAGAAAGAATTATCAACATTAAACTTTATATTGAAGTATATAAAGAAGTTGTTCAGCCCTGATTAGATTCCCCTGTTTATGGGCACTTCGCAATTACGGCCATATATTCTGCCCTTAAATAACTCAAAAGAATTAAGCTTGTTATTTGAGAGATCGTTATTGTATCCTTTTGTATGGATACTACACAGCAATGGTCGTATACTCTGCTCCGAAGTTACTCAAATAAAAATGACAAATACCAAACTTAAGATTTAAAAGAGTTTAACGTCATTGTTCAGCTGTGATTACATTTAGGTGTTTGTGGTTTCTGATTACGTGCATTTCAAAAAAAGGACGCATGCTGTGTCTTTAAGTGACTCAAAAAGACTAATGGCAAATGCCAACCTTAATATTAAGAGACTAATATTATTCTTCTGTTCAAATTAGACTGTGGTGTTTGTAGCCCCTGTTTATGAATCATTTACAATAAGGACCATATACTGTGCCCTTAAGAACTCAAAGAATAATGACAAACGCCAAATTTAATATTTGAGAGTTATCTAAGCCTATTATTCATTCGTGATATTTGTAAATTATAATATTTGTTGTATCAAAAAAATCTTTCTTCACATGTTTCTTTTGCTGAAACTTGATTCATAGCAAATACTTACATTAAGTCGCCTAAATCCAGTTACTTTTAATAAATTATAAATTGGATTACAATGGATTATAAGAATTACTTATTTCTGTTCAACTACCTTTTCTTTGGAATTTTTGAAATCTTCGCGCTTATATCTCTCCACAAATACCGACATGGAAAAAATTTCAAATATAAAAGATCGATAATCTTTTGTCTGTAAATTATAAGCATCATGAAATTTCGATGACTCAAAATTATTCTTCGAACTTATTGTTAAAATTTGAATTATAGAAAATATGAAATTATGTAATATTTATGAATATAAACTCTTTGAGAAAAAACAAACAAACAAACAAACAAACACGAAGTATCCCAACAAAATTGCCCGATCACCGCGAAACTTAACATGCAAATACCTCAGGACCGAAGATGCAAAATTATTAGAAACCCACGGCCAATGACCTAAATAGTGGCTCACCACAGCGCATGGAGGAGGGTATAGCAAGGGCAAAGCTCGCATGCAGGAACAATTGGCAACGGATTGTGGTTGCATTAGCCTCCATGGGGTGCGAGAATGCCTCGACTTCGGATCCGTGGACATTACATTAAACAGTTGAGTGAGTTAAAACGAGGGCATATAATTGGGCAGTTAGTCAAATCACCGTATCGCCCGTCCGTTGGATGGAGCGGCGAGCCAATCGGACGATGTTGGCACCAGTGGATCGAGGAAGGCACAGCCCAGCGGCCCCTGTTCAGAACGTTCTACCAATTCATCTAAAAACGGTAAACACCAAGTCAACCTCTTCCTCCTATGTAAAATTAATATCTCTATGAATGCCATTGAAAGCTGTAACGATCCTCTGAATTGAACATCTTTTAATAATGTGAATCATCGACCTATCTCCTGTAAAATAATACGTTAGATTCTTTCTCATGGATTATGGTGACAGGTGTTATAAATAAGTGAGAAAAACAACCTGACAGTGTTTGTGTATTGTGACAATCACTCACTTAATTGGGTGGCTGTCCATGCAGCCAAGCAGCATACAATGATGATCACATTGTTTTGAAATCATCGAAGCTCTCTAAATTGAACACCTTTTAATAATGAGGAGAGCATCATCGACATACCTCCTGTAAAATACTGCATTAGATTCTATCTCATAGATGGCCATGCCCTTCATATCAATGTATGCCATGATCATCTCTCCAATCACAGCGAAGTGGGGAGACCCATAAAGACCCCCCTCCCCCACGCACACACACACATTCCTATCTAAAACATCGACCTTTGAACTTGAAGCAAACCAATAATGCATTTTAATAAAGAGAACCTACCCGCAATAACGAAATTATCTTTCAACCCTTCTTGCGTCAATTGCCCGACACTAAAGCGTAGTGTTTCTGCAATGAGACCAACGTAAATGATAGTGAACAATTGCAGTGACATCCAAAGATTCAGAATGAACCATGTCTCTATATCAATAACCACTTGTTCAAGTTGCGATAAGAATGATCTCCTATCTAAGCCTGCCCAGGGGACTAAAACTACTTTTCTAAAACTACTTTTTTTATAGTGTATTACTTAATTCATTTGTTTCTAAAAACCCTAGCCTTCATTTGAAATACCAAGATTGCTCCTGTGAAGTTCTGAAGAAGTGCTTTTTTTTTCTATTAAATCACAGTAATAATGAATCTTAAGTATTATTCTTTATCATTATGATGATAATCTAATATTGGGTTAGAACGCATATCCCATCCAGTTCACCATGTATACGACTTTTGGAAATACTAATTATTTGTAACAAAAATGTAATAATTAAAAATAATGAAAAAAATTTTCATATTTTAATATTTTGTTCAACACATGCATTTTTTTGAACAAAACAACAACGTCTTTTGAGCAATTGAGAACTCCAGCAGAATGTATATCAAAAATAAAAAAACGAAAACACAGTTAACTTTTTGGCAATTTATGTCCATAATTGTTTGATCTGGAGAAAGAAAGTTTGCAAGTGTTTTGATTAAAAAAAAAAAAGGTGTATGTGTGAATACATTGAATAAATCTTCTGCATCATGAAGAGAGTCACCCATATTCTCAGACTGACGAACATTTAGAAAATATTTTTAAAAGATCTCAACAATTCCGAATTTGATAAAACAAAAGCATGACTGAATCAAATATGATTCCTCATTTGATAAGCTTATAGTTGAAAACAGATATAGTATCTCTCATTAAGTTTGAAGGTGTACAGGAGAAGTACAGAAACTTCCTTTTAACTGAATTAAAAATGATTATTGTTTTATTGTATTTAAAAAAAAAAAGATCTATTGGAAAGGACTTTTCCTTAGAGCACTTTGCTGACCCGATGTAATAGAAAGGTTACATCACTTTTTTTCATAACAATTTTAGTACCAATAGTTTTAAGCTTTATGAAACGAATTTTAACAGAAAACAAATAAAATATTGTGTATTTTTATTTTTTACACATTGTGTTTCAGAGAACTGTATTTTTTTTTTTGGTCAAGTACAGAACTACTTGATTGTCATACGTAACTTTGTGACAGCAGGGACAGTTTTCAATATAAGCCTAAATATATAGATTTTGTCGCCTCTCAATAAAAGAAGTAATTGGCTAAAGAAAAGAAGAAATTGATCTAGAATAATTTCTTATTCAAGTACACTACAAAGCAGACAGAAGTGTTTGGTAAAGCACCTGTCTGTAGGCTGAAGGAGTTGGATTGGATCTTTTGCGAAGGTAGGGCAATTTTCCGTGATTATTCTTTCTTCAGATAAGTATCAAGATATCCGCTTATACCTGTGTATAAAACGAGAGATCCTCGTTCTGCTCGTGATCGCAAGAGTCTTACTATCTTTTCTTCTGTTGAGGATACAACCATTATACCTTAGTTATAAATATTATAGCAGTAATATTTACGAAACAATAATATAATATCAATGCTTAATAATTTTGACTAAATCCCAAATATTTATGTTAAAAAAAAGTAGTTCTATAAATTCGAATGTCCTAAAACAGCTCTTTAGTATTGTATTTTGTGTGAGTATTCTACCATTTCCTATCTTGTGAGTTAAGTTTTATTAGATTTTATGTGTAGAGTCATTCTAGGGGCCAACGTACATAATGGCTAAAACACTGAATTATCAAAAAAAAAAAAAAAAACGATGAATAATGAATTGATCAGCATTTATTGTCTCATCCTCATAGATGTTCTTAGTTTGGATCAATGAAAATTACGACCGAAACTATTGCACATTTATACTAATCAAAAGGCAATCATTTACTTCAATTTTTATATTCCAGAGTTTGTTGATATATATATATAAACAGCAATGAAGTTTGTAGATCCATCTTAAAAATATTAACATGAATATTAAAACGCTATTTTAATTATATGCCCAGTATAACTAAGAATAAAGCACTGATCGACATCTTATTTCATATTTAATAGTTTATTATATCCAGATTTGATTGTAAATTGATCTTGGTAGGACCATTATATACAACCAGAATTCGGAGGCAATTGAGGAAATAATTCACTGATTGTTATAAATTTCATCTTATAAGTTTAGTCAAAATTCAGAGGTTATCCAAATTTCTTGGTTAACGACACCATTAGGGTTCCATCAATAGTTTTCACGCGGTCAAATGAAATATCTAATAGTTCTGTTTGTTTCTTCCTTTATAAAAATAAATTATTTTTATTTCTATTTTTCATTTTCAATAACTGATTTAGACATGAAAAGATGGAGAAAGTAGGATTTGTTTCGATTGCATTTCATCTAAATGGATGTTTAGCTGTGGGACGATTTATGAAATAAAAATCTATCAAAACAGAAATAATTAACTATACATCAGTGACAAATGTCTCTGTTGTCCATGGTGTTAAAACTAATCTCAGAAAATAAAATAACATCAGATTTGATTGCGATAGGACATCTGAAATGGTTTTAAAAAAATCAGTTGTATTTTGCTTAAAATGTTCAATTTCTTTACAGCAAAGATATAGAATATTTTGTATTTAAAGAAACCACCCATAAACGTTTATTCGCGTGAACGATTGATTCAAGGAATATAGGAACGTGCTTTGCAGTCATTGGATGAGCCAACTATTGAACAAATGAGCTCATGTTGGTTCATTCGACACGTGATTATCACGTGTGACATATTTTAAAAAAAGTGGCTGTCAAGTTAACTAAGAGTTTCAAATTTTCCCCAACAAAAATCACAAGGTCTAGGAGAGACAGCGAAATGTAAATGAATTAATATTAAGTCTAAATTTTCCTATTTTTTTTTTTTAAAATAGAAACTGATATATATGAATCTTATGAATAAGAATCCTAACATTCGCCTATGTGCTCCAACTCTTAGTATTATTATTGAAAAAAAAAAGAAAAAACAAAAACAAAACAACCTTCTGATCTCTTTCATCCATAAAGATTTTGAGTAATTTTTTAATGAAAACTTAGAATTTCGTTTCTTCTTTATTCTTATTTTTTTTTATTATCAACAATAATGATGTTTCTACTGCTTTGTTTTGTCTTTCTGACAGATAAAACTCACTATTTTTTATGTTTTAAATCCGAATGGTTACCGCAATGTAAGGCAACTAGGAATCGATTAAGAGTTTCTATGTTCAATTCTAGCTTTTTCCAAAATGATGTACTAAATTATAAAGAACAATACACTGATCAACATCAAACTTTATATTTACCATCTAATCTGTTTAGCCCTGATTAGATTTTGGTGTTTCGGCCACTTCACAAAATGGGCCAGAATACTAAGATCTTAAGTAATTCGATGAATAATGCTCTAATTTACATCATTCATCTGAAAATTACATTTGGCAATTACGTATACTTGTATATACCTGTTTTGATTTTAGTATTTATAAATCAAACTCATGGACCAAAAATGTTGACCACAATATCATATATTTTATCTTTATTGAATCTAAATAAATAATAATTCACCAATCTAAATTAAATTTCATATTTAAGAACTTAATCTCATGCTTAATCTTGCTTCGATTTTAGTGTTTCTAGATCTATCTTGAGGTCCACTGTAAATCTGGGCCTGACACAAATAATAATGCACTGATCAACATCATCTTTAGAACATAGAAGCTTCTTTTTAGATTTCTGATTGTTTATATGCCCATATTTAGATCACTTGACATTCGTGAGATCAACACACCACACAAAGGAACTCGAAGAATGAATTGATTAACATCATATTACTTAGATTTACTAGATTTTGGGGCTTCTACCATCTATTTTAAGGCACCCTTTATTCAACAATTCCATTTTTTAATAGTTCAACTAATAATGTAGTGAGAATTATTAAATTTCTAATTTAAGAGTAAAACTGAAGTAATTAAAATCTTTGGGTATATATTTCAATATGAATAGTATTATTAAGATTAAGAGTCAATAAGCTGTCCAACTGAAATATTTACATTCCCTCAATAACTGGAAATTACTTCAGCCTTGCATTGATTGGTTTGCTATTTTCTTTTTTCAGAGAAAAGCTACTAGTTATTCCATGAAAAATTGTTTTATTAATACATTTGTCTCCTTTGAAACATTTGCCTCTAATTGACAATGAAATTGATAAAAAATTGTTATAATTTGTAAGTTATTACATTACTTATAAAAAAAAAGCGTTTGGTGAACATAGCAGTTTAAATACAGTACACCATCACTAATTCGGCATCATTGGGACCGGTAGGTGCCGGATCACAGAGTGATTACGTTAGGATGTATTTAACCCAATAGCTAACCACCTCATTCTAACCTTTAAATAATCAGTACAAATTATTTAAAAAAGGAAAAAGAAACATTAAATGAAAATCAATTTGAAATTTTAATGAAGCACAGGTAATTCTGTTGACTTACACAAGAAAGTTCATCACTGCCGCTTCCAAAGTGAAGAGCTGAAATTTGCAACTAAGTACATTTATGTTTTCATGTCAACAGTGATCCAATAATGTAACAATGTTTATGCAGCAAGTAGCGCCACCAAACAGCAGTGGCAGGTTGGAGCGACAACACGGGAAATTTGAAATTACAGTATCCGAAATTAGTGCTGGAACCGGATTAGTGATGATATACAACAGTGATGATATTTACAACTACAGTTAAATTCTTGGGATTCGTTTTAGGCCTAATCTGTAACTGCAACAAAGTTGCGTGTGAATGATTTTTGTAAGTCGTTTCAGAACCTAAAATTAAAAAAATAAATTTTCTATGCCTTGTAAGCATATTATTATATCGCAATTAAACTAAATCTGATCAGTAGTTTATTCCCCTTTTAAAATAGTTAATTATTTTATTAATATGCTCTACTGACTTTTTGTTTTGTTTTAATTTTTTTTTTTCTCGCGAAAATTGAACACGTGCCAAATATGACTACAATCGTATGTTGAGATGACAAACAAAAACTCCCCAGAATCGTCATCATCTGACAAATATCCAACAATAGGTATTCGGAGAAGAAACGCTTTAATTGGAAGCGAATTTCAAACTAAAAGAACAAAACGTTTCCTGAGTAAGGGACTAACTTTCATGCTAGAAAGTTGTTTTTTTTTAACATACTTATTCTAAAAATAAGTTTCACAGATATTTGAAAACAACTTTTGAAAATGAACAAATTTGTTATTTCATTTAAAAAAAAAAGATTTCGTCTTTTAAATTCATGATATTAATAATTTTAGGAAAAAAATAAATAGATTAACTGAATTTAATTTCTATTGAAAATACAGGATAGTATATATAAATCGTGGTAATTCCAATCATTTCATTTTAAATTAAATGGATTAAATCGAAGTGAAATTAAAATATAGTTATTCCTTTTTCAAGTAATTTATTATCTCTAAACATTTCTTATTTCTAAGTTTTTTAATGGAATCAATATAATTGTGTAATATTATTATTAACGATGCCTCAATAGTATTTTAAATATCTTATTTTTTGACTTTTTCTTTAAAATAACAATAAGTTTATTTTAATAATAAGAATAACCTTTAATAAAATGAATTATTCGGCAAATTAAACGTAAACTTCGATTTAATTGTAAATACTACGATTTATTATTCTTTGAATATTATTAATTATATTTTAAATAGTCACTGAAAGACTTAAAATATTTATTGCAAAAGATATAATAGGAGTTTTCTAATCTCCTGATTACAACGGCATAAATAAAACTTATTTCAGAAAACAATGTTTCCCCCTTTTTTCTTTTTTACACACCCCCTCACAGTATTTAAGGCAAAAAAAATAAATAATAATTAAGGCATTATAAATAGTAAACAAAATTAGACTATTAGTAGCTTCATGAATAATTAACCTAAGTTAATTTCTTTTTATCATAGATAAAATAGAATAAAAAAATACAGCCACAGTAGCAAAGGTTCCCTAACAACAGCAGATATCTTTGATTTTTTTTTTAATTAAACTCAACCACATTCATTCTATTACAATTGTTGTTTATTAGAAATCAGAGTCAACACCAGATTCCTTTTCTATAAATTGGTTTCTGATTTTTTTAAACGGAATCAATTGTTGTGATTTTTTTTTCTTTTGATAGTTTGCAGACAGATCATGAGGCATAAAATTAAAAACCTTAAAAATTTATTTATGTTTCATTTGATAACATTCCGTTGAAAGAATGAATAATTAATTCAGGTAAAATCAACCCCCCCCCCTTTGAGTCGTTCTATTGTGTTTATTGTTCAATCAAACAATCAAATGGTTTGATTTATTTCACAGTATGAAGCAAAATTCTACAAAAAAGATCTCTTTTTCTAATGCAAAATAATATATAATCCATTATAATGATATCAATTACATAATTATATTATTACACATTATAAAAATGTAATACTTTTTCTTACTCAGTGTGTCAACTCATCCATGTAGAATAAATGAATTGATGCTATATAAATTTCTATAAATCAATTTACAACATTATTGATTCTAATTAAAAAAAATAACTAAAAAGCACTTCATATGCGTTAAAATATTATGATGTATATTTATAGTATTACAAAGGAATGTTAAGTAAACATAAAATACATTTTTCTTTCTTACTATAGTTGCTCAGAAACCTTCATTCACACAATTCATTCACATCAAGGTGTGTAATGACTATGTACAACGTGGGAACAGACAATCATTCTTCAATAACATTTACAGAAGTGGTAAAATGTTTTTAATTAATACTGAGATAAGTTTACATTCACTCAAATTAAACGTCAGTATCACTGAAGTTTTATAAAGTTTTTAATTCTTTAGTGTAAAACATAATGAAGGCTTATCTGAGATTTTATTTCCCCTCTAACTTCATCGTATTTATTTAAAAAAACAAAACAACTATTAAAATGGAAAATATTCTTAAAAAAATATTCATTAAGTAAAAACTGGGTCATTATAGAATAACCAAATAAGCCTATTACAAAGTTTCACTTTAAAAAAAAAATACTCTATAAATCTTATTTAAATGGTTTATTAATTTATTTTATAACTATTCATAACAACGTCAATATATGAAAATAATATTTGGGATATCATAGCTTCTTATGAAATTATGCTTAGAAAGATATCATTTTCAAAATCAGTAGATCACTGCTGCTATTTCACTATGATTTAAATTATAATTTCATATTTTCTTAATGAATATCTACTGAGAATACACCATTCTCTAAAAACAAATAGTTATTACTGATTAAAAATGCGACTTCTATATTTAATCTGTCGGGCAACGAGTAATGTGCCATTAATTTATCATTAATATTATTATCAGTTTTAACAATTTGGTTGATGAGAAATTTTTAATAAGATGCTATGATATGATGTCTATTATATTCATTCCATAGACAGTTCCCTTTTTTAATAAATGCATTTGTTAATCGAAAAAAACCTAACACCAATGATAAATGAAAATCAAGCTCAGTGTTTAATCCTATTGCAGATAACCCTTGTCCAGAGGAAGCAGACACAGACTCAGTTAAGACAAAGGAACAGAGCGGTCTTACCTTTTTCACTGACGCTCTCGCTTTCAATCTCTTGTTCGTCACAGCTCGTGCACTCAGGGGTCGACCGGATCTCGTCGTCTGAACTACTTAGTGATCGCTGACGTGCCTTTTTGCCCCGTTTGTGCTTGTGGGGTTTAGGCGGGGGTGGTCGCACACACTCCGATTGGTCTGAGCTCAACGAATCATTACGTAGCACAGAGGCATCGATCTTCCGGCGTCCGTTGGCACCGCCACTGCCACCCCCGCTCCCGGGACCTTTGGCCCGATTGGCCATGGCAGGATCCAGGTGCGTCTTCCTGGAAGGTAACATGGCCCCAACAGCAGGCTCACCTGCTGATGTCCGGCCACCGTAAGCACCGCCACTGCAGTCCGGGAGCAGCCTGCCGATGGGACCATGAGACTCGCGCTCTTTGCCATGACCAAGCGGCCGTTGGCGGGAGTGGCCTTGGTGGTAATCGTCTCCTTCCCGGTACGCAGACGACTCACCGCGGTTCCAATCGTGCTTTCGCGGTAGTGAGCCGCCAGTGTCCCGATGCCTGCCCCTATCGCTGGACCCGGGCGGCAAGATGGAAGGCAGGTCCATGTCTCCGTGGCAGTGGCGGTCAGTAGGGGATGGTACTCTGCCGCGCGACCGACCGCCGCTCTCGGCGTCGTCAGAAGTGGACCGTCGCCGGCTGCGCTCCTGAGACCGTCCCCTAGAAGTGTCCCGGTCGTCGGGGGACCGCCCGCCTTCTACCTTCTGTTCCTGCGAGTATTGCCGCTTGAGCTCGCGATTTTGGGGCTGGGGACCGCTCGAACTCCTCTGTAGCGGCGCTCTTTGTGAGTTGCCGCTGTGCACGTTCTCCTTTTCGGAGCTGTGGGCACGCTCTAGTTTTGGCTTTTTCTCTGCTGTGGGAGTTAAATCCACAGGCAACAATTCCAGATCTTTTGCCATCTGAAGGTCACTAGGTTGGGTAGTCATCCCCCCATGCATCCAGGATCCGGTCTTGATAAGAAGCTCCTGCTTCTTACGACAAACGATGCAAACCCATATTACCTGTAACAAAACACAAACACATCAATAAAACACTCGAAACATGTAAAAAAATAAAAATAAAAGGGAATAATAAAAGTCTTTCAGAACTAATCCGTCTAACAAGAGAAACACCCCCACGAAGTTGGTTTCACTGCATAACATAGATGCTTGCAGGAAAACAAATCTATGGTCATGTTTACATTAATCCTTTACTATTAGGCCTAACAAATAAAAATAAAAAAATTGATAAAGAAAGAAATCTACTCTGCTACGGATTTTGTTCGAATAAATTTATTATTCCCTTCATTCCAACACATAATTAAATAAATTTCAGTCACTTGACATATAAACTTTTCTTAAAGCCTATCTTCATATATAAAGGGGAAAAAACAACAACAACAATAATTTTAGGCTACTTTGAGGAGGAAAAAAAAAGGAATGAGCTGTAACTAAAGTTTTTTGAAAAGATCGTTAATTTACATTGTTATTTTCTTGAAAAAGCCCTGATTTTTATAAAATGCCATAAAGAATATTAAATTATCACTAGTCAATATAAAATTATCTTACTATAAATTGGAATTTTAAATTTCAGAGTTAATCCTTATAAAAAATTATAATAAAGCACAATGTAATTCGTTATAACCCAATTTTACAATTTAAACTGTATTTAAAAAATTAATTAAAAAAAATAATAAAATGGTTGCAAATACAAAAACAATTCAAAGTAAAGATACCTTAAAATTGTTGAAATTAAGAAAATGGGTTTTTAAAATTTGTAAATTGTTTATAACTCATGAAGTATTATTAAAAATTAAATCTTAATTCTGAACATATTGTCTATACATGGTGTTTCCGAACTTAAGTTACACCGAACGTATGGTAGACAGATAGTACGAAAATAAACAGTTTTCATTAAGTGTTGTGTCCAGTCTTGCATCGATACGGCGCTACAGTCGTTTTAGTGTTGTGGCTGTTTGCCATGCGCATTAGTGCATGATTGTCTGCTGTTTACTGTAGTTTTTCACAGCGCAGTCATCAGAGTCAACATTCGAACTGACAATGGAGCTGTAGTGTAGTCTGACGGAATTCGCGCACATGCGACATCAGTTGTAGAATTGAAGCAAAAGGTCAAAAATTGATGTTTGATATTTGATGAAACCTCTTCCAAGGAATTATCAGAACTATATTATTAGCCTCAGCTAAATTTAACCAGGGTTTCTTAAAATATCCTGAGGTAATAAGAAAAAGAGGATGATATTGAGTAGAGTACAGGGATGGACTTCGAAAATCCAAAACTTGCTATTTCCTCAAAACCTTGAATAAACTCCCCCCCTCCTTTGTTTAATTTATGAAATTTTTTCAAGTCAATCTACAATATTGCAAAGCAGCAATAGCTACACTTTGCAAGCATTCTTAGAAGAGGCTGTAGACATTGCCTTTATTCAAGAATCTTGGGTGTTACAAGGGAAAGGTAAGAGGATTAAAGAACTATTGGGGGAACTATTGTTTCATGTTCTAACCATAAACTTCGCGCTTACATATTTATTAAAAAGATTATCAAAATAAAGACTCTATAAAACTCTGACAAAGAGAACCTAACCTTCGATTGGGGACCATGTTACAAAACGATGATAGTTATACTGTCACTGGGGAAGAAACAATTAGGCTTTTAACTGAGATACAGTTCCAAGTTCTATCGAGACAGAAGCAAAGACCTGTTAATACCAAAGAAACTCATTTCAGAGCACTGAAAGTTGCACCCCTGCCGATCGATTGATTGAAAATAGAATGGGTGATATCAATTTATAAACCATATAAAACAGCAGGATTAGATCAAATCTTTCCAGCTCTTATATAAAAAGGGAGAAACTTTCTTGCTAAAGCTCTTTGTAATATTTTAGGTATGTCTTGAACTGGATTACATTCCATCTCAAAGGAGACTAGTCAAGTTGGTATTGATTTCTAAGCCAAGACAATCTTACGCAAATGCAAATGCTTTTAGACCAACATTTAGCTTAACATCTATTCTTCTAAAAACTAATTGATAAACATAGTAGGGAAGATGTACATAAACTTTTTCCAATATACCCGAACCAAATATGGCTATCCAGTTGGAAAATCAACTGATATAGCTTTACATAGATTGAAAATAAAGCAATAGCTCTTGCAGCATTTCATGATATTTCTGTAGACAGGGCTGCCCGTAGACATCGTATTGACTCAGTCTCATGTAGATGGATAAATTCTATGTTAAAAAGCAGAACTATTCATACCTCCATTTATAAGGACACCCTGCGAGTATTTGTAGTCAGAGGATGTCCACAGGGAGGGGTTCTTTCACTTCTTTTGTGGAATCTGGTGGTTGATGAATTCATTGAAAGACTGATAAATGGAGTTCTTGATTGGGTAATCATTTGAAGCAGAGCCAAGAGCGACCATACTTAGATTAATAATTAACAACCTGTGGAAACCATATTGTAGTAATTGGGGCATGCAGTTATTGCTAGAGATACTTCTAAAGATCCATTCTTGCAAATGGTTTCTGATAAAATGGCAACTAGGCTATCTTTTGAAAAACGTTTTTGCACTATCATCCCTAGTGAAGAGGATTAGAAACCCACTGATGTCAATGGCATTATTTGGTTTCCAGATGGTTCTAAACAAAGGTTGGGAACAGAAGCCGGAATTCATGGAATGAAACCAAAGAAAGATTTAGTCTAAGCCTAGAAGTTTATTCAACAGTATTTCCAAGCTGAAATTTTTTCCAATCTATAATGCTCAATTGAAAATATAAAGCATGACTATAAAAATAGGAACATTTACATCTTCACTGATAGCCAGGCAGCTCTTAAAGAGCTGAACTCTCCTATTATTAGCTCTAAACTAGAATGGTAAACTAAACTAAGACTCGCAGAACATAACTGGTTACAACTACTATGAGGCCAGGGAATAAAGAGATTGAAGGAAACAAGCTAGCTGATAAACTAACGAAAAATGGAGCTGAAACCTTATTTACATGAGCAGAACCAGTTTGTGGGATCTCTGCTAAAACGACAAAACTGCTACATGTGAATAGGTAGAAAGATTTACTGGAGTGGTCTTCCAGGATAGAAACACTCAAAAGCCCTTCATTGTTGAACCTTGGAGGAATAAAACCATCTTGGAACTTATTAAAATGATTAAGAATAAAATTAGAATACTGACAGGCTATTTACTGTCATTTAATGAAATGTCTTTGTAATTTAAAGATTATTTCAAATCCTGCTTGCACAAAATTTGGGCACTGATGAAATAGCACTGAATATCCTGTGCGAATGTGAGACCCTTGTGGGCATCAGACACAATATGCTAGGAATGGGTCTTTTGAGCTCTTTGCCCCTTCATAAGATACTGCAAGCTTCAGGACTTAGGCAGAGAAGCATAACTGACATTGGGAAGCACAATTTGAGGCCGCGGTGTAAGGGACTACGAAAGTCTCACCCACTTCATATTATGCTATGCTAACTGTTTGTTTTCGTCCCCTCTTTCTACCATATCTTCTGTAACATAAGTTCAGAAACACCCTGTGTACACAACACGTCATTCAGTGAAAATTTCAAATTCCAAATTATCATAAATAATTCTATGATTTTTTTTGAATAGTTGATTTTCATAAGCTTTAGAGATCATCATTAAACTTTATTGTATGAAATTATAAAATATTTTCGTTCTGTTATTGTTTTTTCATCTGTCTTACTTACAGCTTCGTTTGTCTTTAAAACTAAAATGAAGAATTTCAATTTATTAGACATTTAGTTATTATTTATTAAATTTAATTCACTCTGCATCATCTAACATATATCCCCATATTTATTAGATAATAAATCTGCTGTAAAGGATAATAAATCTGATAAAGCTGTAAAGGATACTAGAAAATGTTGATTTTTTTTTCTAAGTTCTGCTAAGCAAATGAACAACAATGTCTAAATTTTCACTTTTAATCTAAGGGAGGTTTCAATGGTACAGAGAGCAAATGCTTTCTCGATGGCGCTCATTACCCTACGCTTTTCTTGACAGTCTTTCGAATCAATAATGAAGAAAAATAGAAACCACTTGAATTTGTTTCGTATACTGGGAATTACACAAAAGATTCTATATTGGGATATATTGATATCTACAGATAAGTTTCCAGTTCCTATCATAGACACTTAAAGGAAGAGAACATTGAGGAGAGCTATCTACGATAGCTGAGCACAGAAGTTATATCTACTTACGAAAATCCATCTAAGCCGTTCCTAAATTAGAAGCACCTTTTGTTATCAAAGGATGTAAATGAATAACAGAATTTATGAAAGATTAACAAAATTCAGAGCAATAAAACCCTTCTTTAGAATACTGTTAAGATGCAATTAGTTAAGCACACAGTGATTATCAACTAATTATGAATCAATAAAACAAAATGAAATTTGCTAATAACAATATATACAGTATAATAGAAAAAATGATTAAAATATTCCAAAATTTGATTAAAATAACTGACATTTCTGTTTTTGTTTTCTATATAGCTACAGCGCATTCATTTAATATACATCTGAGAATATTACGATTCGATTGTATTTATAATCATTCTTAAATGAAAAATTAATCTCACAAGAGAATCGTAGGAGGCCAGAAATATGAAACAGAGACATTTTTCTCATAATCGATAGGGAAGCTGTTCACTACATTAATCTGCGAACTTTTAGCTGCTGAAGAAGAAAGCGCTATATAATATTCAGAAACTGCTAATCATCAATATAATTATTTTTCTTAAGGAAAGCAGATACTTATGAAAGTTCAATTCTTTGGTTCATAGCGACTACAATCATTCCTTGTTATTTCTTAATATTTCATGATTGGTCACGAAAACGACGAAAGCGAAAACCTCTATTTATTTTCATATTCCAATATCTATACTAACAGTAAATATTTCTTGGTTTTCTGAAAAAAAAGAAAAAGAAAATTAAATCCGCATTCTTTACTTGAATTGTCTAAATAGGATTAATTTTAATCGTTTCTAACAACGCGCAATGGCTTAAGGAGTTAATATTCATTGTTTAAGACAATGGGATATTTAACAGAAATAGGATAGACATCCATTGTTTAGATTGCAATGCTTTTTCTATGGGATTTTTTGTAGCCTTCACCCAATAATTCCTCTACAAGGACCCAATTAAAAAAAAATATATAAAAGTTAGATGTCTTAGTCCTCCAAACCTAACTTCAGGAAAGTCTCTCCAGTGATTCAAAAGTTATTAGTGGAGTGGCAGACCCAGACCTACAGAAACACTGACGGATTTGACGAACCTCGTTTTCCTATTAACACGTGCACTGCCACCATTGTAAGGGTCCCCAGGTGCCATTAGATTATTTTACGTTTTTATTGTAAAGGGTAAAATAAGAAGTCAGTATCCGTCGAATTTCAGCCCCTCCCCATACATCCCCCTCAACTATCCCTGCTCCGTGTAGGTGGAAGCTCTAAGTGTCCAATGGAAGCTAGAATTTTAGTAGGGTTTTTTTTTTTTATGGTTTCGTCAATGATATGGTAAGGAAATCAAAATAAAATGTAAATAGGATAGAATAAAGAATAGTTTTTATTTCTTAATAAAAATAAGCGTAATTTCTCAAAAAAATTATACAAAATCAAATGTAGGTATATGATTAAGGAACTTCTATTTTTTTTTTTAAATTCTGAATTTTTTAAAAATTTAAAACAAAAAATCAATAATCAATTTTCAAATCTAGTGTTTTTCAAAGTCCTGGTATTATAGAAAAGAAAAGTATATGTTTTCGATAGTTCAAGGTATCTACTGAGATGTTGCACACAATAACTCTTACAAGCGCCGGTAGCATATCGATTAATAAAAGTTACAACACAACACGACACCCTGTCATCGGCATGACTACTACTAGCGCCATCTACGCATGCTTCTGTAGTCAGCACTGAACGTGTTAAGGCTAAAAGTTTCAATAGAGTCCCTGCTTAATATTTTAACAAATTTCAAATAAAAAAATCCACTTCCAAATGCATCATCTGTGTATCACTGACTGTAACATCCTTTTGTTAAGTGAAGTAAACTTGAAGTAATCTAAAGACATTTAAAGAGCTACAATTCTCTGATTTCGAAATTTTCTTATTGTTTAAAAAATGTTTTCTCAAATATCTTACATAATAAAGATTGTAAGTTAAAGCATAATTAGGCGGTATAAATAAATCTCATCTATTTGTTGCCTTAGGTTCTGTCTATTGGATGATTGTTAATTAGTACATTTCTAATAGCTGTACTAATGACAAAACGTAAATACTGAATTATGAATTGATTTCATACATAAGCATAGGGATTACTTTTCTATCAAATATTTCTCCATTTTATTTTGTATAAAGCACTAATTTCCAGCTCAAATGACGATAAGCTTCTTTTACAAACGTTCACGTCAGCTTTTTCATTTTCTCATTCATTGCATATTTTATTTCAGCATCGTTTTGGAAAAAGGTTCCTAATTATGAACAAATAATGATATAAATAGCAAATGCTTCATAAATATACAAAATAAATAAAATAAAATAAAAAACTTTACTTACGAATAAAAAAACTGTGACTATAACTGAAGACGAACCCCTGTAGATCAGTAGCAAGTTCCCAGCCCGGTTTCAGCACTTGACTGACTGTTTATGAAAACCACGTTCAGCTAAAACCAACGAGTTGTAAAGAGTCGCCCTATTGGTGCAGAGGAGAAGCAACTGCCACGCCCACTCCAGAGACCAAAGCTTTGGCAAAGCCATTGATTGCAAATATTTGTGTAATCTTAGACTGATATTTTAAACTTCTAAATTTTAGAATATTGCACATAAAGAACATATTATAAATAATATAACGGTGGAAATAAATTAATAATAAATAAATTAGAAAAGAAAATATATTAAAATTCAGTGAAATCATTTTATATTATTACAGAACTTAACAAGAACCAATTTTAAAAATTAAGAATTATATCTGATAAGTTTTTCAGATATAAGATTTAACGAACAGTAATTTTTGTTTCATTAGTTTCATATTGTTAAAGATACTTAATTTGATGCTGAAATTTAAGTGCTAAATATTATATGTTTTAATAGAAAAACAAATTGCTTAAATATCTGTTTTATATCGCTACAGTCTTAGAGGGAAATGGAGGACAGCCGAAGAGATCTCGACCACTCCTCTCCCGAATCAGATTTCGGATCTGTAATGACAGTTCTAAAACATTTCTCTTTTTATAGATGAGAAAGACAATGGACTAAAATATTAATCTTAAGAAGAAATACATATGTAATTACTATATAAATATATATATATACTGTATAATTACAGTGCAACTTGGATATTTCGAACGTCTTTAATTCGAAATCGTGGTTAATTCGAAGATTTCTCTTGGTCCCTTGAACTTCTTATTAAATCAATGTTAAAAAATCGTGGATAATTCGAAGTTCAACTTCCTTAATTCGAAGTTTTTTTTAAAAAATTTCGAACCATAACGACTTTTCGGCGTTTTATCGTCAAGAAATTCGACACGTGACAATTGAAATTCCCTCCCCGCCACCGTTCGACACGTGACGCCATTCGACACGTGACGCTTCAGACGCCATTCGAGCTTCCTGCTGTCAGTGTCACCATGTCTTTCAATAAACCACGCGTATATAAGAATTTAACGTTCGCTGAAAAGGTCGCCGTCATTCGCGAGGTGGAAAAGGGTGTGAAGAAGAAATGCCAAATCGCCAACGAGTACGGGATAGCGCCGAAATTTCGTCGGTACATTGAAGGATAAACCAACATAAGTGAAGCTGTTTTCCGTAACATGCTTGATGATTTGCTAACCTTAAGCGACTGAATTCTACAAAACAATCAGACATTGCACAATTTTTTGAAAAACTATGATTTTCTGTATTGACTGTACTGTAGCTTACGTAATATAAATCTTATTTTGTTTTCATACATACAGTGTTTAAGTCTTTCATACCATGATCTTTCTGAATAAATATTGACTTATTGACAATAATCTTTTCAAGCATTGAGTGGACCTGAAATAAAAGTTAAAAGATGTAACTTGTTTAATTCGAAGTCTTGGATATTTCGAAGTTTTGTTGTGGTCCCTTCAGCTTCGAATTATCCAAGTTGCACTGTACTATATAAATTATACGTAGTATATATTTGTATATATTTATATACTATAAAAATTATAAATTTACTATCCTTGAAAATTTCCAAAAACCAAGTAATTTAGAGTAATATTAATTCAACAACGTTCTGAAAATAGGCCAACTAAACTTTTATATACAGTAAACTCCCGATTATCCACGGAATTGGGTGACGCGGCAACCATGGATAAGCGAATTCCGCGGATAATCCGAAATAGGACGAAAATCAACACAAAAATGCTTTTAACATGTTTTATTTACATTAAAATGGCAATACATACAGTTACAGTTACATTACAAACAATTATTTTATTTTATTTTTCTTTATTTTCTTACTTTTTAGCAAAGCTAAGCTCCGCCCACAAGATCGTTTTTTAATTTGTTTGTCTATAATTGTCTTCACTTACTTTTTTTGGCTTCTTTTATTGTTTACCTTATTCTAGATTAAATTTTTTTTTAATTCCGAATTTTAATAAATTAATACAGTAAAAAAAGTATTACAGTGAAAAAAATGGAAACAGGAGAGGTCCGCGGATAATCGGGAGTTTACTGTATCTCCAAAACTTGTTTCTGAAAAAAAAAAATCCTTTTACGTAAATGTTGTCGGAAATTAAATAAAATCTCAATAAAACCAGAATTATTCAAATTCAAATTATCGTGAAAATCTCTTAAGCTCCAAAGAATCATTTTATACTTAAATATAAGTATAAATATTCATATCAACCAGATTTAAATTCCGAAACAGAAATTAAAATAAAAATATTACAATAAAAATTCGGATTCTACTCGTAATAAATAAAAATCTGAATTATTTCGTATATAAATAATGAGCAGTTATATAAAAAAAATAGAATGATATTTAATGTATTTTTTTTATTTTATTGAAACAAGGAAAACTCGTTATATATTTCTTTCATTCCTTACATGGCTTTCTTCTTTCTAATCAGAAATTATAATCAAATCGATTTCCTGAACTCAGTGTAGTCTTACTAAATATGGATAATTGTAAAAACTATTTTATCAATATTTAAACCATGATAAATTACGATCATTCCTTAATAAAGTCCTGGGGCAGGCAACGGGAAACCACCCCATTATCTTTCCCCAGGTGTTTCTGGGAGTTCCACGTGAAGTCCATAGAATTGGATCTGTCTCCGGACAGAATACTATGGTTGGATGGAAACTATGATGTTCAACGTGACTTTCTGGTCTCCAGAGGGGGCGTGGCAGATGCTTCAACCTTGTAGGAGCGTTAATACGGCACCTCCTTGGCTAAACCTCATAATCAGATTCATTCTTTATGGCACCAACCAGAACTTAAAAAGATTGAATGATAGTTCTGTGGTCTGCGTGTGCAAAAGCGGAAGTGCGTCCAATGTTGTAAGCCGATTCCTGATTGGTTGCAGCAAACATCACTTCCCGTGCAGAATACATCCGATCACCACACGTTGTTTGAATTTTCAGTCGTCACTCAAAATTAATAGGAAATTAATAAAGCCAACCAATAATTTTTAATTTCATACATTTATTTTCTTAGGCCTATCTTGTTTTCGTTGTTAATTTTTTTCTTTATTATTATAATGGAGTTTGGAAGCTAAGTTTCTTTTATTTTTAGAACAAAAAATATGTAATAGTCTATATGGATAACTATTTATTTCAGTAAAAAGCAGTATTAAAAATAATATTTTTTTTTTTAGTAATTTTTGGTGAACTGATGTTGTTGTTTATCAGATTTTGTGTTTCATTTGGATAAGGAAATATGAAACGAAAAAATTCACTTTAAAACAGGTAGCAATGAAATAGGACAATACATCTCAGTGCTATCAAAAGCCTCCAAAAAACAAAACAAATACATCGCCATCACATCCACTATCTTGCGTCAATTACTGTATTAAGAGAAGTATTTTAAAAAAGTAGAAGAACTTAAAGGATACTCCTTAAAATACCATTTCTAAAAATTTCTTTGTATGTGCATGTGTGTGAAAAAAACAAAAACTGAAAAGCCTTTACTTTGATTCCAATTCTGATTTCTGCCAAAACTTTCGCATTTTCGGGAAAAAAATAAAAACTTTATCATTATTTACTGAAACTGTTAAACTGGATTAATTTTGATGGTATCAAACCATGCGCAATAGATTAGAAAAAGGGTTTAATATTCATTGTTGAAGGCAATGAGATATTAACAGAAATAGGATCGAATCCGATGCTTTTCTCGTGCTCGACAAGGACCCATTCGAAAGAAATTTCAAATCTAAAATGTCTCGAGTCCTCGAATAAGCATACCAAGTTCCAAGAAGATTCATCGAGCAGTTTTAGGAGATTTTGACTGATTTGAAAGAGATCAATTTCCCATTGGAATAAAATGACAGAAAAACACACTCATTAAAAGGATAATTAAGTACCTAATTGAAGGCTAATGTTTTATTAATTAAGGTCTTGAAATAAATGAGTTAATGCCTCTGCATCATTGGTGCCAGAACACCGTGAGATGTTCCCTCTTTGTAATGATCTAATTACAATTTTCAAAAAAAGTTTCAAGAAATATTATTGTTTTAAAAGTTAAGCTTTCGTTCATCATTGTGTTATTCAATAGAAATTAATTATCTCTTTGAATTTTGAAGTTTTTTTGTGCAACAGGTTTTCAGTTCTTACCATAGGTTTACAATCAGGATAAAATCAATTGATAGTAAAAAGTAAAGTCGTGGTAAATGGGGGACGCTAGGGATCGCATAACAGAAAAGAATGGTTAATCCAAATTACGTTTAATTGCGTTAATTACATTAAAAAACCAACAACTACAAAAATTCTTGTCATATGTAACTACAAAACTAAACAGTGAAGCTTGGTTATATCGCGATCTTTCGTATCCAAGATCTCGAAGATCGCGATCTGCCCGAGCTTTTTTTACTTCGCGATGTCCAATGTCGTATACTCGAACCCTATTATCGCCCACACGATTCCAAATCGATTTAAAATGGTCATTTCGCGATTACCTACATCATTCAGAGCTATGTGAGAGAATTTTATATGTATAAATATTTATAAATCATTACCTTTTCAACACTTTGATGGGTTATATTAAGCTAAAATCTTCATATTTCTGTTTTCTTACGGTTTGGCGCTGCCATCTTGGGATTAGCGGTTTAACCAGTAAGTATTGATTGTAAGTAGCAAATCGCGAGCAGTTCTCTAAAATCAATCGATTTTCGTACTTTTTGGGCGAAAATATGGTAAATGTTGCAATTTTACAATTATACACCTTTTCCAAAATAGAAGGGCTCCAAGACCAAATCGCGTTATATCCGAATTCGCGATATAAACAACCGTGTTACAGCTGAGCTTCACTGTATTTTTAAATTTATTTAGTCAGAAAGTCCGTGATATTTAAAGATAGAATTAAAACAAGAAAAGAAAAAAGAAATGTGTATGTGTTACAAAGGACCACGATTAGCACGACCCCGATCGAATAATTCAGCGCTTTATCATAATCTTTTCTGTATCAATTTTTTGTTTTTCTTTCTTTTTTGAACAAGCAATTTTTTTAAAGTAAATTAAATAAGCTACGGTACTTACATTTTCTTTAGTAGAGGTAATATTCCTTATTTTTTTTAACATGTCGATGAAAGAAATGGATTAAGAATACTGGCTGTTGCTTATTTTGGAGATCATTTGCACTTGGGGGGGGGGGGATCTACAGAAGACTAGTAACAATATATTGTCCAGTAGAAGTGGAAGAAAATGGAGAACGTCCAATTGAAACCTGTCGTAAAGACAGTTTACACCAGAGAGAGAGAGAGAAGTGGAACTCGTACACTGCAATCAATAAAATAATGCAGAAACCAAATCTGGATTGGTGATCTTCAGCATGAAAAAGTTGAACTGAATTTCAGCTAATTATTAACAAGAAGTTCCAAGAACTTGAAGCCTACTTTCTTTAAATAAGAAATCACATTAACTTCTTCTCTTATTTATTTATTTAGTTTGGTCCTGAAGGAGGAGTGAGACATGATACTGTACAGGTCCTTTTTTTGAGGGATTTCCTCACTCCGGGATGAGATATTATCTCGATATTTCGGCCCCGTGCCTCGGGCCTTCTTCGGGAGATGTATAAATGTCTATCATGTAAGGTGATTGATCACCACAAAACAGTTTACATTTATTTTCAAATTATAATATCTCTTGAAATACAAACATTACGAAACGCATCTTTAATGCAAATTTTTAGAAAATTGGCATTTTCTGGAACAAAAAAAGATTTAAATCAGCTTCAGGTGTCGAAATCAGATTGATTTGAATCACGTCAAAACAAGCGCTATTAGTGGATTCAGATTCATTGTTTTCAAATATTAACAGAAAAGGAATAAACAAATCCATTGTTTTGATTCCAACCGTCTTTCTAGGAAAGTTTTGTTGTCTTCTCACCTAGAAAAGATTCCAAATGGAAAAGTTAGATCTTCCCCAAAAATGAATACAAAGTTTCAAGGAGATCCGTCTTCAAAAACGTTATTAGAAGATACAGATTGACTGAGTCTCTCTTGTCCATTGGAAAGTAGACTGAAAAGGTCTTAAGGACATGTGTTGGCCAATGAATACAAGATCATCACTGGTATTAAGAGATTTGCTATTTGAATGTTAGAAACATTATCATCGATAATTGCCTCGCCAAAGAGAATAAAAAGTAGTAGTTAAAAAGTCAATTTCGATTAAAATTTATTCAAATCAGATTTGGCACTTTGAGGGGAATTTAAAGTTTTTCGCTTGGAGATTAGCTTTGAATGAGATCTTTTGGACAATTGAAAATCATCGCTATTTTGCAATGGTTGAAAAGATCTTCAGTGTGTAAAGGGTGAGCTTTCTAGAATGTCTGTTGTAAACTTTTTTTTTCTGCAGGTGAATAACTTCTACTACGTCAACATTTGTTTGAACTTTTTTGTGTCTTACGATTGGTGGAAAACCAATTCTGAAAGTTCATATATAATTAAAGAAACTGATATTCTGGCAAAAGTGGAAATGAAACATTCTGTCAATAAAGCCACAGTACATTGAAGTTATTTATTTTTTTATTTTTCTTTTGTTTTACGACATTGTAAGTTGATCCAACTTTGCCAAAGAGACCCTGAGGCTGAAGGAACGCTGGTTTTTGTATTTAAGTCTTAGTTGTTTTTCAAATCTAACCCAATTCATTTCTGCATAATTAATGCTTTGCACAAATGAAAAATCTCCCCCACCAAAAGCAGTCGTGATTGCTGAAAAAGTTCTGGGGGCTATTTCTGAAAATGATCTTTGAAATAAATTAATATTAACAGTCAACAAGTCAAAGAAAGTTAAAAGATTGAACTTTGGAAGAACCCTTCTACACCAGAAAAAGAATAATTCACAGATACGTTCAGAAAGTTAGATTGGCAAAACACAGAAACGATCTAGAAGAGGTTTTGTTTCCTATCTGGTGAATTAGGAATATTTGGTGATATAGGTAGGAATGATTCCTACCTATGCAGCGGGAAATTACTCAACAATTTCAGATTGAAAGATTCAAAGTCAAATCAATCATTAGCTACCATCTAGAAAGAAGCTGGAATAGCAAACATCCCAGTGCAGCTAAAATGTAAATTTTAAAAAAAGGCAACTATAAAAGTACAGGTACAAAATTACAAATCATAAAAATAGATTTCGACCACATGGAAATCTGAAACGACGTGAGCGAGTGTTTTAATTTTATTATTTCTAATTGCGTTTATAGTTGGCTTTTTATAATCCAGACATACGTATATAAAAAAAAAAACAACAAAAAAAACTGACTAATACTAATTAATTTGTTGTATTTGAGAATTATTCGAAATCCACCTACAGTAGCAAGATTTCTTGAGTGAAGAATAAACAAGAAAGGAGTTTCACCAGGTAAGATCTACCAACTTATTCTAAACAAAACTCTTTTTAAACCTCATTCGTGGCAGTTAAATTTAAACAGTACATAAAAGGCACAGGGAAGTAACACTCATATCTAGTGTGTATTAAAATTTTGTAAGGTAATAAATTATTATTAAAATCAATCAGAACAGAAAGTGTAGCAGATAAATTTAAACTTGAAGCATAATTAGGCCACCACACAGAGAATATAAAATAAAATATATTCACAATGCTTCTTTGATGAGTAAGTCACTTACTTACTCGTCAAAAGAAAGGTTGATCATTCGAAAGTGCTTGTATTTCAATTGTATATATATACCTTATTTTATGTTTTATGTGATATGGCCTAATTATGTTTTATATTATAACGTACACACGTTAAAGTTTTCATAAATTTAAATACTTGATCAAAAAGTAATAAAAAGATTTTTTTATTTTTATTATTATTATTTATTGATCAAATAAAAATTCACTATTTTAATTTGCTCAATGATGAGAGTTCCAACAGAGGGAAGTTGACTATTTGGACCCTCACCTTACAGAATTGGGCCGAATTTTTTAGAATGATTTTGTTACATTAAACTCAATTATTTCGTAAGATTTACAATAACGGACTAAAACTAAAGCCCTGATGACTCATCAACTGAATTATCTCAAGCAGGAACACGTAATAAGTTAAATAAGTTATCAGAAGCATTTGTCAATTTTATAACAAGAATTTTATGAATGAATCATGAGAATATTCAGGATTTTAGATTTGGGGGGGTTATGGCAGTCGTCTTAGTCCTTCAACCAAAAAAAAAACCTTGTGTCCTTCCTCGCAGGGGAGGGGGGTGTCTGACCCCTCCCCCCCTCTCTGTACGCCCGTGGAATGAATGAATAAACTTTTCTATTTTGATGATTTCGACCTTTACCAGTTTATTCCGATGCTTCAAGATCCGTTCATTCTTTCAAAAGTTATTGAGGGGAAAAAAGTCTATTTGACTACTGAGTTTGCGAAGCTATCTTCGTTAAATTCGGTCAAAAATGCGGATAAGGGAGGAAACCCAACAGAAGAAAGTAGGGAAAAGAATGACACCAGATAATGGAGATTGAACAAAGAATGAAGATAAGGTTACTGTGTTATAAACTGATCGAACTATGAGCTTTATTCTTCTAAAATGGAACCAACCTGTTTCCTGGGTTTGTAAAACCAAATACGAGTAGACTGGAATGAGAGAACTTTACAGAAAGTCATCCAGAAGAAGTCATGGCACCCCAGAGTATATTATATGATACTCGTGTTAAAAAAAAATAACAGAGTTATTACTTTTACTTATACTAAATAAAAAATAAAAATAAAATAAAATCTGTGACTATGGAGGCAGAGTGATGAGAGTTATGTGTAGAGAAAGAAATGAAAGAGAAAATAGTCAGTTGAATTGCAAAATACGAAAACCATTTCATTTCGAAAATAACTAAGAGAATAGACATGAAGAAACTTATCTGGGCATTGGACTATCTTAAAGTAACTAAGCTGTGCATTTATAAAGGAGTGCTTATTGAATTGCATGAAAATAATAGAAAGGAAATATGTTAATTTAGTAGACTAAAGAGAACGATCATTTAAACTGCAGGAAATCATTTAACTGAACACTGCAAAACAAAAGAAGAAGAAGATTGAAAAGCATTGAAATAGAATCAAAAAAACGGCTTTATATACGTGAATGTTTTGAATGAAATAATCTTGAAAGATATATTTAATGATGAAACAGCTCCAAGGAAGAGAAATGAACATGAAACGTGGTGAGAAAGCAGCGAACGATCTTCATTTATAAACAAGAAACTGACGATGAATCAGAAAAAGGAAGAAGCTTCCATTACAACTCGAGACAACCTCTATTTACAGAAAGAACCCTGATTAGCAGAGCCAATTCGAATACAGGAAAGAGGCCTCAGAGAAAAACTTATCATGCTGTGTAAGGAGTCATCATTGTCCAAGCTGACTTTTCCTCTAAGCTTCTTGAGCCCTTACAGAAAAAAAAAACACTTCAAAAGTAAGTTAATTGACTAAAATAAGATTTAAGTTTTACATAAAAATAGGAGAGACTCTTAACAATACAATGTATATTCTTCTAATATTCTAGTGAACGAAGCCCAGGGAAAACCACCAGAAACTGATTCATACAATTCGTCCCTTTCAACTTTTTTTTTTTTAATCGAGTGTTTGCTTAAAATAAGAATAGATACAAGTGATGAATTCCTGGAATTGTAGTCAGAACTTTTTTTTTCCCACTTTCTAAGAGTTATTTTTCATAAAGAGCTCTTTTACAATCTCATTTTGGTAGTTCACTTTTATCCGTTTATTACTTCTTCCCCATTGTTAAGACCACTATTTTACAGTTTTCAATTGGTTTTACAACTCGCTGTTTACTAAATAAACTCTTATAAATACTTTAAATTTTAAAAATGCCTTAATTGCGAGCGAAGCGAGTGGTTTTATTATCGAACGCCGAAAAATGGAGTCCCACTGTAATAAGTCTTTTTGAATCTGTTATAGAAAACTATGCGATGGTTATATTTGACAGTCGATATCTGCATCAATAAGTTCGTAACTAAGCGAAAAATGAAAGGAAAAAATGGGGAAACAGACAATGAAGGAATAGCAAAATAAGACAGTGGAAAATTGCAATATTAGAAGGCAGAAATGCTAAGCTTTTGCCCGCGAACAAATTAAGACCAAGATAATTTGTCACCCAACAGTCGGTCAAGAGAATCTCGCTCGGTCTGGCAGGTTTTGATCAAAATTTTCTAATTCACTCAGTCACGACCAATTCACAACCCATTAGAGTGAGACATTGGAACAGATTAGTCGTGACGTCATGCCCATTCTCGAATTACCGTGGAATTCTGGGATCGCCGATCGCTTGCTAGTTAAGAATTGAAGAATTAATCCTAACAAATGGAAGAATTCAAAAATAAAATGTCTCTTGAGGGATCTTGCTAAATTTATCTTAATTTTTGAAAGTGAATTTCGTCATATTTAAAGGCTGACTATATATTTTTGCTGACTGATTCATAGAGTGGAAACAGGCATAATATCATTCAGTATCGTTCGAAATTCTTTCTTCACAATGTTTTCTAATGAATTTTGATGTAGAAAATTAATATGTTTCAATGCAAAGATTGTTTCCTATCGAATGATGATCTTAAAATAGCTTTTTGATGGTTTTCAGTGCAGTTGAACTGAGAACTATCAGTGGAGGAAACTGCGAATGATGTCACCAGTGACGTGTTTGAATCCTTCACTCTGATTGGTTGAATTCGCTAGAATTTTCCCTAGAATTCTCAAGTAAAATAACAACGATACTAAGCATCCTATGTACCACCTTAGAACCCAATGCATCGATATTTTCTGTTGTGATTACTCAGGAGCTGTTTTACAAAGATAAAAATGATGTAATCCAAAGGAAGATCTTTTTGTTTCCCTTCAATGCCCGGGCTTTTGACACTTGCCTTTGGTCACGACACGGGGCGATAAATTTGAGCTATTTAGCCAGAGAATCGTTGTAAGGAATGCAACATAGGAGGCAGTTGACATTGTACCCGCAAAAACAGACGAAATACAGAAAAAGAAAGTAACATCCAAGCCCCACGCCGAGATTCGAACACAGCTGCCTCGTGATTCGAACACAGCCGCCTTGACTTCAAGACTGTGTTGGAACGGCAACATTGAAAGTTATACAATAACTGATTTAGAATTTATGAGACATCACGTATCAAACACAATCCTCAGAAAGAAATTTACTTTGTGACAAAATTTGAAAAAGCAGAAAATACTATACGACAGAAAAAGAAAAGACAAAAATCTGATAAAACAACAGTTTCAGAATCTGAAAAGCGCAACTTATTCATTTTTTAAAAATATTTTTCACTCATTCTCGAAACTTCCAGAATTTAAGATTTCAGATCATTATTCAATTACATCAAAGGCAAGTAATTAATTAGAAAAGATAATAATTGAAGGAAGAATAAAACATAGGAAAGAACAAATTCCAAATGTATTTTATTGATTAACAAGTAAATATTGCTTTCTTAAACTCCAAAAAACTAAATAAGAGAGAGAAAGAAGAATCTTTAAATTAATAGGTGCATTACTTGGAAATCTTACACTTTATTTTAAAAACTGTGTAACCGACTCATTCTGTCTAAGTAACTGAACAGTTGAATCAAATTATGACAGAACAGAAAAAAAGAGCCAAAGAAATATTGTACCCATTGAGTATTTATTTAAAAACAGAAGATCAATTCATGTGATTGGAGGAAACTTGAACCAATCAACGACAATATTTCAAATATTCCGATTTTGATGTAATTTAAAATTCCTAATTGACAAAAACGAATTCTACCAAGTTATTAGGTGGCGGCGAAGAATCTGTATTTCAGTACTTCCTCAATCGTTATGGAGCAATTCTTGTCCTTTTCAATGTTAATCCAAGAAATATCATGAACTATGTAACACAGGTTTTTTTGGCAAATTATTATTGAAAACACTCGATTTATTCTTAAAAATAGAATCCAAGTAAAGCATTATTTATTTTCAAAAGATATTACTGTATAATAACGACAGCCTTCAGTTCAGTGGATGGCACCTTCCGGTGGCTTTAGATGAACTGCACAAATGGGAATGAATTCTTCTCTGATTGGCTGAATTGTCAAACTGGAGTCTCTTCGAATCTTTGCAACCCTGAGCTGTAATTCATCAACACCGAATTAATATTATATTCGCCAATTTCCAAATCAAATCCATTTTCCAATCATAGTGCAATAAAATGTAATCACAGAAGACGCTTCAGAGAATCGTAAGCTATTCATAGCATATTCAGCTTTTTTTCAATGTAGGGCAATGTGATCGATAGCCAATTCCATCTTAACATTTGCACTTTTACTATGCTGAAGAAGTAATGTATAAAATTCAATCAAAGTTGCTCAAATCAATTATTTAAATAGAAAAATAGAGCAAAATGCATTAACTAAGCACGCGCAACCATCATTCATTCACATTAACTGTTTCATGGGAATGAAACTTAGTTGTTTCACATCCACTATTTTTTGGTTACTTTGACGGAAGATTTCTAGGCAAGAGGTAAAACCAGAGCAATTAACATTCTGCCCATCCACCACCCAAGAGTTGATGGATATTAAGCCAGTGGCTCTTTGATAATATTTTACAGAGTTAAACCACTTTTAGCCTCTTATTAATACGTGAATTTTAGTTTCGCTGAATATAAAAATCATCAACATCATCACTACTACTGAAGTTCTTTAACTTTCCAGAGCAGTTCATCAATACAGAGAGAAAAGGAACAGATCTACCATTTTTGCTTTTCTTCTTCTGCAATTGTTCTTATTTATTTATTGTGAGCAGACTTTCACAGTATATTTATAAATCTTATTAGTCCTCGATGCGATCTATCACAATTCCCCCCCCCCCCCCCCCCCCGATTTTTTTCTAATAACCTCTGAGGCAAAGAAGTTCTGTGAAGAAGTGCAAGCTTATTTTCAATATAACAATATAACAATTCAATATAACAATTTCAAAAACAATATAAAGCAAAAGTCTCATTTATTTCTTAAATTTCTAATATCTACTGAACACAGGAGGAAAAAAAATATTCGACGAACTACAGCCTAATTCTTTGTGACAGAATTAAGAATTTCAAAATGTTGAATTACGGAAGAAGAGTGTAGAAGAGAAGATTTTATTCTACTCACTTCATTATTAATTTTTTTTTCTACTTTAAGTAGTATATATACTATTTGCTCTGAGCTAGTTATAAAATGAGGAAGACATTTCTAAATTCAATTCTGTATTATCATTACACTATCCACCAAAAAGTATCACTCTATTACGGAGAATCGAGATACTTTTGGAAGGACAGTGTATTTCTCTGAATAAACCCTATCCTATTCTTCGTAAATATTATAGTCGTGTTGCATTGGAGTTGATAATTTCTCATCTGAAAACATTTTAGACAGAAACCATGCCTCCCATTTTATCTAATTCGCCTCAATTGGAAAACAGAAATTATCCAATCATCATTACTAGACGCTATCAGCTTCAGCTTCTTCTTTTTTTTTAGATATAATTCAGTTTTCCAGCAAATTTCAACAATTTTGAAAATTAGTCGCACAATTATAGAAGACCAGTCGTGGGAGAGGAAAGCCATTAAAAGATCACTAACTAAATGAACTAAAAAAGTTAAGAGTTATTGATGGAAAAGTATTGGTGCAATTTTGTCCACCCTATAAACAGTTTCGTTTATTTCTTAGTGATAAAAAAAATGAAAAATCATATCTATAAGATGATATTCAATCTTACTGCATATGTTATATCTTTTTCAGGTATCTAATACTAATAATTTGTAAGAAAAAGAAATGATTGTTGCATTTATTATACTTAGATAAAAATCTATATTTCAGATCATTAAAAACAAAAAAACAAAACGTGGCAATTACTAATGCATTAATCATTCCAGGTTTCTTAGAGACATCTGTTGTTGAAAAATCGACTTACGGTACACTGTTCCTGAATGAACGGAAAAATAATGGTATATTGTATATTATTTTATTCCCTTAACTTGGGCGAGCTCATAATATTATTATATAAATTCACATTTTAATATGATTTTTAATTGTTAATTGATTTGTTTTATTTGTATTTTGAATACTTTTGTCACGTGAACTTCCAGGCATCAACTTCCAGAAAGAGTTATGGCAACTTCCTTATATGGTAAATTTTCTTTGGTCAAAACAAGTCTATATAATAGCAAGACGTTCAGGGGAATTTATAAATTATAACAATTCCAAGCAATCTATTTTTAAATTTACTGTAAAACTGAAAACCTCTTTAAGGGACCGCAAAAGTGTTCATTTTGCAATCTTCGAATCGGCTGTAACTTATCATATCTTAAATACTAGCATAGTTAAAAATAGCATAGTTTTAATAAAAATAATTCTAATTTTAGGTTAAAAAAAGGTCGGGTTTTATAGAATATCCTACCGACAAATTTTAATTTTAAAAGTTCAAAACATATTAAACAAATTAAATGAGTTGTAGTTTTAGTTAGTTTCAGTTAGTTTTAGTTAGTTTCTCGATAACTATTTTTTTAATAAATTGGTTTCAAATTATTAATAAAAATAATAATTATTTTGTCAAGTTTGGGAATTACTATTATTAAAACTACAAATTATAAATAAAACAAATATTTTAAAATTAAAAATACAATAATTGCAAAGGTTCATTGCTGTTCTTTTTTATAGTTCCATTAGATGAAGCTTCAGAATTTGAACCAAAATAGTATTGAAGAAATCGGAGTCATGAATCGAAACGAAAAGAAAGAACCTGAAGCCTACTTTCCTTCACTGTGTTATTTCTTAAGATTTCTTTCTACTTTAAAGCCGTGAAAATGATAAAAACGAAAGGGTTATGTTTGAAATTCTAATATTTATTGAATTTAAACTTGTTTCAACAGGTGTGTCGGCTTGGACATTGTATCTTATTAACTTTCAACGCACGTTAAAAATTATTATGATTTATTCATTGTTTATAAGAAATAGAAATCCATTGTTTAGATTCCAATGCTTTTCTAGGGGAATTTTTGTCTCGCGCTCATTTCCCGACAAGGACCCACTTGGACACGATTTCAAATAGCAAAGTTAGATCCTCTCTAGTCCTTGAATGCGCATACTAAGTTTAAAGAAGATAGCTGTTCCAAAGTTATTAAGGGAGAACTACAAGGAAATACACTGATCTCCTGAGCCCTATCTTTCATTTGAAAGTTGCTTAAAAACTAATTAAAGAATTAAAAAAGTAAATTTACAGATGTAATTAATAAATAAATAAAACAACAATTATGAAAAGACTAGCAAGTGTACTGCTCTTATTGTTCTATAATGTATAAGCTGCAGGACCATGTGCAAAACAAGGGAATCCAGGTTTTTCTAACAATTTTATAACAAAGGTAGAAATTGACAGAACGAACCAACGTTGATATCGTACAGAAAATAAAGTTGAAACAAAAATCATTATTATTAATCTACAGTCTTAATTTCAAGTGATTGTTTCTCATAGTATTTGCCGCTATCAAAAGAAGCTTTGGGGGTTAATTTTATTGTCTTTTTATAAGAGTTGCTTTTAAATTACATCTTTTTTTTTATCGTCAATATCAGTTTGTCATAGATTAGGCCTATAATTTATCTACTGAAAATAGCTGCTGATTTTATCGAAAAATGAGAGTTTCGTGGCACCGGAGTCCTTCACCGTTTAACGTAATTAAGAATTTCTTGTTACAGTGCAGCAGATCACCACCATCTCCTGCTGACACAAAGCAGGCAGCATTCGGTAATAGCATCACACGACACCCACAACTCCTCTCTCGAAACAACAGCATCGTCTTTAGCAGAGGAACCTCTGAAGATGTTAGATTATCTAACTGAAAAGTCAGAGAAAATTATTTTTATCTTTATTTCTCTGTTTTCATTTTTAATTTTTGTAACTGATTCTTTTCATTTTTTCGTTTATTTTATTCTCCTTTCATTTTCGTCCACGTGTAATTTAACTGTAGTCTCTTATTCATCGACCAAATTGAAGATTAGCTTAAAATGGGTCGATTTGTTTTGCGTCATTTCTAAAGCAAAAGTTTCTTTCACTTTCACTAAAAACTTCTTTTCAAAGTGGACTTTAAAGGACAAATCCACAAAACACAAACAACTTTTGTTAAGGGATTTCAGAAAATTCCAAATCCTTCAAATATTGCAAAAAAAATAAAAATAGTCTTCCAAATGAATTAAATAAAACAACTCAATTGAGATCGCACCTCAATTGTTACGTTCTAATGTGCAAATCCTCTGTTTTCTAATTCTATATCAAAAGTCTTTTGTGTCCATAATTCATTTCTTTTCTTTCTATTTTAGGGGATAACATCCACATTTACTAAGCTTTTTCGTTTTCTCTAATCCTATCATTTCAATATAGGCAATATTTTTCAGAATTTATAAAAAACAATAAATCCCAAGACTGTTCATAATTAGAATAAGCTTCGTAAAATGTAAGCCTCACGATGCTTTATAATCAACAAAGAAATTTAAAAGAAAAACAGACACAAGAAATACGTCTTAAATGATAAAAGAGATTTAATCTCTGATAAAAATAAATGAATTGATCTTAAAAGTCTCTTTCATATTTCGCTGAAAGAAATAAAGAGATTTGGACTTTTAAGAAAACATCTTAATAAAAACCAGAAACCTATAAATAATAGAATAAAATTCATCAACACTTTGAAAGGATTTAATCTTTCTAATTTATTCAAATTAATAAAAGTATTAAAACTAAACGAGATTTATTCTGACAAAGAGTATTCATTGCAAAACAACTAACAGCTGTTTGGTTTTCAATAACATTTGAACACCAACATGTACTTCCAAGGATACTTCAGGCCTAACTTTTAAGAAAAAAAAAACAAACAAAACAATTAATGCTTGTAGACAGTGTCTAAAGCAAAGCGGTCCCATTATATGCACAATTGTATAAACAAAATAATTAAAAGCAAGAGCATATAAATGCAAGACCGTTCCTTTATGCTTTACAGGCAAGCTGCAACCTACGGGCCGCTAATACAATGCTTAGTGCATCATTTGGAAATGTTAAAGAATTTATGAAACAATACGTTTGTAAATATTAACAATGACGTCCTGTTGGCAATTGTTAGTATCATTATGTATGAAGCATCAGTATTATTACTGTGTTAATTGTTATCATTATTACTATGGAAAACGTTAATTCCCCTGCTATGGAAAACGTTAAATTGGGGGGTCAGGGAGGGGTCTTACAGGTTTGATTTTTTTTTTACGTGGTCACCTACTTTTTGATGCTGAACACAATGGTGAAGGTTTCATTCTAATATCTCCAACCGTTTGGTCGCTACAGAGTGTGACATACAGTGTGACATACAAACAACACAAAAGCAATAGTGGTTCCCTATGTTAACTCTAACATGCTAAAAAACAACCCAGAAGCGCGAACAAGTTCAGGAAACAATCTTAAGTCAAAATAAACATGTCCATTATCCTGTTCTCTTATAAATCGACCACTAATTATCCTAGAAAGATGAAAATTAAAAATTAAACAATCCGAAATGAGATCCTATAAGTATAAAACTAACGCTCAAAAATACTCCTTATTCTGTGTTTACGTGTTTACTCCTTATTCACGTTTAACTAAAAAAAAAAAATATATTTTTCAATTATTTGCTGCGAATAAATTTAGGTCCGAGCCAAAGGAAGAATCCCGGGGTAGAAAAACAACCGCCAATAACGACCCCTTTTCAATAGGACGATTCCAAAGTAGATACAACTATAATTTTCTGAATCTCAATCGATCTCTTATGAATGGGAAGAAAGTCTCTCTCCTACCATTTAATCGGAAGTCTATTAAGTGGGGAATCACAGACGCCATCCATGGGGTAATTTCTGACGTATTCATTCATCCGGTTGTAATTCGGAAGAGAGATATTTGTCTACGTATAGAATCAACGGTAACCTATCGTCTCTTGGACCTGATAAGATGTATTACAACTAGGAAATAGGGCTTTCATTAAATTTCATTGATATTAATTGAGATTTATCGTAATACAAACTGAGGGTTCGTTCAATTCCCTACAGTTGCATTATTTACTTAATGTATTGCAAGTTTTGTTTGGTTAATTTAAGTTAAAATAGCGATTATCTTGAAAATGAAATAAATTTATTGCAATTGATTTATTCTATTATAATATTATCAAATTTAACAAACAAATTACTGACTACAATTCTTGAATAACAGTATTGATTATGTTAATATATTGTTAATCCTACACAAATTACATATCCTTGACCTTTTATAAATTTCTTTCTTTCATCTGTGGTTGCTTTTATCATTGGAATTAATGAGAGTTATTTTCGAAAAGGTAAAAAGAAAAAAAAAAACTCAACTTTTTTTCGCCTTAGATCTGTTTTCACCTCTCACCTCTGTGAGTCCCGGGTTCGGTTCTCATGTGGGTTTCGTTGATGGTGACGATCCGCGCTGGGCAGGTTTTCCCGGGGTTCTCCCGTTTCCCCTCCATTTCTCACACCATCCAGTTTCTCAGTCTTTCTTTCCGTCTGTCCTTCTTTCCGTGGGATAGTACCAAAGATCTTTCAGGTCGACGTGCTCGGCTGTCAAGCCACCCACATTTACGAGTGATCTAATCTAGATCTGTTGGGTTTTTCAGAACTAGTTAAGAACCGGAAACAGTTAAGTCTGCTGCATCTACCAGTTCAGCCTACTTGGCTAATTATTACTCCCGTCCAAAAGAAATAAGCAAACTTTAATTATAAGAACAACTTATTCGTGAAATAGCAAAAGACCAAAACCTACTTAAATCTTTATTAAACGAATTCAAAGAAGAAATTAACGTGTGTCGAGTTATTACGTGATTTGAAATTTACACTTTGTGTAAAAACACTTCGAAACACTATTGCAAAACATATTCAAAGTATTTCCGTTGTCAAACAAAAAGCACTTCCTTCAAGAAAGGATTTGTTTCAATTCAACTCTTTTTATATCGCGAAATCACTAGGACTTGTATTTGTCAATTCACAAACCCTGAAGACACTTCGAAGAGAACAAAGGCATTAGCAGAATGCTGTCTTGCAACAACAACGTCCTCAAAGAATGGGAAGCCTGTTTTCCTAAAAATATTGGTACCTTTTTTTTTAATTTTTTTTGTTGTTTTCTTAAAAGTCTCAATGAGATATTTGAACCGGTTTTTTTTAATCATTTAATATGAATCTAAAATTAAAAGTTGTCACATGTTTCGAAAAGTTGTTTTCATTATCAAAGAACAGTTAAATAATAAATACAAAAGAATGCAAAAGATAAAACATCAAATGTGACAAGTTATCGTTATTAAATTAAATCAAATTTAACAAATCTCTAAGTACAGGAATTTCGTGTTTTTTTTTTTATTAATTAAATAACTTTAATCAATAAAGTTTCCTTTACCGTCAACCTAATACCCATTATTTTTCACATTATTTGAACATCATTTCACTGATGATTTTTCAACCAAATCTTCTTTCATTGAAGAATTCCCAGATCCATGTTGTTTGATTCGTTTAAATAATGATTGTTGCGATATGCATGATATACAATTTCTTGCAAGTACACTACAATCTCGTTTATCCGGCCCTCGTTGATCCGGCTCTCCGGATAATCCGGATCAGATTTGTAGACTTTTTTTTATTTTTTTTATCTAATGTTCACATAGATAATAATTTTAACTATGATAACAAGAACATAACTATAAGTACGCCAAACATTCGCTTTTTATTTTGATTAAATGTTCAGTTCCAGCACAGATTGTACAATAAATTAGGATAATAAAATGCTTTTTGTCGAGTTTAAGAAAGCTTTACTAGTGTCACAGGGCGTTGCAGCTACAAAACATAGTTTTTTATCTTAATAAACTGTTTATTTAAGGATTTGTTTTGCTTATTACCCATAGTACCCGATTATCCGGATTTTCGACTTTCCGGATTGCCTTTGGTCCCAGTTAGTCCGGATAAACGAGGTTGTAGTGTACTGTATGTTAATTTAAAAGCAACTCCAACCTGTTGTAAAAAAATCTTATCTTTAGTGATTACATATTAAGTGACTTAATTGATTATCAGGTTCAAATAAAATTAACTTCCATAATTGCTTTTGGATTTTATCTGAAATAATTCCATAACATTTACTTCTCCTTTTATTTTCCTATTTTAGTAACTTCCTGAATACAAACAGTATAAATCTTCCATTTTCTGCAAAAAAAAAAATTACATAACTTGACATTAATTAATTATAATGATTAATTTTTATTATATTAAACCATGCGCAACTTATCGAATAGATTGATATGTTAGTCAAGCAACATGATTTCATTTCTATGATAATTGCGTGCCTTAGTGTCTCAACCCACGGGGAAACTTCCCAAGAAAACAAAAAAGGAGCTGTTCCTCAGTGAATCAACAGACGTAAGCAATGATCCCATAAAATTATACTTTTAAAATTGCTACAATAAGTAATTGTCTCTAATGATTTTTGTAAAGAAGCCATCAATTTTTTCTTACGTTGGTCCTCCGAAAAATAAAAGATATAATCACACAAAAGATTTATTCAAGATCGCTTAGAAATCATTTATTTACAAAAGCTTTTTTTCCCCTTACTAATTTAAATTAGAATTTCACTGTTTAATTCATTTTTTGTGGCAGAATATATGAGAGTGAAAAATCACAATGCAATGCTTCTGCCTGCCATCCAAAAGTATCCTTCAAATGTTAAGCTTTTAGGTTTTCCTATTTCTTAATATCTTGAAATAATTTCTTTTTTCCTTTTCTTAAATGGAAATGACAGCATGGGTCAGGTCCATTCAAGTATGTTTTATTTTTGGTTGTCTTTTAAAGAAAACTAAAACATGCCAATGAAGCCCGATTAAAAGGAGCTTCAAATCCCAATAATTCTTCAAACTTTTATCACTGAAATCCCTTCAATCAAATGTAATGAGCAATCAGTGCAATAACAATAATAAAAGACTCTTACAAGACATACGAATCTTCTTCTTCTTCTTCTTCTTATTATTATTATTATTTATTATTATTATTTATTATTATTTATTAGCTAAAAACGCTTCACTTGTTTATGCATTTAAAAAACGTTTTTTTAATAAGTTGGATTCCCTTATTAAGTTATTTCCAGTATTAAATCAAATCCTGATTGAAGTTAAATTTATATTAAATAATAGTTAATAGTTAATAAATAATAGTTAATAATAGTTAAATAGTTAGTAGTTAATTTAAAATTTAAATTAATAAATTTATAAAAACGATAGGATTACAGAAATTTTTAAAAACAGAAAAAAACTTATACGCGTGTCGAAAATCACATTAATTCTCAGCGCACTCACCAATTAAAATTGCTTATTACTAAAAAAAAAAGGTTATTTTAATAAAGGTTAAAATAAAAACATTATAAAACTATTAACGTGACTAATAATTTTTGTAATGTTTTTATTTTAAAGTTTAATTTCAATTTAAATTGGTGTGTCCACTGAGAAACTTTTAATTTTTTTAAAAACAGAAATTTGAATAATTATTTAATAATAATTTATGATCAGAAATTGATAGGCATTTATAGAATTAAATCGTGAAGGAACATCTTTACATCTTTACTGCTGTCCTTTCACGGTCATTTCCAAGTCGAAAGAAACACTGCAATGATTTTATTGGTATCTGGATCATCTGTTTGTATACAGAACTTCAATGGAGGCTAATAGGCAAGAAAAGAATCAACATGAAAAGAATGGAAACAACATGGATCGACTCCTTCGATAGAAATAAACAGGATATTACATTCGGTCATTCAAAAAACCTAAGCAGAAAGAAAAAAAAAAACCACTACGGGAAAAAGGGAGAGGGGTTTAAAACTGAATAACCACCAAAGTATCATTAATCAAGACATAGCAAAATCATATCACATTACCAGTTAATCTTCAAGCAATAATAGCAACTGGTGAATAGTTCTAGAATTTCGGTAAAAAAGCGATTTTATTGTCTGGAGTCGAACCAATTTGACGCAAACCCTGTTTAATTTGTTAGTTTGTGGAGTTTTCGTCAATGAGCATTATCACAAGTGATGCAGAACAGAACAGGACTAACTACTTCACAATCACAATTATCGATCGAGAGGAATAGTATTTAACCAGTTCACTAACGCCCAAAGAACGTCTTTCCATGTAGAAATGTCTTAGAAGAGTTCCTTACGCTTAGAACTGTAACTCTTACATAATAACCATATCCCTGTATTGAACTATGCACATTAAATACATATCGCCCTTTTGCTCAAATACATCACTCATTCGCTCCTTACAACGACATAAGGAAAAACATGATCAGTTCGCATTATTTCCAAAAAGAATGTGGCTTTGAAGTTCTTCTGACTGGTCTAGAACGATATAACTGAGCTTCTAAGAGAGCTACTCACTATCGCATCCACACATTTCATTACCTTTCGAAACTTATTTTCAGGGAAACGATGTTTCTTGAGCTGTTGTTGCAGTATGTTAAAGGTCGAAAATTCAGCTTTCTTGTCTTTAGAGCTTCATCGGTATTGTCTAGAAGGACCAAATCCAGGATTTATAAAACCATGATCAGACCTGTTGTTTTGTATGGGGCCGAAGCATGGACTTTATCATGTAAGGATATTTCCATTCTTGGTATATGGGAAAGGAAAATTCTGAGGAAGATTTATGGAGCTATTTGTGACCAAGGTTTGTGGCGTACCCGCACTAATAAAGAACTAATGGAATTATTTCAGGGGCCAAGCTTGGTTTCAATTGTTAAAAGTAAAAGGATCCAATGGGTAGGCCATCTCCAAAGGATGAATTTGAACCGTGGAGTTAAGAAACTTTTCATTGGAAACCCTGGTGGTAGAAGATTAAAAGGAAGACCACGACTTAGATGGCTTGATGATGTGGAACGCAATTTGAAAAAGCTCCAGGTACGACGATGGAGGAGAAAGGCGCAAGATAGAAAAGAGTGGGCTCATATTGTTAAGGAGGCCAAGGCCCTACATGGGATATAGTGCCATGGAATTAGTTAGTTAGTTTGTCTTTAGAGCTGCAATGAGATACTTTACATCTACTGGCACTTTAAAGATTACTAAAAGCGTCTGCTTGTCTGTTCACAAAAACAGACTAACTAATCTAATCTCCTAATCTGCCAAAAGACTTATATCTGCCTTACAAACGTGTATTTCAGATACGATACTCCCAATGGTCATTCCATGAATTCCACACTGTAACTTGTAGCGGCTGATTTCAGTAAACTGTTCCTTCTGCTCCAGGATTATCTGGATGTACTGACAATCTCTTGTATTTGATCATTTGCTGTTATTTACGTATTTATTTTTTTATAATCGTCTTTTTAAGTTCTTTCTTTTTAAGCTAACATCTTAATTCATAAGGTAGAAAGAAACCTAATGAGAAAAACGTTTGTGAACTCAAGTGACCAGTTTTGTCCGCAAAAGAAGAGAGAGAGAGAGAGATTTCTAGAACTTTCGAAAACTCTTGCATTGGAGTTCACATCTGGTGATATTTTATCGCAAATATGCCGATCAAGAGATTGAACTGGATGATTATATAAAACACTGATTATAAAAGCTGCAACAAAATACAAAGCTAAACAATAAAATTGGTTCATCACAGAGCCTGAAAAAGTTGTCCTATATGTTTATTGGCTGCAAGTTTGCTGCGACAACGCCCCGACGCATATTAGAACTCGGTCGTACGAACCGATTTCCTACAACGGTGACATCCGATTATCACGCTACGTTCGAACTCACTGAGCTCGCCTGACTTACTCATTTTACCCCACCAACGCTTTTATAGCGTTTGATAGCATCCAACCTCCTGACCTGCCCGATCCACTTCGTCGGAAGGGTGTCGGGATACTTTTGGCCATATAGTGTATATATAAAAGAAACAGTTTTTCTTTTTCAGCTTTCTCCGTCACCACCACGATCTAAGAAATCAGAATAAGTAATCAGTTTTTTAGCTTCAGGCACTTTTTCTTTGTGTTTAAATTTGTTTTCAAGAAAACGAGAATTTTGGTTTGTTTTTTTTCTTTATCTGAATTGAGCCGAAGGCAACATTGGCAGTTTACGCATGATTATTATTATTATTATTTTTTAATAATAAGAATGAATTATTTAATCTCGCTGACTTCAATGTTTAGAAAGGCAATCAATTTCTCTACCTATTTCATTTACTCATGTTTCCATGTTTGCCCCCAAAACTTTTTTTTATCTTTTTCATTTCTTTCCGTTTTCAAAAGTTCTTTTTTTACAATTTGCATTTTTAATTTCTTCATTCGATTGCAATGGGAAAGTATCTGGCAATCAGGCAAGCGACAAGCCAATATAGAATGACTTCTTTATGTAATATATGTAATTAATATTTATAAAACTCCACATACCACATCATAGTATTTAAACATTTTTTTTATTTAAATACAAAAAAATTGCGAATTTTCGAGAAGAAGTAGACATCTTCTCTTTTTCAAGCATAATAACAAGATTGGAATAAGTACAACAAAACAAAATGGTGGGAAGCTAAAACAAAGTCAAAAACACGTGAATCAATAAATTTAGTTGTTTTTACAAAAACATATCAAAATGATACAATTCAATTATTAAAATAATAAGAAAAACAATTATTAGATCATAATATGTAATAATATTCTTAATAATTAAACACATTTATTGTTGCTGTTTTAGTACAATTTGTTTTTATTAAGTATCTCATTAAGACAACTGTGGAAGGGTCTACATAAACTCTTTCATACCTGTTAAAATTATTCTCTTTAGTGTTTTTAATAACACAGCTTTCTAAAATTTTCCTTAATTTTAAATCATACTCTTTATACAAAATTTTCACATTATTATCCATAATGTGTCCTTTTTCCAAACAGTGGTTGGCAATTTCAGATACATCCTAATTTTTGTTCTTGAGATCTCTACCGACTTCAACAACGCGTTCGAAAAAGGTTCTTTTTGTCTCTCCTACGTAAAAATCGCCACAAATTTAAAACAATCAATTTTATACATAATACCCATTTCATTTTGATTATCATTAAGATTTATTTTCTTGCACAATAGATTTTTGTTCTTATTTATAATTTTCAATCTCTTTTATTTTATATTTATTACAGTTTTTAATTTGATTATCAATGAAAATATATGGGTAACCATTTTTCTTTAAAAGGATGGTCATGATTTTTATTTTTTCTTTATTCTTTTTCTCTTCATTACTGGCATTACTGTCCAATCTTTTCATAGAAATTTTCTATGATATTCTTTTTGATATTAATACTGTGGCCTGAATTAAAATTCAAAATGTGGTGACTTTGAAATTCCTTCATGTAATGTTTCATTTTTATTTTTTTGTTATCTTTAACCAATTTAACATCCAAAACATCCTTAATTCATTATTATTCTCCAACTCTCATTTAAATTTTAAATTTTTGCTTTTTTTATTTAAATTTTTACTAACAAATATCGAATGTTTTAAAGTGCCGAACCATATGATTAAAATATCATCTAAATGTCTGTAATATTCAAAATTTTGTTTGTTTTTAAATTCTTTCAGTAAAGGATTTTCAAAATGATTTAAGTATAAATTACAAAAATTTCCCGAAATTGAGGAACCCATAGGGAAAAGTTTTGTTTGTTTGAATATTTTTTCATCATGTTTGAAAAAAGTGTTCTGTTTTACAAACTCTACCATTTCTTTATACATTTTTTCATCTAAGTTGTATTTTAACAATACCTCTCTATTAACAAAAGTATGTTTGTCCAAGATCGCTAAGCTTTCATCAACAGGTACTTTTGTATACATATTCTCCACATCCAAGGAAGTGAGATAAAATTTCTTTTTGTTTAGTTTATTAAAAATTTCTATTTTATCAATCAAATGTTTGGTATTTTTGGTAATCACTTTTCCGTTGGCGTTTTAATATTGTTCATTCAATAGTTTAATTTCCTTGCTATGTTTTGAGTGGGAGAACCATAAGCATTGACTAAGGGTCGCGTTGGACCCTTTGTGGACTTTGATTCTTCCTTCTAATGTGGGTGTATTTCAAGACACTTTGAGGATTTTATTGCGTTCATAATTATTTATAATTTTATTATACAAATTATTAAATAATTATGAACGCAACGAAATCCTCAAAGTGTCTTGTAATACACCCACATTAGAAGGAAGAATCAAGTCCACAAAGAACATAATCCAATGAGACCCTTAGTCAATGGTTCTCCCACTCAAAACATAGCAAGGAAATTAAACTATTGGATGAAGAATAGAAGCACTGACTCCCATTCTATTTTATATTGAAGAATCTAACTTCACTGTCCAAATGTCATAAAAGTCTACTTTTCTTGTCCTCAAAATTAGTTGTAGCTCAACTAATAATGATGTGGCATAACAGTAATTTTTGACTTAAAACATGTTTATAAGAAAGGGGTGTGACTTTACCTGATCTGTGTCACTGTGAACGGCTATTTTCTGACTGAATAAAGCGTTTTATTATCTGAAACAGCCTACGGTTGTTTGATAAATCTTGCAATGGCTCTACTGCTATTTATATATTGCAGGATTTCTTTTCCTTTCTTACAGGGAAAAATAATGAATGAGAAATCGTCTGGGTGATTCGTCTCAATTATTACTTCCAATATGAATTCACAATCCTTAGGTACGCGAGTAAAAGGAAATAAATCACCTACATTAAAATTCTTAAAAAGTGAAAAAAAGGTATTTATTAAAAAAAAGTTATTACTTAAAAATTGACAAAAGTTTTAAAAAAAAACAAACAACAACAACTCGCCCCCCCATTTATTTCGACATTTAATCTCAAACCTGCAGCACACTGTTAGCAAATGTTGCCTTCCTATATGAATTCGAAGGTACGTTCTTGACTTAATCCAAGCAAAAATCTGTTCTAGAAATTTGAACACATACAAATAATCACAATTAGGTGCTATTTACGAAATGACAGTAATGCTAAGTTATACAACAAATAAGCAATAAAATCCAAAAGTTACTTAATTATACTCGCATATTACATTATGCACAGTAATATATTTAACTTTATATTGTATCTTTTGGGGAGGGGTCAATACTTTCCTAATAAATGGGGCTCAGAAGCAAACAGCGATCCACATATTACTATCCAGATTTGGCTATTTTTGACACAAACAAATGACACTCACTACTGATAAAAAACTAATCCATTTATATATCTTATATGTAAAATATATAATAAAATTAACTGAACATATACGGATAACAGTTAATATCTGAACTAGGAATTCTGGGATATTAAGTGACAAACTAAGCTGTGGGGATTGGCGTGCCAAGAGCTAGGGTAGGGGTGGGGGGCTTTATAGGGACTGTTATCTCCATTGCACCCGAAAAAAAACAAGAAATTCATCATCATTTTGGTATCTTTTTTCGGAGAGCCATTGGTTTATTTTTTACCCTCTCCTTTTAAAAGAAGATTGTCTTTTATTTTGTTTTGGTTTTTTTATTGAATGGCGACACTATTATTCAACCCCTCCCTGTCAGCGCATGCGCCTTTAAATCGTCCTGGACTAATGAGCATCTGCTATTTGTAACATTCCTAAGCTCTCTATCAATCCGCAATAATTCTCAATAAAAGAAAAACAATTTTTTTTTTCCTCGCCTGCCTTCTTCCTAAAACAAATTGGTCTTCGAATAAATGATGCAAGCGTAATGAAAAATGTGCATTATAAACAGAATTCTACAATGTAGCCGCTGATCTACACAAAATTGAAATTAACAATTGCACAGATGGTCCAAGATCGGAAATCTTTTTATAGTTCTGAGGTATTTTTCGTGTAAGGCCTACAGTCATTGATTCCATAGAAGAGAGGAAACGAAAGCCTGCAGGTGGTTAAAAGTCTTAAAAAGCTTTATAATGACTCAGCGCAATCCGAGGTCTCATTGTTTACTAATTGGAGAACAGTTGTAGAGAGGTTTTAGAGATACCGTAACTCAAAAGGATAAATTATTAAGTTAATAATAGCCATCCTATGAAAAAGCAAGTGAACGTCAAAACATTTTATGTTAGTTAAATACAGAGAGACATTTTAATGGTAGTTTATAACAATTCTAATAAAATTTAGAAATACTAAGAAGAATTAAGTTAATGACAGTTAATAATAAATTAAACTAGGTCATCCCTCTGTCTCCGCTTGCTAAGTATGAGATAATCCAAGAAGAATCGATTCCAAGCGGTTATGGCAAAAAGTGATATTTTATTCCTTTTTGAATGAACTCATTATTTGATATCGCGCGCCATAAAAAAAAATGAACATTGAAATTTACATTTTAATCTAGTAGGCTAAAATTAATGAGTTATTTTCTTTTTTCTCTGGCTCTTCTCTCATTACGCCACACACAAACACACATATACAAAGAAAGTGATAAGAAACAATAATTTGAATATAGTCCCGTGGCCTAATGGACAATACGCCTGACTTCGGATCAAAAGATTGCAGGTCCGATTCCCGTCGCCAACGTTTCATTGTAGTAATTATTTCTATTTTTCACAGGAAATTAACAATCTCGTCGGACAGACAGACAGAGAAATAAAAGATTTTAGTAATATAGATTAAACAGATAAGCTGAATGGAATGTGACAGATCAATATTTATGGTCAGTTACTGAAAACAGATGTCAGCAACAGTTTTAGAGATATAGAAGTCTATAAGTAGTTTGAGCTAAGGTGAAAATAAAATAATAATTTGAATTTGATTTAAGTTTCTTTCAAATTTAAAATTGTCATTTATATTCAATAAAATCAGCGTTTATTTTTCTCTAAACGAATTGATAGATATATATATACTGTTTACTATTATTAGTCTGTTTTCTTTCCGAGTAATCGTAGAAATCAGTAATATTATTTACGATTGCTAAAAAAAAGATTAATAAAGGACTACGAAGTGATATTTTTAGATATTTGGAAGTTTAAATTCTTACCTTAAATAAGAATAGTTTTCGTAATACATTTAAACCAGAAGGACTAATCCTTAACTGTATGGGGATTAAAGATAAGCCTACACTAGTTCTAATTCAATTTATGCTTAGGTTTATAATTGAAGAAGATGGCTCGAAGACAGATAAAAAAAAAAAAAAAATTAAACTATCATTTCCACTTTATTTGCTCTTTAATAATATTTGCCTCTGATTTATCTCAAAGATAGAATCTACAAAGAAGATAAAGGAATGAAAAGGAGAATAATAATGATATGTTACGTGGGTGGCAGGGAAACCAAGCACCACGACCGTTGGTTTATTCTGCTATCCTATGGAAATAATGACAGATGGAGAGAAAGACTGAGAAAGGATGATAGGAGAAGTGCAGGGGAAACGGGAGAACCCCCAGAAAACCTGCCCAGTGCGGATCATCCACCATCACGAAACCCACATGAGAACCGAACCCCGGTACTCAGAGGTGAGGGGCCGATGTCATATCGACAACGCCAACGCCAACCGCGTAGCCATATTAATGATAAATGATAGAAAATTAAATAATTAATTTATTTTAAGGACTGTTTAAGGAATTAGAAGACACTTATAAAAGTAACTTTAGTTTGGCATTTAATTGTTAGTTATTTAGCCAGACTTCTCATTAGTTGATAACTGTTAGAATATGGTTTAAGAGACCATTTGCTTTTCTTCACCGATCTAATATATGTAGATTTAAAAGTTAATGATTCATTTGTAATAGATATAAAATTTATGATTGTCTTCACAAATTTCTGAGCAATTGACCAAAAAAACTATATTAAAGAATCCCGGGAAATGGATAAGTCTGTTGGAATAGAATCTAAGGAAGAACTTGTTCATGAATGGTAAGAGATTTGCTGCTGTAACAAGAACTTGAATTTGAGTTGATAAACATGGTGGATAAAAACAAAATATTCAGGGATAACGAATAATATACTTATTCATTATAATATTCTTATAAATTATAACATTTATATTAAATTCTAATTTCCAAATATTTTATTAATTGTATTTATTGCCTGATCTTTACAGCATCTTTAGGGGATAATTCTGAATTAATTCAAAGCATCATTGGGAGGATTACGAATATCTTTTCTATTTTTTTCAAAAACAATTCGAAGATAAGTTAATTTCTTACCTGATAACGGAGATGACAACATAAGTATCAGAATTTTATATTATTTATAAGATTATTATAATGTATATAAATAGCGGAAAAATATAAATCGACTGTTGTGAGCTTTGAAGTACTTTGTTTGCGGAATTATATAAAAATAAGTCACTTATTTTGTTTTCGTTCCTGAAACGATTACAAGGAACTTTATAAGTGATTGTAAAAATGACGGATTCTAGGTAATTTTACAACCCATGGAAACATGTTACTGTCTTTTGAGAAGGGATTTGTATTCTTTCTTCTTTTCGTCCATTTTTTTTTAAGTTTCCGACAAAACAGGGTTTTTAATGAATTCTCGGTGGTAACAAATCAACTGACAAAGACGTGACAAGATCTCCTGGACGACAAATTCTAATTAAACTGGGGACCAACGCAAACAACCGATCACAGACGAATCCAAATGGGTGAAGAGGGAACGGAAAAAGAAGTTTTAAAAAAACCAACATTAATTATCGACTGAACTAAAAATCATTCTTTCTTTTAAGACAATTTGGCGTTAATCGTTGTTTATTATCCTCACTGCAGTTTAGAAGTGAGGAAATTTTAAATGTTTCTTCATTTTCTAATAAATATTTAGTTAGTTCCAAAAACACGCGACTGATTTAAACATCTTCAGCATTTAACAAACAATTTCTTGAATGCTATCAGTTTTTTTCAACTATCAGTTTGAAACTCAGCCTATCAGTTTTTTTCTAGGTGAAACATGAACCTAGGAATACGAAAACTACGGCATTACGAGGATTATTCTAGTGATGGATGTACCAAAGCCTTATAAGGATTTCAGAAACCATTCTGCTTTGTAGCAACTATGCTTTATGACAGTAAAGACATAGGTGGCGTAAATCACAAAATATTTCATTTTAAATATACAAAATGGCTTACTGTCTTCAAGGACTCTAGCCTAGTAAAGTCTCAAGCATGAAGGATTGGAAATGTTAAGACCAAAAATAAAAGTCCTAACATTATCAATGGGCCAATTGAGGATAGGCGGGGCTTCGTAGTTCCAAAATATCCCACCAGGTTACTGCTTGGCTTGTGGGATAAACAAAGCCATGTGCTTCGTTTTAACCCTTGTAGATATAGAGGGTGAACTAAAAGATTTGATTTGGATGAAACGATGCTAAGCCTTCCTAAGTGTTCATATCGGATGTAGAGTTGATTATAGCCTATTACAGAAAACGACAGCAATATATTATCAACGAAAGATATAATTTAATGGACCACTTGAGAATAGGCGGGGCTTCGTAGTTACAAAATATCCCACCAGGCTACTGCTTGGCTTGTGGGATAAAAAAGCCATGTGCTTTGTTTTAACTCGTGTCGATATAGAGGAAATATTATATAAAAGAAGGATATTCCAAGCGTTTTACAGAATTATTACAATAAGGAACTGCACACTACTGAACCATTCCGTCTTGAAATATCAAAAATCGACGATTTTTCGAGTAATTCACATTATCTGCTTGTTTAGCCCACATTATACGTCATACGTGACGTCGATAGGGGCGTAAACCTCAAGTGGTCCCTAGGCATTGTTACAGAAGCATTTTTCACTTTAAATCAAATCAGTTATTTTTTATTTTTAGTAACTCTTAATGGTTTTGAGGATAGGCACTCCTGGTAATTCCCTTAAATGTGTAGTTAGTGAGGTTTCTTGTAAGAAAATGGTTTGAGGAAGACAAAATTGTGACCAGAAGAATAAATTTCAATTTCGTATTACCGCCAACAGAGGTGTTCTGATATCTTAGTAGATTTGCCGTCTGCATTTTGCTAAATGGTACAATTTGTAAATTGTTCAAGAACGGTGACGTAAGTATATCGTTGCCACCGTTGTCTTCATTTGGGACAGCATTGTTGCTCTACTTAAAGACAACAGCGGGGCTCCGCATTTGAAGGATATCGACTCAATTCTAAGGGGCTTTCAATCCGGTAGGACACAATATTAGTCCAACTAATGACGTCGAGGCGAAATGGATAACCCCAAAGAACTACTACTTTATCTAGCATTGGTCAAAGATCGGTCGATTAGAGAACCATTTCCTCCCCCATCAAAAAAAATGCTTATCTCTGCAGAAGACTAGAAAATATCCCTGTTGAAGTTTTTGAGAATGGTATAAAACCTCAAACAGTCTAAAGGGATGTTGTTTATCTGAACCTTGGAGTTATTTCTATATGGGTGTTTTCACGCTCGTCTACGCAAAACACCTGCTTCACACAAACATGCTATCTTCTAAACTAATTATACCACTTTCCTCAAACTTATTCAGTTATTAATGCAACTCAAGGAAGCAATCTCGAAGTAGTACGAGCCAAAGGCAATAGTCAAAACTTCCACAATATGCATCACTGACCTCTGCATTATTAATGGTTCGTAGGGTTTAACCATTGATGGTTTTACTGATAAATTATTTTGTTCCATATTTCGATTTCATTCCGATTGGAAAAGCAACTGCTTCTAAGACACCATCTACTGATGAAAGTCCGAAATAGATCATGAATATACTAACCCCGTCATTACATCGTTTCATTCTGCAGACGGCTTACGAAATGATGTAATGTCTTCTTCCACCTACGTAATTAATACATTCACTCCGTAATGGATTGAAATTAGCATAATTCACGATAAATATGTTAGTAAAAAAAATTAAAATTAACTAAATAAAACTAATAAAAGAGTTATTTTAATAAAATGAAGTTAAAATATTGATTGTCTGTGGACTAAAACCTCAAATATTCAAAAATGGGTAATTCTATCCTAACTGACGTAACATTCAGAAGCCTCCTGTTAAACCAATTTGAGTCTCACCTGGTAAATTTGGATTTCTGATCGTTACGACTGTTAGTGAGTAATGAGGTGTCTGTGGATAGTCAATAATAACCTTAAAATTGGGCTTCACTTGTATAGTATTACCAGAAAAAAATAGTGAACACAACGTTACTGACGTAAAGCAGAAAAGACACAGATTTCATAGTAAGGCACGTAATTTAAAATTTCTGTGAAGTTTTATTGAGAAGATACAAAGCGAGTACAAGATTTTAGTCTACCGTTGATGGCCATTGCTTTAACAGAATTGAATTGGATGAAAATAAAACTTTGTAATTTTCAGAAAGTTTAATTGCCGTTAGTGACGCAACCTGTTCGCATAGTTTGAATGTATCTTCAGTTTCTGCAAATAATTATGGCAAATGTTTTACTTGCAAAGACACACTTCCTTCTTCTCCTACAGCGTTTCCCACTTTACCGCGTGGGGATCGCTGTTGAGCAAGGCGCACTTGAGCACGAATCGGTTTTGGCAAGAGGTTTTTACAGTCGGATGCCCTTCCTGACACCAACCCAGAGCAGGGTAATCCAAAGATGTCATAGATGGCGAAAGAAGCGAAAGACGAAGAAGGAAACAACACAGGAAAGAAAGCAAACATCCATGTCCTCGGCTGGGATTCGAACCCAGGTTCCGCCACACGGCAGACCACCTCCTTAGACCGTTGCAAAGACACACTTTAAAAAAAACTGAAACAGCAGTTCCCAGAAAGTTGAAACACTACTGATTTTCACAATTAAGAAACAAAAAGATTTAACAGTCCTGACTTCAAACTGTTTCAGCATAAGCACAAAGTTAACTATCATCAGCAATCACATCTGAGGAAATGAAATACACCCATGTTATTCAATAGTTCTGGAGCTTTCACAAGATGCTTCACAACAGATTCAAAGTTCTACCAAATGCAGTCTTTTATTTTGGATCAGATCTATCCAGCACGACAGGAATGCTCGACATTCACTTGTACTTCATTTTCTGCTGTGGCTCCCACAATCCCGGAAATAACTTTCCAATGTACGAAACAACAACATAGCTTTTCACTATTCCTTGTGGACTTAACTTTTTCAATATTTGAACTTTCTTCCTATGAAGAAAATAAAGACACCTGTTTCATTTTGAAATACATGTTATCCATGAATGGTCCAATTGCACTCACTTCTAATTCAGTCGAAGATAAAGCTCGAACACAGTGAATTCCACGAGTGTTTAGTATTGGATGTGGAGTGGCTTTAGACTTTTAGAGTGGCTTTTGGAAGCACTTTATCCACTGCCAAATGTGGAACATAGATTATCTGAATCTGGTTCGCAACTTCTACAAAATCTTTTGCATTATTTACCACCATCTGCCGCTGCAAAATTTGTCTCCAGACAGCTCACTTTACGGAGCCTCCAATACCAATTACAGAACCGTTACTATGTCTGTTTCCCAAAAAACTTGTTTTTAGACTCAAGTTTGTTCATGGTATAGAGAAAAACTGTACGCAAGGTTTACTTGTTCTTAAATTGGCTAGCTGAACCATCACAAAAAAATGTGGAGATATCTTATTTGTCCTTTGTTCATTGTTCTTTATTTGTACTTTGCTCTTATTTGTCCTTGCATATTCAAGTATATTCAAAGTCAACACGCCACCTTTTTCATGCTGTAAATCTTCTGAAATCACAGCGTATGAAGTTGTGGAATTTGTGTAATATTTAAAACATCTGTAAATATGGGTAACACTGTCTTTTGATCAACGCATTATTTATGTATTCATTATTTCATCCTGTTGTTTAAGTCCAAAGTTTTCAGCAAAATCTTATTGAATGATGTCATGATAAGGTAACAGGTTTTGATTCAAAGTTTTCATCTGCTGTAACTATGTTTTTGCAATGAAACCATGTTAATGCAGACCTTTTAACTGCTTGATTAAATCACTTTTGGCACTTTCGAAAGGGTGAGAAATAGTTTCTTTTGTATTTGTGTCAGTCCACTGATAACTGCACAATTGTTCAGCATAAATTTCAACATCTTGACTGAACTGACTTGATACAAAGTCTAAATATCAGAACAATCAATACAATCACCCACCTAGGGAAGCGATGTATGACTTAGAATATTACTTATGTTACGCTAATATCCAGCGCGTTCAGTTAGAAATGAAAATAAAAGCTGGTATTTGACTGGGTTAGAACATGCAATAAATAGTTGTTATAGTATGTTAGTAGTAGGAATTTTCCCCTCTTTTTGTTACTGACGTAACACTGAAACTGTGATAGTTTACAGGTTAAATTACAGGCACTTCAGAATAGTAACAGAATTATTTGTCCAGTATAAATTCAGACAACTTTAAACTTCTTCCAGTGATACTTGATTACCCGCTGTATGATTTGATAAATCTAAAATTGCTTCATTAAACATGTGCCGATGGACTCCCGCTTACATGGTTTCAAAACAAGACGGCTGTCAAGGTCATGTGACAAATATGAGTCCACAAAAAGGACACAACTTTAAACTTAAGATATTACACAAACAGATTCCATGTGTAGTTTCCAAAAATACCAATTTTAATTTTTTCAGTGTCATGTCCTTTTTTCTGTGGAATTGTCTAGATAGATCTTCATTTCCTTCATTATCGCCATCCAATTAGATTAAGAAGGAAAAAACACAGAATCTTTTTGATGTTGTTGTGATTGTAGTGTTAATTTATTTGAATTTATTTATCAAAAAAAAAGGTTTTAAACTTTACATATCAAAAAGGAGGACATATTACTCTTCAAACATAAAAAACGAGTACAGAATTTACAAAAGCAGGATATTTAAGAGGACAGAGTTTCAAAAAGGAGGACGGTTGGTCACCTTATTGGAAGGAGTCTTGACGGCCGATCGTGAATTCGATAATCCTTACCAATGTTTAGGCTTAATTTTAAATCAGTTCTCACAAGAATCCTATAGCTTTTGCTTTATCCTGATGAAAGAATAGAGTGTGATGAGTTTTAAAACTATATTTATAATTATTTTGCTTATTCTATTTTATCCTATTTACTTTTAGATTCTCCCTGAATAAAGAGAACACAGTTAGAACCAGATTCAGTCTAATCTACTTCTTTTCACGAGCCAGTGACACGAACAAATCACCACAATATTCTTGAAAGGAGTCTTAGAGAATCCCATAGCTTTCGTTTTATCCTAATGAAAGAATAGAATAAATATTCTTAGAAGGAGTCTAGACCGCCGATCGTGAATTCGTTAAGCCTTACCACTGTTTAGGCGAATTCGTTAAGCCTTACCACTGTTTAGGCTTAATTTCAAATCAGTTCTTACCAGAATCCAATAGCTTTTGTTTTATCCTGATAAAAGAATAGGATAAATATTCTTGAAAAGGAGTCTTGACCGCCGATCGTGAATTCGTTAAACCTTATCACTGTTTAGGCTTAATTTTAAATCAGTTCTTACCAGAATCCTATAGCCTTTGTTTTATCCTGATGAAAGAAGAGGATAAATATTCTCGGAAGAAGTCTTGAGCGCTGATCGTTCCTTAAGCATTACCACCGTTGTGCTTTAATTTAAATCAGTTTTTACAAGAATCCTGTAGCTTTTGTTTTATCCTGATGGAAGGAATAGGATAAAAATTCTTGGAAGGAGTCTTGACCGCCGATCGTGAATTCGTTAAACCTTACCACTGTCTAGGCTTAATATTAAATCAGTTCTTACAAGAATCCTATAGCTTTTGTATTATCCTGACAAAAAGAATAGGATAAATATTGTTATAATGAATCTTGACCACTGATCGTGAATTGGTTAAGCCTTACCACTGTTTAGGCTTAATTTTAAATCAGTTCTTACCAGAATCCTGTAGCTTTTGTTTTATCCTGATGAAAAGAATACGATAAATATTGTTGGAATGAATCTTGACCACTGATCGTGAATTGGTTAAGCTTTACCACTGTTTAGGCTCAATTTTAAATCAGTTCTTACCAGAATCCTGTAGATTTTGTTTTATCCTGATGGAAAGAACAGGATACATATTGTCGGAATGAATCTTGGCCAGCAATTGTGAATTCGTTAAGCCTTACCACCGTTTGGCTTAATTTTAAATCAGTTCTTGTAAGAATCCTGTAGCTTTTGATTTATCCTGATGGAAAGAATACGATAAATTTTCTTGAAAGGAGTCTTGATCGCCGATCG
>JAFIDM010000001.1:10566041-10584718 GCA_023159025.1 Thereuonema tuberculata
AATGGAGTCTTAACCGCCGATCGTGAATTCGTTAAGCCTTACCACTGGTTAGGCTTAATTTTAAATCAGTTCTTACCAGCTTTTTTTAATGTAGCTTTTTTTTTATCCCCATGGAAAGAATAGGATAAATGTTTTTGAAAGGAGTCTTGACCGCCGTGCCGGTCGGGAATTCGTTAAGCTTTACCACCGTTTAGGCTTAATTTTAAATCAGTTCTTACCAGAATCCCATATTTTTTTATTATTGGAATTTTATTCTACCATACAGTTATTATGAATTCAAATATGAACTTATTAAAGGATTTTCTTTATTCATATCTTGTACTATTAATAATTCATATATTTAGTTACTTATTCAGTTACTGACTTTGATGTTTGGGAAGGTAAGTTTGGTTATGTTAGGACTAAATCAATTTGTATTTTCTGTTGAGTTTATTGACTCCGAAAAGAGTTCTTTATATTGATCACAAAAACAAAAAATCCTTAGCCAAAACTGAGGAAGGATGTTACTAGCCATCCACTGCACTGTCATCTGAACAGAAGCACTGATAGGTTGTCGTATTCTCGTAATTATTCGTGACGTTGCGCTACATCATCAAATCTTTTCGATGTAAAATTGTCGCGTGTCCATTTATTTAGCCGTAATTCATTTGAAGCTTCGAATGCAGAAGACGATGTTGTTTTTACTCTTTGTAAATCCAATCGTTGCGAATGAATCGAATCAGTTGTTTAGGAAATCAAAACTCGGAAAATTACACTGATGGTCGCTTTGACAGCAGATAAATCAAATTCATTCACATCCTAAACTGGCGTCAAGCGAGATTTTTTTCTTTTCCTGAGAACCAGAAGGATTGTGGCCGCATCGTATCTTTTTCCCGCCATTCAATAAATTTCTGACAATGAGAGCAGATAGATTTGTTACAGTTGATGCTCTCTCAAAACACTCGGACATCCCCTCGATTCTTGAATTACTGGAAAACATTCCAAATTAAACTCTCACAATTGGCAGTGCAGGATCTGTTTTTGTTCTTGATCCTTCGTCGCCATGTTTCTTCAACTACTATCACGGGCATTCCATGTGATTACGAGTTATATGTATTTCTTATAGGGAAAACTCTTATTATAATTATCAGATAAATCTTGGTGTTTTCTTATTATTAAAATAATAAATTTCTTAAATCCCGGCTCCTTATTATTAAAACTATCAATCAAACATGCATTTTAAAACTTACAATGATTTAACTTTTATACTAGTTTTAGATTTTTAACCACAATTTTTTATTTAAAATGTGATGAAAGTTGTAAACCACTCTAATAACTGGAGAGAAAAAAACACATGGGGGAGGGGATTTATTGAGATTGGTGCCACATTGAAGTATTTTCTGTTTTTGTTAATAAAGTTAATCAACTTTTTAAATTTATTAGAATTTTCTAGAAGATCATCCATCAGTTTTAGATTATTTTCCTGTTTAATTTCTTTTCGGCCTGTGTTTGAGTTGTTTGAACAAAAACATTCGTAAATTTTCTTTTTTTTTAATGCACATCATTTGTAATTGTTTGTACAGTATTCGGAAAAACCACAATATTCAGCTATCTAAATTCAGAAATTAGAAAAGTAATCGTCCCCTAAATGTGGACTATACCAAGTTCTGCTGGTGTTTATTTTTTGCTAAGTTCTCAAAGAGATAAATTAATAAAAAAATGATAAAACTTAAACTGTGGATTAATAATAAAAGGTTTTTTTTTCCTTTCCTGCATATTCCGAACTTCTTTGATGGTGCTCGGAGAGATAATGATCTACAATCGCTTCATGTCGAAAGTGAAATCAACAAGAGGACATAAATCAAACTTCGATACAGGCTGTTGATAAAATTGTGAAATATCGTTAATCGTTGTAATGTTGAAGATCCGAATGTACAGGATAAATAAAATGAACTGATTTGGTTAAATTCTTATAGTGTAATTCCATTTCATAAGGGACTGGCAGATACATAACAAACAGGGGATTTTTACATTTATTGTTGTATTTTACTTAAAGTTTATGCAATTTAAACTGTAAAATATACTTTTACTGCCAGCATATCGTGTCCCATTTCATAGAAAAGTTATCTGCAGATGTTTAGGGAAAACTTATTTATAGGAATTCTCCAGTGAGAAGTTGACACATTTGCACTGTGGCCTATCTTTGATGGCTACTTATCCACTCCCTATTCTAACTTTCTCTGTTTCTGTCTCTACTCTTCACTTACTGTGAGATACTGTTCGGTATTTATCGTCAACTATAGAAATAGTTCCCAGTTTTCTGTGGTTTAGAGCAGTGTTTCCTAACCTAGCCACAGCAGTGGCTGCGTTATCGATTTCATGTGCTTTGATTTCGATGACGTAACAGCAATCACGTGACAACTTTACGTATTCCGATTCGTAAAGATTTTCTAGCACTGAATGAAAAAGCTGTTAAAAGTATTTCTTGCCACTCAACCTCTAGGTGTGAAACCGTATTTCCTTCTTATAAGATAGAAGAGCTACAAAACAAAACACAGAAACCGTTTGCAGAAAAGAAGCAACTGAGGCTGTCTTTATTTGCTATGAAACCAAATATTGAAAAAACTGATGAGCAAAATGCAAGCATTTTGTGATTTTAACAGTTGAATTATATGAATTCATAAAATATTTAACTAATATATTTAAATAAGTTGCATACATAATTTATTATTCATTACTATTATCTTATTATTAGTAATCTTTTTGTCATCTTCCAACTAAATAACAATTTATGTTATTGAATATAATCTATTTATCATAGCTACAAAAGGCAAAACCAATTGACTCACTCATCAACATACAGTCAAAACCGTTGAACCTAGGAACTTGAAATTTTCGGGATGGGTTCCCCTTACGAAGTAAGTGTTGACTAAGAAAGGATTTTTAAAAATACCGCCCTTCTGGGATGTAAATGTAGGAGTGAAGTTTCTTGAAGGTTATGCATCTCTCGGAAACGATTTGAGATAGAAACAATAAATTTGACATGAGTGTTCTTTGTGAAAATCAGAATTTTCGATATTTGCATCCTAAGGGGTGTAAACGAGGTGGGGGGGGGTCAACTTTCTAGAAAGCGCCACATATGCATCTGGAGGCGACAATTGGAATTATAAAAATATTGTTGTTCAACAATTCGAACTAAATTGTATCCTAATAAAGTGGCCGATGTATAGAGTATAATCTGGATATTATCTTACACACACAGTGGGAAAAAAATGTCCTTCGTTATAAAAAGTTGGAAACACTTGATTAGAAAGCGCCTTCACGAATCCTTTCCAATTTCATATTTTGTATTATATTAGGAAACAGTTTACACACTTTTAGGCTTCTGAAAGACGCCTTATATCCACGGTTTTTCTGTGGACACATATCCCACAATGCTTCGCAACGGCTTCTGTTAGCTCAGTTGTAGGTGGCCTGTTAGCTCAGTTGGTTAGAGCGTTATGCTAATAACGCGAAGGTCGTGAGTTTGATCCCCTCATGGGCATTTTTTTTCTTAATTTTTTTCTTCCCATTTTATCTTTTCACAGTTTCTTAACTCAAATTTTTTATTTTAAATCATTATTAGGAATTCAGTGTATTTACAAGGTTTGAGTTAAGAATGACGATTATTCCATATAAGTAGGGGTGGGTAAGATAGCATGGGGTCACAAACTGACTCGCGCGAGCATTATTTAGACCACCCCGGCGCAGTCTATTCGAAAGTAAAAGGGACTCAGAAGCCGTTGCGAAGCACTGTGATTAGTGATACTAATCACTATCCCTACCTTGTTTACATTCAATATTATCTACGAATCAAATGTTTATTTACCGATTTTCGGAGTCTACACTACAGCTATATTACGGAGCGTTGATTCACGTTTATTCGGTCGATTTTGATCACGTCGTAGACTTAACAGAACCCTTTTCTCCATTATCGGTTGTGTTCAATGGGATGCCTCTGCATTCTGGCAATGGCTCTGCATCGCAGTTTTCATTGAAGAAGGCTATGTTGGAGATAGACTCCTCTTTGCAAGCTTTCCAAAGCCCTTCTACTGTTTTCGTGTTCCCAGAGCTAGTCTAAGTAATCCGAACTCCCAGAAGTCCATTGGAGATGCATCGCGGATTTTACAGGAATCATACTGTATGGGATTGCTCATATTCCGGTTTCAGTCGCCGTATTGGCCATGTACAGCTGGATCGCTCTAGCTGTATGGCTCGACGCCTTATCCTGATGAATCCACACTTATCTTTTGACGCAGCCGTACAATGCGGGAATATCGTCACGATACAAGGGTTCCAGGACATGCTCTCGGTAAAAGGCAGCATTAATCTTGATCTTTGCAGGTACCTTCCTCAGCGGCAACTTTCCTCTGTAGCTGTAACCCGCAACAATCGTGAATCCTCTCGAAAAGTTTTCTTTGCATTCGCAGTACCACTCGGATCGTCCTTTGGCATCAGAAGGGCGATAAAATATTGCCCTTGGCTTCTTGGTATCACTAAGGTAGATCCATACCTCGTCCAACGTTTGCACATGAATTCGGCGTTTGCACATGTCCACAAGTTTTTAAGCGGCATATTTTGCATCGGAAAGAGCAACTACGTATCCCTCCCACCAATTTGTGATTTTGGCAGCATATTTAGAATATAATACAATTCTAGGTACCAGATAATCAACTACAGGCTTATGACCTCTGATTCGAACGCAACAATGCTGCATCACGTGCTAGGTAGCCCGCGCCTTTCAAATCGACCGAATAAACGTGATAAACGCATCACTCTTTTAGGTTGATCATGGATTTGATTTTGAAAGAAGAAAATCCAGATTCAAATAAAAAACTAACTGACAACGAGTGGAAGAAAAACATTTGCTAAATCGTTTGCATTCGTAATGCATCTTAATTCCGATGTTTAGCAATAAAGGCACGTTTAGAGAGCCAGTAAAAAAAAAAGGCAAATAACATTGAAATAATAATTTGAGCATTATCATTCGTTGTCAATGAACTTCAAATGGGAAAGCCACTGTCTTAAGAAATTGTGGAATCTTTTAAGAGATTGTGGATTCTTTAAAATTTTAAACTCAAAATACTTATGTAAATACTTTATATTTTTCCAGTCAGGATCTTCGTTCATTTTCTGCATGATTCTATTTGCTGCTACTTGCATGAAACTGAAAGTCTGACGTCAGCGCTGGATTCCAGGTATGGATGTGAAAGTTGCTACAACTGCAGTATTCTTAAGAAAAGTGATTGTGATATTTTTGAAAAAAAACTGTTACTGAAAGTTTGTAAGAAATCAAATCTAATTAACAAAAAAAAAAAAAAGAAAAAAAAAAAGAAAAAAAAAAGAAAGCAATATTTCCCAATAAAATAGTAGCCCTTATGAAAACCTGATCTTTCAATGGAAGATAATATTTTCGAAACCTCGGGAATGATAATAATTCCTTAATCTTCTGTCAAAAAGCCGAATCCTTTTGTAGTAATTGAAGATCTTAAGAATTAGCTTTAATTTCATTCTCCTCAAAAGAATTTCTAATAGATAATTTTTATTTCAAAAACAGATTATGAGAAGCCGTCTCACAATGATGTCGTACATTTATTTCCTACAAGTTCCATAGAAATGTATCGTAAATTGTAATAACTTCTAATGAACGATGGCAGAAAAATTTGGAAATCTCGATAATTTTTTTTTCCCGAATCTCGAGATTCTCGATTTTTTACAAAATAAAATTCTCAAGACGAGAAATGCAAATTGAGAACGAAAGAAGATTTCTCGAGAATTCTCGAACACAATTTCTAGCAAGTATTGTTCTACGTCAGATTTTCCTTGACTGCGGTTTGTACTCAGTGTGATTGAATCATCATCAATCGAGGCAATGCTTGATCCTTCTCTCGTTCTTTAATTTCTAAGCGAAGAGAAACTCTGCCACATGAAAAAAACAACGGTATCTTTAGGAGATATCTGTGTAAGGAGTCCAACGTAATGGAGTGATTTAAATAATGGACAGTCTTTCTTTCATTTTTCTATTCGACACCAATTAAGACCTGCAACATGTCTGAACTTGTATCGCTGATGACTGCGCCATCTGACGACCATCTTAAGAGTCAAAATTTTTATCTTATCAATTTACCAGATGAGCTCCTCTAAACATCACAAAACTCTCCATTATGTTTCACTTCACGTCCAGTGAACGCTGAAGAATCACTGCTTTAAAATCTTCCGCAAAATAAGTAAATCAATAAAAAAAGATTGAATTTCGAAGCTTTTAACGGAAATATTATACACAACTTTGACAAGAGCTTCACGTTCTGTTTACATTTTTAAAAGAAAATGAGTTTTCACTCTTTTGAGTGAAGCTGAGCCCTTTGGACAGCTGTTTCGAGCTTATTAAAATCCAACCTGTGGGTTGCATGGGGTCGCCTTGGGTATTTTTAGCTGCAATTATTTTTATAGGAAATTTCACTGTGATTTTCAACACTTATTTATTTCAATAGGGCTACGCTAGACGGAACCTCTAATAAAATAGTCTAGTGTAATCCAACACTGAGTTTTGATAAATGAAAAGAAGTGATTTAAGGTGGATAGCTTAGATACGACCACCCATGGTCGTACGTATTAAACATTTTACATTATTTTAATTATTTAGTATGTAGGGCCATTAATATTTTTTCAAATTTCCGCCAAGCTCCCTACAATAAAATACAGAAATGCAATATAATCATTAAAATTATAATGATTTACAGTATATGTAAGGTTCTGAGATGAAAAATGAAAAAAGAAATCAATATGCGATTTTTAAGTGGCAGAACAGCAATTTTATTCTTGAAAACTGAAAGTTGTGAGTTAGTTAAAGGTGAACAAAGGTGTTTCTATACACCGTATGTATTTATTTTGGACAAATGGAAAAAAAGCTGAACGGTCAAAAATCTCAAATTTTATTTATTCCCAATTCATTCTTATGAATTTTTCTAAAGAAGTGATTAACGACAAGGTTAGTTGTCTGATTTCAATCGTGAGTTAAAGAAGTCTACGGCAAAATCATTAGTTCTATACACGAATAAAAGCTGGTTCGTCAACTGTACTTGTCTTGTCCGGAATGCAAAATTTTATTACTGCAATGGTGTTTATTTTCGTGGGTATTATATTTTTAATTTCGCTCAGCAGGAAGGGACTGAAGGGTAAGGACTGAAACCCGGCAGGAATTTCCGAAGTGAAGCGGACGATTATTTGGTTGGCAACTCGATGCCAGACTTTTTATACGACATAAATTCGGACGATTGGTATTTCGGGGCCAACTGGCTGCAAGTGAAACTCAGGCACTATTTCACGCAATATAGGGATTCGTAAATTGATACGAAAGGAATACTGGGAAAACAATGGCTGCCGCTAAAACTGACGTCATTGCCTTCTAAGATGGCGACCGAGTTTATTGCATTTCAAATGAAGTAAGAATAAACCAGTTAGAAACCACAACGGCAAGAATGTTCTTCAAAGGGAATCTTTTTTTTATCTGAAAGCTATTTGATAGTGTTTTTTGTAATTGCTTTTAGTAAGATTTTTGTTTCAACACTAAGAAAAAGGCTTGCTGATGGTTTACCGAATTGTTACGATTGTAAAAGATTTTCTATGATAAACTGCGAATGAAATGAAGAACTATTTGGATTTTGGTTTCGAACTTTTTTGACTGCTACAAAATGGGAAGTGAAAGAAAGAGAAAGCATAGTGGTCCCAATTTATAGAAAGAAAGAATACATTGTGGAGCGACCACAGAAGTATTACTGATGAACCACACAACAAAAACTGAGCCTAGATTGAGACTGGGAGTGGTGAAACTAAAGGGATTCCCTCATAGCAAAAGAACAATAGATAATAATTTTGCCAAGGCAGCAAATGGAGAGATACAGAGAAGATAACAAGCCTCTATCTGATGGCATTGATTGACTTTAAGATGGTCTCAGACAGAATGGTAAGAGCGTACCTTGGAGATCAGTTCCTAAAAACGTATAAATGTATAACAAGAAGTGTAATAAAATAACAGAACTTGTGATCAAATGTAAAGCTCGAATTATAGACATCTTTAGATCCCGTTGGAGTCTTACTGAAGGAATTAATACGAAGAAAGCATCTTGGTCTGTGATGTTAGCAGATGTCATTTTGTTCTGCTTGGAGACAAAAAAAAAATCATCATTGTGAAGTATAATAATGTAATATCAAGGATCAGTTATCAGCAAGATGGCGGACTGAACAAGGAAATGAAAAGTAGAAAGACAATCAGGATGGATGATGAACTGGAGAAAAGTGTCAACTGTGCAGTGTGAGAAGAAAAAGAGAAATTGAAAACGAGAATGCACATCATTGTATTTTTGCTGAACGATGCTGTATGGAGCAGATTTGCAGAAGTTAAAAAGTAAGATTTTTTTGTAAGGATATAAAAACAAAAAAGATGTGCAAAAAAATGCGAAAAAGGTTTAACTATAGAGGTTAGAAATAGTTAGAAGTGAAGAGATAAGCGAAAGATTTAAATTAGAGAAGAATTTAGAAAAGGATAAGGAAGTTGTGTCTCACTTGATGAGGAGGAACGAAGACCGTACGGCAAAGAAGACCCTATAGATGTAATGAAGACCCTAAGTAAATAAATCGAGATTCGATAGATTGACTGTTTACGAGAGAATGGAAAGTGGATGGGAACGTGACGATACTTAAGTCACATGGAAGAGATACACCCATATTAGCCACTGCACATCGATAATCATGCCGATGAAAAAGAAAAACTTCGCAGTCTACATTTTTACACTCTTCACAGGCCTTTAAGGTTGAGTATTTACAAGACTGAAGGATCCTCTGCTTATGAGGAACTATTATCTAATAGGCATCAAAGGAAGGATTAGGTTTTACTCTTTTTCTGTTCGCAAGAATCTCGTGCATAGAAAATGTTAAAAACTCTTAAGCATTTATATGTGAGCTTTTGTCCGTGTGTATTTCTTGTTTTGTCTCCACCAAACGAATGATGTCAAATGGGTGATCAGACATTCTTTCGAGGAAAAAAGAAAGAAAGCCCATAGTGGTTGTTTCTTACGAACCTTCAGTTCCCTGCGAAGGCAAAAATTGTTGATTTTCCAAGGCACGGACTGTAAAAGCTACTTCAGCAACGGTTGAGAAGAAGCGAACGATGTCAACTGAGGATTGAATCTATTCTACAGTTCAATGATTATTATCACATTAAATTCGATGAAAATTGTGAAAACCAAAATTTCAATAAATCAACAAAACACTGAAGTTTGATCCCGAATTTCCAATAAACTCTTTATCTCTTGAAACCATGTAACTACAAAGTTTTCTGACTTAGGAATTTACGTGTTGTATATTTCATACAAATATTAGGATGAGGCAACTTTTAAAGAAGTTTTGAAGTTGATTTTTTGCTTAGGATTGAATATAAGTTTTCTTGGTGATTTAGAACTTAATGTTCCGTTTTTAGAACGAGAATGTTTTGTGGATTTATCTAAGCATATGTAAAACCCTACGCGTGTTATTACTGACGTTTTCATTGTTGAAGGAGGCAATGATAATCCAATCAAATGAACACGATTCCAGGATATGAAAACAACTTAAGCAGGATCACTGCTAGCATCCTTGTATCAACACAGATCAGGATTAATTGCCTTGCTTTGTTCTTTGCTGTGCAGGGATCATTTCAATGGGAGAAAGCTTATTTCTTCCCTCTACTGGGGATGTTTCAAACGCAAATGCAGATTATCATTACACAGGGAAAACAGACGATGGACAGAGAGGATTTTGCTTTCTATCGGTATAAGAAACAAAAAGAAAAATACCAAAGAATTTTCCCAAGGCATAGTCTTATTACTTAAGAAAACAATTAAATTCAACTAAATTTGCTTTCGTTTTTTCTTTTATCAATTTTTGCAAATTTGATTGCAAGAAAGCTTAACTAAGTTTCATTTCTCTATTTCTTCTACAGCTTTTTTTCGTAAATAAGAAACTAAATTTTAATTTAGAATTACAATTGTTACTTTTTTTTTTAATTATCCACATAATTTACTGAAAGTGAGAACACTAGGACGGCCGTTTCGCTTTGAAGCTGATCAGCCAGGTTTACTCATCTCAAGACATTGCGAGAAGTGCATTAGCTCATAAAAAGGGAATCTAAAGTGGTCCCCATAAACTTAATAGTAATTTTTAGTCAATCTGTGTTTTCTTTGAGAGCCTCTTTCCTATCAATTGTGTTTTGTCAAAGACATGTCATTAGTTCAGTGAGAGCTTTCGTCAATACTTCTCAGGGCACAATCGTGTACAGATTGTCTCAGCTTTCTATAGACCACTGACTTTAACGTATGTTTTCTTTCTATAAGGTCGGAGGAACGATATGTATACTATTGAAATCTTTATAATTAAAAAACAAACATCAAATAACAATGTTACCCACCTAACAATAATATAACAGCGTGCACTGCCTTTACATTTCTCCCATTCTTTTTTAATCAGCTGAACTAATGTTCGTTCCAGATTCATGCTTAAAACAGAATTCTCAACTGGTCCTAAATCCCTTTCCCCCCTTCCCCTCTGCCTATAACTTAAAGGCCACTTCAGATTCTGTTAATACAAACTGAAATATATAGATTTTGGCATAGGAAAAACATGGATTCTCTTTGAAATAGTTTGAAAATATGGAATTCGAGAGATCGCCTGCTTTTTTAATTCCATTGTTATGGGAGGCATCATTATCCTCCAAAAAGTAACACGATCTCTTGTGTTTCCTAATCCAACGAAGCACGTGATTTCACCAGCGTCTAAGCAGTTGACCTGACACAAGAGATGCTATTGGTTATCTTTTGTCCACTTACAGTAGATCATTAGCTTACTTTCGTAGGAAAGTGAGACTTACCAGATTATTCCGTCTGTGTATATGTTTGGCCCCTAACAATTCTTGAACCACTGCATGGATCTTCTTGAAACGTAGCATGCATATTTAAGGCGATTTAACTTTTGTATTGAAATAAGTTCTCTCAAACGGACAGAGAAAACAATACGAGAATGCAACAAACATTTCCATACAAGAGAATAAAAACCTAAACATTGGATTTCAATCCTATTGTTATTAATCTCCTTTTAGCTAATAACTTGTTCGTGGTTGATTAAATTAATCAGCTTTAGATAACTTCAGTAAATTGGTCGGTATTGAGGATTTAAAAAAAAACAAAAACAAAACAGAACTGCGGATTATTCTAACGATTATTCCTATTAAACTCACAAGGGAAGTCCACGAAGTGTTACTCTGAATTTGATATTGGTTTATGGGTCACTTTATAGAATTTTCAACGCTGAGTCCGAATTTGATATTCATTTTCATCTCCGGTTAATAGTTTTTTAGATATCCGCATGGGTGCGTAAATTTGTTATAACTTTTTAACAAATTGAGATAGAATAAAAATTCCAACGCATTTATGTTACTTGCACACACGACTACCATGTGTGTCAATATGAACTGAATCCGTCAGCTAATTTCAAAATGGAGTTTGATGACATTCGTGTTACGGTAGCTGTCCGGGATACACGTTGAGGATGTCAGCTGGGAACCTGAACCTGTTTTTGTTTTGGTTAATTTTGTTAATCAGTGCAAAATATAAAATTTGCAAAATAAAATATTGATGTAAATTTGTCAGTTAAGTTATTAATGAAATTACAGTTATAGTGATGCTTTCCTAGTGGCTTTATTTTTTTTATAATTCTATATGTTTTAATTTTAATTCGTATTTCCAGTTAAGGAGATTTAAATAAGTTTATTGGTTTTATTTGGCTGCGCACATAGATGCCATCTATTATCAAATTGCTGTAACTGCCCTGTGTTGCCTGTCTTGTTCTGCCACCTATCAATTGGTTTTTGAGTTAGGGTTGGATTAGCCTATTTTCATTAAAGTGCCATAAATTTAGGTTTGTGGGTCCACCATTTTGAAATTAGTTGACGGATTCAGTTCATATTGACACACATGGTAGTCGTGTGTGCAAGTAACATAAATGCTTTGGAATTTTTATTCTATCTCAATTTGTTAAAAAGTTATAACAAATTAAAGTTATAACAAATTTACGCCCCCATGCGGATATCTCGAAAACTCTTAACCGGAGATGAAAATGAATATCAAATTCGGACTCAGTGTTGAAAATTCTATAAAGTGACCCATAAACCAATATCAAATTCAGAGTAACACTTCGCGGACTTCCCTTGTCAGTAGTGAGACCTCGTTCTTTTACTGGTGACTGCTCCTGGCTGAAGATCGCCAAAAAGTGTGAAACAGCTGCTCCAGGATGTCACTTGTTAAACAATTTGGTCTCACCCATTGTTGTTTAATGATAATTCTTTTTTTTTTTTTTTAATGAAAACTTTATACTTTTTTAAGAGCTTGAAAATAAAAGTTAGCTTTTTGTTTTTACTTAAAAAAACAAAAAAGAAAGAAAAAAAAAACAAACAAAACAATAACATTTTGAGGAAAGTAGGCTTTACGTTCTTCAAAGTTCTTGTTTTGTTCGGGTGTTTTTTTTTGTTTTTTTTTTTTAAATCGCCTTTCTGATTCGTTTATGGAGAAGGAATTGGGAACGGCCGTTTCGTCCTTCTGTGGACTCATCAGCCCAAACCCCGCCTTCCCCGATGAGATCCCCTTAATGAAGGCCACCACCAACCTGGCAGTGACCTCACAAACAAGAAAAAACAAGAAAATTAAAGGGTGCGTCGCTAGACGCTAACCCAAAGCCTTTTCCTACAACTAGTAGGCAAAAAGGCATTATTTAAAAGGAACAGAAGGTTCACAAAAGAAATTACAAAGTAAACAAAACATTTAACGTGCTGTGAATAATTATTAAACGCAAAGAAAACAAGAGCAGCGCCTAAGTAAACAAAAGAAAAGGAAATCGCCTTTCTGATTCGTTTATGGGGAAGGAATTGGGAACGGCCGTTTCGTCCTTCTGCGGACTCATTAGCCTAACGAATCAGAAAGGCGATTTCCTTTCTTTTGTTTCCTTAGGTGCTGCTCTTGTTTTCTTTTCATTTGTTTTAGGTGTTTTGTTGATCTGTAGATATTTATTAAATAAAAACTGGAATGACCCCTACGCAAAATATCGATCTGATACCGTATCGGATCCAGTGTGCTGATCAATGGGTCATAACGAACAGAAGCCTAGCGTCGTTGTGTTACTTAATATCTCTTTAAATTTTGGAACTTAACGTCACAATGATGGTCAAATACTATACTGTAAAATAAATTAAGGAGTAATATACATGAATATTATATATGCCTACTACATTGGCACTGGTCAAGAAAAAGGTATGTAAAACTAATTACCTACATAATATACCACGTTTCGGAACTTCTTTACAGGTTCCCTTTTCCAGTTTGGGTCCCCCTTATATTATAATATTAATATACTGGCACATTAAATAATATATAATATACATGAACTTTACATTTGAAAGTATAGGATTACACAGCGTAGCAAAATTATTAAATACGCCGTAGATGAACTCTTTTTCTAATTAAGATACAAAACACCCTTAGGTAACTCAAAAACGAATCGGACAATGGAGACACAGGTCCGTCCACCGTAGCTATTTAGATTATTCGTCCATTCACGTCTACCCAGTTCCCAACTACAGAGACGGGCCCTCGCCAATTCTCAAGGCAAACTTCAACCAATTCGGGACCGACCTCTGCTCTCCGACAATCTCTTTCAGATTTATTCATCACCTATATTTATATTCATTTCCTCGATCTTTACACTAGATCTTTACACTAGATCGCTTGGAATATTGTGATCTCTCTTTTTTTTAACGTGTCATTGTGATCAGAGAATAATAATTTTGTAATAATTGTTTTAGGCCTATTACATCAAATTTTATTAAGTTAATTTGGCCTCTTTATTTCATTTCTAATGTACATCTCTAAGATTGAGAAAAACATCAGCTTGTGTTTTGATTGTATCTTTACTTTTTTTTAATTTTTACTACCGTTGGTTTTTATTTTTGTTTATTGATTGGATGGTTTGAGTTTCTGTGATTCGAATGACGTAAAAACAGAAAAAGAAAAGAAACTAAGTCCCAAGACAAGAGCGGTCTAATGGGTGTTGAAGAGGGGCGTCCGCCAGGGAGCTCGAAAGGTTCCATAATTATTTTATTAAATATTCTTTAAAAATTAATTTATGCGTTGTTTTTAACACAATAACTCTTTTTTCACACAAGTCAAATTTTATCAAGTCACAAGACAGTTAGATCCACCACAAAAAAAAAAGACCAAGAAGGCCTGATTAACGGAATTCGGAGTCTGGATAAGAGATTTCCACAAGATACAGGGTTTTCAAACGCTCACCAAAAATAACCAAACAAATAAACAAAAAATAAAAAATAAAAATGCAAGGTTGACCACAGACCATGAGTGAGAGAAGATTTCTGAGTGCCGATGATTCTTGCTATTCTTTTGACCGAAAATATGCTTGCCATGTTTCAAGAAGCGGTCAAAAAATTATTTAGGACGCACTGGTTTGATGAATTTTACTTCAAAATAATAAAAGGAAATTAAATATATTTTTTTAAACGGTTTCCAATGTGTAGACTTTATATACATTGTGGATTCGGTTATTTGGGCCACCGGTCAAAACTAAAAGAACAGAATCTAATCGAAAAATAGCCCTAGTTTTCTTCGCTTAATTGGGACAACTTGCCGTTTATTTGGGGCAGGTATGTGCACGTATATTATCGTTAATTCTGAGCCAATGTTGAATCGGTAATGTTACAGTATTGTGAGTTTTCAAAATTGTTTTTCTTTGAAATTTTTCAAATTTTGGAGCCTCAACGAAATGCATGAAAGATCCTATCAGTAGATGAAAATTGCCGTACTGGACAAAATTGGAGTGCAGAAATCTACAATTATACGTAGGATACAACAATAGGAGAAGAATGGACAAGCAATGGAAAACAGGGAGCATCCGAAAAACGTAAAAGTCAAGATACTGATGTTAAGGAGGCCATGAATCAGTGGTTTTCCATTGTAAGTGGACGAGGAGTGTCCATCAGGGGTCCAATATTGAAAAAGAAGAAAATATTTAAATAAACACATCATTGCTCTTTTAAACTTTATTATTATGTGAAGTCGCTTAATCGGGCCAAATAATCGGAATCCACTGTATATATATATATATGTATTCTTTGACGAAAATAAATCATATTGTTAATTTTGTTAAAATTCTCTTAATATCGAAGTAAAATCTACAATGAAAAGAGCAAAAATGAAGGCACAATGCAAATAATTTTTGCTCTTTTCATTGAATCATCAGGCACGTAAAATCTCTTTTTCTAAAATCTAAAATGTAGTCCAGTCGCCATATACTTTTTACCTAGAAAAAATTCCGAATTTAATGAAACTTTGGGATGATGTTTGTTGGTGTACAGTAGTACTACACCCAATTTTCCGAACAAAAATACCTTGTGGAAAATTAGGGGGGGGGGGCGAAAAACCGCAAAATTTTTGCCCTTTTTTCAGTTTTTTCCAAATATTTCGAAAACGATTGATTTTAGCGAAAAACTTTAAAATAGTAATTTGTAGAAGATTAAATTTCCTTCAATTTTCACTAGTCAAACTTATTTTTTGACCCCATAGGTACCGAGATACAGGACTTCGAAAAAGTGCAAAATTTCTCAAAATCGTAAAAAAATGCTAAAAACGCTTGTTTTCACTATGTAGTTTCCATTTTGCAACATATTTAATGGAGTTATTGTATCTCATTTTCATACTACTACTATTTCATGCTATTTTCATACGTTCAACCCCCCCCCCCCCGCAACCACTACCTCCTCCTCTACCGGATGTTTATACTACACATAGTACTTCTAAGGTTTGAAAGAGCAAATAACCCAATTCGTCTTTAAGTTTGGGGATTTTTATACGTAGTTTATTGTAATGATTCTTATTGTCTAATGTTTACAGTAAATTCTTATAATAAAACATGAAGTATTAAAACAAAGTAAATTTAATATTGTTAGCGTTTGGCGCAGGGAGTTTCCTCTTCTTCTCGCTCTTCTTCATCGTCAAGCAGTGCATCCAATACACTTTCTTCTTCACACTCTCCTTCTGCATCTTCCTCCTGGAGATCAGGCTCTGTCGAATTTTCGCAAGCATGCCCCGAGCAGTTCTTGCAAAGGGTGGAGCACCGCAGTCCTGCTTTCTTGCAGCTGCAGGCTACAGTGCTACATCCTTTTTTGCATTTACAAGAGATGATGTTAAGTATGTTGTCCGGGGCTGCATTACGTGTGCTCCTGATGGGGACGATCCCTCGTCTGGTCAGCGACCACCCCCCAAACTGACGGTACAATATCGTTACCCAGCCACGTCTGGACCTGGAGGTACGTTCGAAAAACATGGTGGGTGGCCGCGTCTTTGGTAGGTGGCAGTCTGGCCAATAGGAATTTCGGTTTGGCGATAGACTTCGTAAAAAGTTGGTATCGGAGGTTGTCGAGGGAATCTGTTTCCATGTTCCCGCCGTACAGTGCCACCAGAAACTTCTGGCCTGCCTCGGAAATCTGGGAGGGGGTGGCTTCCGGGTCTTTGAACACAGCTGCAAGGGGATGTAGGGAAGTGTTCTTCTTGTAAATTCTGCAAACCTTCTTCCCTTGTCCGAAGGGGGTTGACGTGGTGTCACACCCACTGACTGCATGCAGAAAGTGAACGTCTTGTGTGTCGATCTTGCATGAAGCTGCTGAATATAACAATGATGGGGCATTGCCTCTCCCATTCTTCTCGAAATAGATGTTTTTGTGTGAAGTGGAGGCGAGGGCTGTCAGTAACACTAGGAGATCTACATCTTCACCTGCGATGATAACACTGTCATATTCAGCAGCCTTCGATATTGCTGTGTGTATAATCATCACGTCTGCATCTTCAGTAGCCTGTTTCACCTCAATCCCCTTCGCTGTCATTTCTGTCATCAGCATTGTGATGAAGTTTCTTTTGTTAGTGTTGTTTGATAAAAACGTCTCTTGAGACATTGTCACTGCAGTTGTTGCTGAAAAAACAAATGTGGTGGACGAGTGCAGTACAGCCCGGTTAGATCTTTCTGCGGCTTTGGTGCTTTGATAGGAGGCGTCGTTAGGATATCCATCAAATACTACTGTGGTATTGCACCCAAAGTGTTTTTACACATAGTCCACATAAGTCTGGCACGCTGATTGGAACGTGAGTGTTGTGATCTTACTCCATACAACCTTATGGAGTAGGAATCCTCCATCAATTACTGCATATTTTCTGCAGCCAAAGTTTGCTTATCCTTGCATAGGAGTGAATATTGCATCATATAATGCTGACTTGGTGCCCTTACGCATTCCTTCCTCAGTAAAGAGCGACATTGAGAAGGGTGCAAGTTCATACCTGAACAAATCCTTGAGGTCTTCGTCAGACTGCTTGGCAATGCAAACTCGCTGGAACAGAGTCAGTGGATCGACTGTAACTTTCTTGTCTGCAATTTTCAAAGAACAGGAAATGGATGCGAGGGTTATCACCTTATCCTTTCGTTTCAGCTTCGCATTTTCAAACGTTTGTCCCACAATTTTCTTCATACAGATGATACCAATTTTCCACGCAGAGTGACAGTTCACATCTTCCTGACCGATTTCGCCTGTGCTTAAAGACACTATCTCCTTATTCTCAAGGAATGGTGGGTGTTCAGCAAACCAGCCCCGCAACTTCTCCATGTACAGATTATCCCTAGTGATACGAGAAGGCCTCATATCTACATGTTGTTCAGCAGTGCCTGAATTTATCTCAGTGAACATCTCTACTTGTTCGCAGATGTGTTGGAGGCATAACATACCCAAAGTCCACCTAGAAAGCACACTGTCACTGACCCCACGACCACGCGTCAGCCCTCCGTAACTTTTCATTGCCCTCATTAATACCTGTTCAATACTCATGTCAGACCAAATTCCAGACCAGAGTTTTTCACTTCAACGAATAGTAAAGTTGCCTTGTTTCGTGAACTTGTGAAATTCCGGAGAGTCCATATGTCTTTCAGGTTGTTCATGTCTTGGTAATAGAGATGCGCACTTTTAGCATAATTTAAATGACCTGCAGCATGAAAGAAGGGTATCATTTCTTTGACACTTTCGAGATGCAGTTTCCAATCACCCATCCGTTCAGCTTTAATGAAGTCTTTCATCAGGGTACACATACGGAAGCTACCGTACGGCTCGTTTCGGCGATGTACTTTCGTCCGTAAAACCTCCGGAAATTCAGTTGCTACCGTATGGCTCGTTTCGGCGATGTACTTTCGTCCGTAAAACCTCGGTAAATTCAGTTGCTACCGTATGGCTCGTTTCGGCGATGTACTTTCGTCCGTAAAACCTCGGGAAATTCAGTCGCTACCGTATGGCTCGTTTCGGAGATGTATTTTCCTTCTTTCCGCTATCTTTCTTCTCGATGCTTTCAATGACTCCTTGCTTTCAACCGTGTTCCGTCTCTCTCTGCTCAAACCTTCGCTCCTGTATATATATATGAGGTCTCCCACCCCCATTTACTTCTTAATTCCTAATAACCGGTACAATTTTCAGTTTTGCAGAATCTGATAATTATCCAAACCAACATTCCAGAAATTTTCAGATTTGCAAAATC
>JAFIDM010000001.1:10590018-10681199 GCA_023159025.1 Thereuonema tuberculata
CCTTTTTCTTTTTAAGTTGCATTAGTTAATTGAGGATTCGGAATCCTGTCCTTACAGAGAAGTGTCTTGAATAGGAGCAACCAAAAAGCAAAATCTATCAAAGTCCGACAATAACAATATAACTCTCCAATGTAAAGTTTGTTGTCGACGTCTGAATTTCTTTTAAGCTTTAGTTTCAGCCCTTAATAGCAAGGCTCTTAGAATGGGTCTATTTATTCCAAAATCTCATCAGATCTAGATAAAAAAACACTAAACTCCTAAGATATGGTGGAGATCGGTTAATTATTCCAAGAGTTATCGCGTCCACAAAGTTTTCAATAATAGACTTCCTCATATAGCACACATCGACACAAACACACAAATATTAATAAAAAAAAAATAAAAAATAATCCTATATTTGATCTAGAGAATAAATAACTGGAATTAACATTGGAAATCAGAACATGGATATTAAAAATGATTAATATCTTGTTTTATACAAAAGTTTTAAATAATCCATGTCTATTTCAATTAGACATCATAATATCTACAAGCGATATTTCGCAAGGGCTCCTTCCCTTGTTTCTTAAGCTACATTTTCAAATTTTAAATAAAACGGTTATTACATAGGTGTAATGTCTGCCTACTATTGTTATATAAATGTGTAATAGTATTGTTACAGAATAAGAAATACAATTTATCATTGTTCAAAAACACTCAAATTATTACAGAATAATAAGTACAATTTATTGGAATTTAGTAACGACTTTGTAATATTTATTTAAAAGTTTTACTGTAAACTTAGTCACTACCATTCCTTTTTGTTTATTTATACATTCGAAATTTTGAATCATACAAGCTTCAAAGATAAATCGAGATTGTTGTTTATAAATTTTTTAAAAATACTACAAAGCCGTTACTAAATTCCAATAAATTGTACTTATTATTTTGTAACAATATTAAGAAAAAAAAACTTTATATAACAATAGTAGATCCTAAAGAATTAAACCTTTGTTATAACAAGTTTTATTTAAACTTTGAAAATGTAGGCTGAAAAATATCGCTTGTGGTTAATAGGTAGCGTGGATCATAATGTGATACGTGGAATATTTTGTCTTTCGGAATATGTTTTAAGTAGTTAAATAAATTGATTTATTAGGAAAAAATATATGGTATTTGTTTAGGGCTTGCGTGATTTCCTGTATCTTCCCATTACAAACGTACAGAAGTAATAATAACAAAATTACAAACCGACCTCCCAAAATAAAATGATAGTAGGAAACTATTAAACTAAATGCCTATCACAGCTCTTAATCAATTTCAAAACAAATCAATTTAAAAAACTGTTTTTTGAGAGTTCCTAAGCGAAAAGCTTTTATTACCTTGTCGGCTCTGTCTGTCTGCAAAAAAGAAAAAAAAAATCCAATCAATTGAGTTTTGATAACATTTGACGTCTTTAGTTTCAAATATAAATTCACAGAAAAATTCAAATTTTTAAAAAATGATTTAACTGTTAGCAATGAAACGTGTTAATTCACAGATTAGTAGTAAAACACAAACCCGTGCCATCACTCGCGATGTTATTATTGATTGAAACGCAGTTATTTAAACCATTGTGATTTAAGGGTCAAGTGGGGAAGAGTTCACCAACATGCCCGCTTTGAACTCATTTAGGCCGAAGAAATAGAAGGACTACGACACTGAATAAATGGCTCGATCAAGAATTTATACTTGCTTTCAGCACTGTCCATTCACAATACAAAGATCACAATTTTCTCCACTTACCACTATTTTCATTAAAAAAATGTGCTAATTACAAATTAAAATTTGCCTTCCTTATATATGCACGAGTAGTTTTAAATAAAAACAATGCTAAAAATTGAAAACGTTTCTGACCTTCTGCTAGCTATAAGGTCCATTTTCAAGTGTTTTAAAAAAAAATTTTAAAAATACATCCTCAAGTACAAAAAAAAAAAAAAAAAAAAAAAAAAACACTCCTTAATTTTCACAAGCAGAAATCTACTTCCGAATCAAACTTCATAATGCACTCACTAGGTGGCAAACATTTACTTCCGGTAGTATCTCCAAAACATCATTTTTTAAAACGAATTCAGTACTGGAGGATGTATTTTTTAAAATTTTTTTAAAAACACTTGATAATGGATCTTAGCTAGCAGAAGGTCAGAAACGGTTGTGAATTTTTACCACTATTTTGCTGAAACGGTTAAGGCCCACCTGGGTGGAAGGTAGAATTTTTTTTCTTAAACCTCGAGGCCATCAGAAATGTGACTCAAGGGGCTCCGAAAGGTTTGGGATGCGAAAGGAGGTATCATACATAATACCAAAACAGAAATCTCAATAGTAAATAGTTTAATGTGAGTAAATTGTTCACATCAAAGAATCAAGGCCACCACACATTTATAATAAGTTTAAAAATTAAAAATCACAAACGTTTTCAAAGCTACCTGTGTTTTATTTTCAAGTGAGAGTTATAATCAAATTATTCTCGAATAAGTTTACAATTCTCACTTGAAAATGAAACGCAGGTCGTTTTGAAAACGTTTGTGAATTTTAATGTATAAACTTCTTATAGAGAGTGTCTACTGAATCTCAAAAAAAAAAATTTAAGTTCCCGTACATTTAAGGACATTTACAAAACGTTCAACGTAAAAAAAAAACAAAAAAACCTCTAAACCGATCTCCTCAACCAAAAAAAAAAAAAAAACATCAGGCTGAAAATTTAAGGACGTTGTCTGATTTTTAAGGACATTCCCGTACATTTCATGGCTAACCAAATTTCCCGTACAAATCCCGGATTTCCCGGTTGGTAGACACCCTGTTATAAACGCATTTGCGTACTTGATTCTTTGATAAGAAATCTTAAATAGTTTGCTAAAATGGGTTTGCTAAAAAAGAATTTTTCTACAAACTGAAGGAATTTCTTGAAGTCATGTTATTTTAGCTGTCTTCCCCCCCCCCCCCCAAAAAAAAATATCTAAATTCGTCTCAAAACCATCAAAGTACACAAATGATAAGAACATTTAACGTGCGTGGATGTATTAGTGGGATAGAAGAAGCCTACACACGTAACAATAAATATCGTAAGCACTACCGTTACAAACGTATTTCTTCGGGTGAAACACACGGTGTATATTGTCTGTTAAGATTCGTTTTTCCACATATTGCAATTGTTTGCTTTCTACAGAACTCAAATTTTCACGAAAAACTTCCCAGTAAAATATCGGAAGGGACTTAACAGAAATTCTATACAAATACCCTAAAAAATTTTCATCGAAATTAAGCATTTTTACTCTTTGTTGCTATTATTAAGTGGAAAAAAAAATACCGAATCGCATAAATGAAATCTTTAGTTGAGGATGTAAAAATAGCATTTGTTAATTCATAAATGTACACGCGAACAGAAAAATCAGCAAAAAATCATAATAGGAAAAATGGAACTTCAGTGCATGAGCAATACATGTAAATGTAAGTGGTTCACCTCTCACCTGAAATCTATTTTTCTTAAAAAGTTGACATTTTTTTTGTGTTTTTTAAGAAGACACCGTTTATTTTTAAGTTATGGTATCTGCTTTATTATACCGTTGAAATTTCCATTTTTATGTAAAAACAAGGTAGCGATAGAGACTAATCACAATGCTTCGCAACGGCTTCAGATACGTGAATGAAGAAAATTATTATTCCCGACCACCTAGAGACACAAACTCTACGGCTCTGAACTACTCTTGGCAAGACCTTTTCAATGATATCCTAATCAAGTCTCTAGCCCTCGTGGTTGCTGAGTTGATACTCGTCCACAGACGCAGACAGACAAACCGGGGATGTAAGCCTTTACGGTATCAGAATTCTAAAATAACTAATTACACCAGTATTATTTACTTAAGTCAAATTCCCACTGTAATCCTATGAAAGCTCGCTGAAAATAGATTACTCGAAGGGGTTAATATATTTTGTTAAAACAACGACAGAAATCCACTTTTTTCTCTGGAAATTTCTGTCACGTTCTCACATTAATTTCTCGGCAAGGAATTATCCAGAAAAAAACTTTCAAACACAAAAGCTAGTTCGTCTCTTGTCCGAAAATAAACTGCCAAATTTCAAGAAGATTCGTCCAATGGTTCAAAATTAAAGTACTTTAATCAATTTTAGTCTGACTTAAGAGCAGCGATGTACACAGGCACCCTGTATTTGCATATTCGAAGATAAAAATCACTGTACAGAGGATCTGTCAGCCAGGGAAAGAGAAATGATGCTGATCAGTGTTTCTATTAAGAGTTGCGGCGTGATAGAGAGCTTAAAGAAGATTATCAGAAATAGAAAGGATTCAAGACAGAAGGAGAACCCCAGAATCTCATTCTTGAGGTTACATGATAAACTTTATTGCATATCTCAAATGTAAGATATAAATATATCTATTTATAATTGCGATTTATCATATTTTTCATTAGTTACACCTTCTGAGGTTGCGTCTGAGCGCATTTTTGTATATTGAATGCAATTGTGACCCCCGTATAACGCTTTTCCGCTTAGCGTTCCACTTATTACAATCGTCAAACTGCAATTGCTATGTTAGTAAATACAATATAGAATTTTTTTTTTCTTTTTTCTCATGATCATCGTTTTTAATTTCCATTAAATTTCACAAATACTTGCTAAGCAAAATCATGAAATAGGAACACTTTCAGAATAGCACTAAACAATGAGCCACGTAAGACATTTTTTACAAAGTATATGGGAGGCCGGGAGTTTAAAAACCACTGTTTTAAAAAGACATTAAGGGTTGACCTCACGAAAGTTTGTAAAAGGGGCGTGGCAATTAATAACGGAGGAATCGTTCCAGATATCACAGCAACAATTGTTAAATTAAACAGTTGTAAACTGTTCTTGAATGAATCTAAAGATAATACGATTTAATTATTCCTCGAATTCCTTATAAATGTTATTACTGTAAACTCAAATTTCAGCTTTTTTTTAAAAAATATAGTTTTTCTTATTAGCTCTTCTGTTTTATTCATATTTTGAACAACTGCTGTCACGTGAACTTCCAAGCAAGAGTAAGGGTTGTAGTCGTTTCGTTGTAGGGCAAACTTTCTTTGTGGCGTCAACTGTAAACAGAAACAAATGAGATAAGATATTTGTGAAAAAATGGAATGGTAGTAGTGAACCATTTGAAAGTGTCTTTGAATAATGTACAAGAGAAGTTTCTTATTTTGAAGTCTATTTCTGTTAAATAGTAATTTTAATTCTCTCGTCGATAGAAAACTTTATTTTAAAAGAATAAAAACAAAAACAAAAATACAGCAGAAAGTTATTGTTCGTTTTCAAAGCGAGAACTACAACTTACAGACGATTCTACTCCGCAAAGCGGTGATACGCTAAGATGGGCACTTTCCTAAGACCTGTTTTTCTTTTAGTACCTGTTATTTTTGCAATAGTATTTATTCTTTCCATAATTCTTATCCGAAAAGCGCAAATATTAATAGAACGCAGCTACTAGTAAACTAACGCTGATAAAAGTGTAAATATCCTCTCTTGATTTCTCCTCATCCCTATTTGGATGAAATCGAAGGAGATCTGAAGCAAGCGTTGAAGGCTCTCGTAAACAAAACCGAACAGTAGGCTGCTTTCAGGATGTGATGATAAAAACAAAATAGTAAGAAAACGAAATTTATTTTTTTATTTAAATTATTAGACCTAACTTAATTAGTTGCTTTTGTTTCTTCAATTCCAAAAAATATTACGAGAAACTTTATTGAAGAAAGAAAAAGGGTTTGCGGGTTAGAAAAGGAAATTTGGCCAAACATTTTAAACAGACTCAAATGAAAGGATAAGACAGCCACCCTCACTCACACAGTTCAGTAACACATCCCCCATTTTCAGGATAGACAACTTAATGTATGTTTGATTGTTTGTTAAGCATTCGAAGACAGTTTGAGTTAATAAAGAACACTTATCAAAGTAGTTAATTACGATCTGGAAAAGCTTTTGGCGAAGTTTGAGGTCGATCCGCTTGTGTTGAATTGATCTACGCTCGAAATTTGATTCTCATTTATTGGGGTAGATAATAGATGATATTGTGATCGAACAGACACAAACATCACCATTATTGTGGAGATAAAAATACTAACTGGCATTATTGTGGACTTCCGATAACCTGATCCGGATGTTGTTCAGATGTGTTTGTTGCTTTGAGTTTTATTTGTTGAAAACAGGATAAGAGAACTAGCCTCAGGGGACAAGAGGAAAAAGTAATGCTTTTGTTAAGTAATGATATCTTCTCATCCCGATCATTGCATGCAACAGATCATTTGAATTTAAAATTAAGTTTTCAAATTGATTAGTTCGTTTTTCTTTTTTATGCAAACAAAGCTATGAAGCAATCTTTCGCAGATCGAAGTTTCTATTTATTGTGTGTCCATGATTTGATATTGAAAAAAAAACAAGGTAATTAATGCTTTTAAACAGTGTCAAAAGCAAAGCTTTTATAAACACAATTTTATGAGAAGCAATCAGATCATAGTCGGCACAACAATCACAGTAGACGCAACAATTGCGCTTTTTGCATTCGCAACAATCACATTTATAATAATAAGGAAATTAAAACAATCACAGGTTTCTTGGATTGTCGCAACCCATTATTAGCAAACCGCTCCTTGGGGGTCAGGGAGTGGTCCAACAGGTCTGATTTTATGGAGGTGGTCACCTACTTTTGGATGCTGAACACAATGGTAAAGGTTTCATTCTAATATCTCTAACCGTTTGGCCACTACAGAGTGTGACATCCAGCGCAAAAACAACAACAATAGCGGTTCCCTTTTTTTTACAGGCAAGCTGTACAAAAGGGTCCGCTAAAAAGAGAGAGAAATTCAAAGAACTTGAAGTATACTTTCCTTAAAATGAACTTTCTTAAAAAATTTCATTATTATTATTATTATTATTATTTTACAATCGTAAAAAAAAAAAAAAAAAAAAAAAATAAAAAATTCAAAATTCGACTATCTGCAAAGACAAACAATGAAATTTTGCATTTTCTTGAAAAAGGAAATGAATTAAAAAATCAGTATTATTTACTTAAAATTGTTGAAATCGCATTAACTTCATTAATACCGAATCGCTCGCTAATTAATGGATTAGTAAAAGTGGGTTAAAATTCGTTCTTTAAACCAATGAAGTAGACGAAGGGTAGAAATCCATTGTTTCGATTCCAAAGCTTAAATTTTATGGAAGTTTTTTTGTTGTCTTCTCGATAAAAGTGATTTCAAATGTAATAGTTGGTCCTCGAATATGCATTACATGTTTCAAGAAGACCTATCCAGCGGTTCAACAGTTATTTGGGAAGAGACGCACAAACAGACTGACTGAGTTGATGAACCTCACTTAGAATAAAGCCTAAGAAACTCTTCACTTACTTATTAGTAATAAGTATATTGAATAAATATAGTCATCATAACTCCTCAAATAATCATTCTAGCATTATAAAATAGAAATAATACAATAGCATAATTGTAAAGTAATGATTTATGTATGTTTTCTGTAATAATTAATATTGTTGTATTTTTAAAATAATTATTTAAAATTTTTTTTTTTAATATACTACTTTTTAAGATGGACTAAAAAGTATAAAATAATTAGTGTAAAAAGTATAACGAAAAACGTGGGGCGCATGCAATAGATAATTGAGATGGTATGGATGAAGTGTATATTATCTTGAGCTCCACGTTTTTAGTTTAACTTGTTGTACTAATTATTTTATACTTTTTAGTCCGTCTTAAAAACGTGGTATATTAAAAAAAATTAAAAAAAATATTTAAAAAAATTATATTTTTTTAACTAATTATTTTCTGCTTTTTAATCTTGTGTGTATGAAATTTTTCAATCGATTTTAGACATTTAACACGAATTTAAATTTTACACTTGATGAAAAACGTTTAATGTTAAAAGAAAAACAAAAGCTGCTGCCTTGCAATGCACGGCAACTCAGCGCCATGCGGTCATTTGCAGAAACATTGACAGCAGACGACCCGTTCTGCACCGACCTGTTATCCGAAGAATTATGGTTCCCTAACGAACAAGACAAGAAAGCGAATTAATATTGCATGTCATCCATTTCTGAGCTATGTTTAAAGTTTCATGTCGCTAGCTCATCGGGAAGTTAGTTTAAAATCAATTGCAAAATTTGTACCGAACGGCTTCCCAGAGTCAAAAGCCAATCTCACCTCGGTCCGCCTGTGCTGAGGATCAATCAAATGAGACCTCGATTCTAGGAACCATCGAAGCCCGATAAGCTCTTAATCGTAATCTTAATTCCTTGAACTATAAAAAGATACCCTTAGAACCTACTACAGATTCAATTAAGATTGAAATTCACTTCAATTAATTGTAAAAATTAAGAAAATAAAAAAATAAATAAAAAGAGCCTTTATGTAATTTAAAATAAAAATAAATTTTTTTAATGTTTTGTTATTTCTCAGTTCCTACGCCGGATATGTCAGTAATAATTTCAGGGAATTCTTGAGATAAACAAAACAAAAAGAAAAGGGTTACTATTTACTGCAGGAAATAATAAAAGCAATATAATTTACAAATATGTAGTTTCTACTGTCTCGTGAGCGTGGTGGAATACTTCTAAAACATTCTTAACTTTTGTGATAAATTATCTGCAGTGATGTCTCCTTCGAAGCTGCATTCTGTTATTAATTTCGTTCAAAATGCAGCTTCAATCAATAAACGACGCCGGAAGATTTCTTACAATAAATTTCAAAAAATTTTGACAAAGGTAAGGAAGGAGATTACGTGATCCTTGAAGACATGTACTTTGCAAAGTGCAGGTTTACTGAGAAATATAATGCAGATGATTTAGTCAAAGAAGATTGTATATCATTTACAACAGAAATTTAAAACCTAGATTGTTTTTTTTTTGGTGAGCTATTTTAAAAACTCCTGATAGGGAAATTTCTTTTAATGTTTAATTAGGAAGGTATTTGCTTCCTAAAAACGTGTGTCACTCTCGCATTTCTTCAGCGATTGTTTAAAAAGGAAGACGAATGTTCTAGAAGCTGCAAACAGTTGGAAAGATGGCTGGAATTCGAAAACAGCATGAACAGACCGCTTCAGATGGTTCAACTCTGACCAGGAAAAGAGTTACTTACATTTCATGAGATCCTTAGAGGGTCACTTGACTAAATTACTCGATCACTGATGAGCGGAGATAATATAGACTTAATTTATGTTCTTCTATCAATTTTCTTTTATTTTGTTCTTGCAGTAAAAAGCCCTAACGGGACTTTTAAAACTATTCTATATTTTTAATAAACTGTAATTATGCAGTTCTTTTTATGAAATAATGGAAGTTTTAAGATATTTAGATATTTTCCTGTTTTGAGAGCATTTCTTTCTTTTCAATGGAATCAATCTGTCTACAAAGTAGGATCCTTAGTTGAGTGAGGATCGCTTCGTAGAACCAGCGATTCAACAGTTCCAGGCAAGTCTGAATGGGACGAACTCAAAGAGACGACTGACAGTGGATAAATGTCATGTTTTTTTTTCACTCGCAATTCTTGAAAACTTTAATCCCTGATTACAATTCACGACTGTGTTCAAAGGATTCTTGGTTTTGTCGAATGTTTTCATCCATTTCTTAAATTTATCGGACTGTGATAAACAAGTGAAATAGAGGATTACAAGTTTTCAATATTCATGTTCAAGATCTTAATTTTTTGGAAAATGATAGATTTTATTCAGTTTCAACAGTTTAGGAGGTAAAATAAAAACTTTAGGATTATGCTTTTATTATTTGTCTACCTTTAAAATTACTTTACTTATTTAAGGATATTCGCTTACAATTAGTGAGACAAAAATAATTGGAAAATTTGATTATTCATAAAAATTGTCTCTTATTTTGATGACCTGTCGTAAATCAGGAATCACTGTGACCTACGAAGTGCATTATAAGTATTGGTGATAACGAATTCCGTTGAGAAAGATGAAAACGATTTCTTGTCCTCAGTTATTCAACCTGAAGAAGTTTTCTGTTCAAGAAAATGAAATATCGTTCTTGTGATTAAAGAAGATATTTTAGGAGTATCTCATGTGTATCTCACGATTAAACGAAGATTATAGATTTAAGAACTACATATGTTATAAGTACAGTGTTTTATAGTACAGTAACAACGCTTAAAGATCTGAAATATTTAAGTCTATTTTGTTAATTACAAGTTGTTTATGAGTTCCTTTCTCTTTAAATCAAATTGGTGGGTGTGTTAAATTCAATTAGAAAATGACAGAAGTTGTATATTCATTGAAACTTTGAAATGGAGCTGAAATCATTTCTCAATAAGCTGATGATTACATCTCGGGTCATTTGTGAAGCAGTCATTAGAAAGCATAAATTCTAAAAGTGTATACAGATCTCTACTTTTCTTTCACACACCTATGATCCAATTGGGTTGAATTTGATGATCGAACGACCTGTTCCTTCCACTGCTAGGGAAATCATCAGATTAGCTACTTGGGGACAACGTATGCGTAGGGATATGAAGACCCATGTGTCTGAAAGATAATGGTGTTCAATATTCTATCAACTTCTACAATGCAGCTTATTAAAGTGAATCGATCCTTAGTTTCAGCAACGAAAAATTACAAGTTCTTCAATTAGAAAAAAAGAAAAATTTTCTTCTTTTTTTTTTTTTCACTGAAACACATAAAGACTTTTTAAGCATCTTATATTTCTTCATTGATTTCCTTATTTGCTTATAGCCAAGTAATATATTCAAATTACAAAACACATTTAATACTGTACCATAACAAATAATGAAATGCAATCAAACAATTTTTGTTAATTTCAGCATAAAACAAAGAAACAAATTTATTTATAAGTTTTTGAACTAAAAGTAGTTGGTTGTTTTTTTTTTTGTTTTTGTTTTTTTTTCAATAAAAGAGGTTTTTTTTTTTTTTTCAATGAGAGATTTTTTTTTTTATATTCATAAATATATTTTTCAATATTATCGTAATCATCATTGAGTTTACTTTTTTTGAATCTAATCTCGTATTTTCATGAGATCTGAAATTAACACTCTTTTCTATTACATAGAAACAAAAGGATCAGTTAAAAATCAACGATTTACTGTAAACTGAAATAATTGCAAGTAAGAACTGTCAACCGTCTAAGACACCTCGAAAGTTGAAGTAATTTTTTACAGCTATAGAAAAGCCTTCGGTTATTTTTCGTCATATTCAAGCGAATAAAAGATTCCTTTGTATTACTTGAAAAACGTGCAATCATTTTGAGAAGGTTGTTATACTTTACAAGAGTTTTCTTTCACGCCCTGGCGACAATTTCTGAATATCACTACAAAAAGATGCTTAATTTGTTAAGTCCATTCATGTTGTCTTTGTAACCAATTGATTCTTAAAGCAAAAGATTTTTTTTACTTTTGCTTTGAGAATCAATTGGTTACAAAGACAACATCAATTGACTTTAATAAGCTGAATGCAATATTCAGGCAAGAATATAGGCCACTCCCGTTCGCAGCTCTAGATATCAATGGGACGTCTCTTGCAGCTACAAACGGAAGGGAAAGGCTCCTTTTATTTGACTAATATTTCTGAACAATTTACTGAAGTTAAATCTGCTACCGTTTACTATTTCTATCTTAAGCATTCGTATCAGAAACAGTGAAGTTAAGGAGATCAGCGTCAGCGGCATTGATCAGAATACACGTCAATGAATGTAGAAAACTCTAGAACTGCAAGGATGACAACATCTGCGGAAAAAAAGAATAAAACATGCTGTTTACAACAAGAACGAGAAACGCCTACTACGTTTCATTTCTTCGCGCGATGATGTAATGATTTCAATGAATAGATGATGGAATTGGGTCAGTAGCAGACTTATTCATTGATTCGTATAAGAACTTAAGAGTTTGTTTACTTCCTATCAGACATCGAAGAGTCCGTGAAAAGTTCATTACTCAATGCTGTAATGAATAGCTATTGTTGGAAAGTTACGTATTTCGTTCTTGGTGTAGGCTTTGCTACTTTATTTTATTATTATTTTCATTTGATAGGACGACAGTCACAAAAACGTTACAGAAAATGCGACAAATTACTTAAAAATGGCAAAAAAGAAAGTAAAAACAAAACCGCAGGCAGCGTTTTTTATTGTGGTACTAAAGGATGTGAATCGAAATGGAACGGGTTTTTTTTTTAGTTCAGAACGATTGAAAATGAAAGAAATTTTGCTGCATTTCAAAGTAAAAGGACTTTCTGAAGAACAAAATTAGAAGAAACCTTCCAAGGAACATAAAAGGCAGTTTGGGTTGATGACTTTTTGGTCAAATACAAAGCAATCAGATAATTAGTACCAGAAGCCTCTAGAATAATTGAGCGCAGCTTGTCTACGAACCTACAACTTCTTTCATTCTCCGAAATGAACAAGAACTCTTGGACGAGGTGGTGAAAGGCTTCCCTGGGATATCTCTAACTTGGTAAAATCCGTGCCAGAGCAATAATTCTTCAACCATGAACTTCCAACCTAATGGCTGCCTACTGCTAGGAGCTACAGTCAGAGTTCCAGATAAACACGAGGGCCAATTAATTACAACAAGAGTTAGTTACAAGAAATCACCACCAAAACGTGTTTTTTTTTTTTTGTATATTAGAATCAATTAATGATATCTGGTTTCTATATTCGAATTACTTGTAAGTATTAAAAGAAAACCACGTCGATTGATAAAAACTATCCATTTTCTGCTCAACAAGTACAGTGTATTCCTTTATTTTTGAAAACTTGTAGAGACATAGCGATTTATAATTAAATAAAGTCTATACGGTTTCAATGAAAGAGAATAAAAATGCTGTTGTAAAAGGAATGAGTATTAATCAAAAGAGTTAATTGGAAGCATGTCTTCACTACTAAAGAAGGAAAATAAATGGTTACAGGATTTGCAAGAGGGAGGAGGCCATTTTCTTTTTTTTAAGTCAATTCGTTTTGTTTTCGCTTGTTAATTATTATTATTATATCGAAAAAGTTTCAAACCATGGGTTTCCCCAGCTAAGACAATATGGCGGGTCAAGGACCAAAGCACATATTGCCAAGTATAAAAAAAAAAAAAAAAAAAAAAATTGGAAGAATAGTTAGGGATGTGTGCTTGTTTCCATAAATTTCCTAACTATGCGTGTTGTGTTGAGTACCACAGCCTTCTGGAGTTGTGCATAGTGTTTTTATGAAGTCCTAGTGTGCTGAGGATGTGATGCAATGTGTGAGGCACCAGACCAGTGGCGGACAGGACGATGGGTACAACACGTACTCGGTCCTGCCTCCACTGCTTCTGGAGCTCGTGTGCTAGGTCTGTGTATTTACTTTACCTTGTCTGCATGAGTTTTCTGCATGTTCTTGCTATTAGGCACTGCAATATCAATGAGATAGGTCTGTTTGTTGACCTTATCAACAAGTGTGATGTCAGGTCTGTTGTGATGTATAGTTTTGTCTGTGTGAATGGGGCGGTCCCAGTACAGCTTATGTGAGGGTGACTCTACTACACTTTGTGGTGTGTTCTTGTAGTATGGGACCGTTTTCTGAATAAGTGAGTGTTTGTGTGCTAGCTGTTGATGGACGATCGACGCTACCTGATTGTGTCGGTGGAAGTAGTCTGTTTGGGACAGAAAGGGACAGCCTGATAGTATGTGGTCGATCGTCTCATGGGTAGTGTGGCATTTCCTGCATTTGTCATCATGTGTGTTTGCGTCGTGTATTATTATTTTAATTTACTTAGCGATCACAAAACTTAATTTTTCAAGAATACTGTCTCTGAGTAACTTACAAATAAAATAGTGCGTGAATCTTCACTACAGTGTCCTGCTAAAAGTTTATGACCATCTATTAATCTCTTGAGACAATGCAATTACAAATGGAATTAGCGTGACGGAATAGTCAACATGTATTTTTGTCATTGTTTCATTAATCATAAATACCTCCTACTAAAAATAAATAAAATTAAAATTAAGAACAAAAGGATTTTTTTTTCTTTCAGAAATTGTAAAATACGTAACTATTTCAAAACCAGACTTATTTAATAAAATTATTTTCTTAAGTTTTCTGTAATTTCTTGTTATAGAGAGACTTTCAATTCTGTAATGAAGGCATTGATTTCAATGAAGCTGTTTTGTAATTACGAAATAATACTACGTCTAGCTTTATTGTCATCTAAAAAAAAAAATCAAATACATGAATAGTTTAAGTTTCCAAGACAAATAAAAAAAATAAATAATAAATTATATATGATTTAAGTAAAAAAAATCAAGATTTCTTTTCTTTAATATTAACTTAGTATGATAAGCAATCTGAAAAGTTTTATTCTTTTTGTGTTTTATTATTATTTTTTTTGTAACGTCATAGAGTTGAGTTAATCACATTGTTTTAATAGGTGAATGAGATATAAATACACTTCCGGTGTAAACAAGTCAACTTGATTCCGGAAGACTGACAATTTTTGATTAAAAAAAAAAAAATACCACTTTCTTAAGACGAAATAAGTGATAAAAATTCTACTACACTTCTGTAAAATAAGGTGAGTAATTTCTGTTGGCTGAGAAAGTTGCACTCTTCTACTTGAAGGTTATTCTTTGCTGTTTATCTATTCCTGTGTTTTAATACGTTAAAATGGCTGGAGGATTTCCAATGAAATGCCGTACATTTACGATCCAACTTAAAAAAAATAGGTACATTCAGTCTGGTCAGCCCTTATCCCCTTAATAAAAAACGCCTGACCCCCCCCCCCCAAAAAAAAAAAACAAAAAACAAAACAAAGCAAGGGCTGTTTTGTTTAGCATTCGATTCCGATGCTAATGAATGGTTTAATTTGAAATATGAACACTATTATTTCCATCTCCTCACAATAATCCCTTTCCCAAATCGCTGTATGTTCAGTCCCATTATGCAATGGAAATCTCAGCATAGACCTACTTAAATAAATAAATAAAAAAATAAATAAATAAATAAATAAATATTCAATGGACATCCATGTCTTTTTATGAAAAGTATTTTAAAAAATGTTGTGTCTCTTTTTTTTAGCCAATTATTGAAGGATTCCTATGAGAAATCGAATTCATGGATTTCCTCTCTCTCTTTCATTCTTTCTTTTGTTTTAAGAAATGTGAAATGAATTGTTTGAAGGAAAGCTATTCTTACCTTATTGGAACGCAGGCTGACTTTTCCACCACAGCGAGCACAACAACGTATTATGCAATATTTACAGATGTGACCTATGCCATCGGCGAACTTTGTTTTCAAGCAGATCTGGCAGGTGGCGTCCAGTTCAGTGCCCATTCGTTTCTGTTCCTCACTTCTCAATCTGATGGTATCTTCTAGAACCTTTACTTCATCTTGTTTTTTCCTAAAAAAAAAAAAAAAATACAAAATATAGCTGTAATGTTAAACATTTACACTGTAAGATGAAAAATTACGAACAAAAGTTAAAAAGTTTCGAATGGCAAACTTAAAACCTATTGTTACGAGTTTCATACTCATTTAATGAAATGCAATTTTGAAGCAATAAGGAATATAAGAATAAACTTAATTTATAATATAAAATGATCAGAAGAGAATTTCCAAATTACTTCAAATTAACACTAGATGTCGCTAATGAATCAGGGATAGATATCCTTGTAGAAATAAAAATATGGTAAAGTCATCTTTCATAAAACTGTAAGTGATTTACTCCATAATTCTCATAAAACAACTATCTTTAATATTCGCAATATTTCGTTTCTTTGTACGAGAAACTTCCTCAGGTGAATAAGAGAACAAAAACATTCTTTTTGCCTCTTTACTTATTAAAGAAAAAAAAAAAAAGTTTTTGTCCTCTTATTCACTTGAGGAAGTTTCTCATACAGAGAAACGAAATACTGTGAATAATAAAGATAGTTGTTTTATGAGAATTATGGAATAAAAATATGGTCTTTGAATTGGATTTTAACAAATTCCACATTTCTATCCGTCTTTATATATATATTAAAAATATATAAATATATTTATGCATTTTAACATCCCACGATAAACTATTAATAATTTTTTTTTCCTATGATCTCTAGACAGTGGGGGCACCACCATGAAGCCTGTAGGACACTAAGCACAGTCATCAATTTATTGCTTCTGCTTTTTGTTGGTTTTTTTTTATTTTTTTTGGAAAAAATTGGAAAATCAAAAATAGAGGAGATGTGGTTTGGGAATCAAATGGCAATGGTGGGAACAAAACACTATTTCTGATTCTTTTTATCAAAATGTTACTTTTTCCAACAATGGTGGTTCAGAGATAACTGAAAACTAAAATTTCAATTATTTGAATAAAAGCTTTTTAAAATTTGATATTTTTGATTCAAAGCACATAATACGACCACAACATCGCAGAGTTTTAAAGTTTTTTTTGCTTTTATTTTTTTTGTTTATTGCCTCAGCTTGCCAAATTGTTTTCTTCCCTTTATTTGTAGAAGCCTAAAGGATTCAAGAAGTCAAAATTAATTCCTCATGTTGTTCAAAAGAGCCAAGAATTTTTTTTTCAATAGAAATATATTTTTTTATTAATAATTACAATCCTACAACTTAGGTATTTTCTTACTTGTATGTAGATGCTGATATTAGTTAATGAAATACAACAAAAATATGGATTTACACATTCAGAAATAAAAAAAAACAAAACTTAAAGTTATGACAGATTAACAATAGATGAGAAGTATTAAGGAAAAGTACTAAACAAGACTTTAAAATATCTTTGATATATGTTTTTTAATAAATCTGATTTTTTTTAAGTGTCATTCTAGAGTAAGATATATAGGAAATGCTCCTAAATAATTAATCTATTTAAAAAGATGGTAATTATTGTTTTATCTTGATCATTGCATCTGTGTACACCCTCGCTTCGCATGAATTTCTATGATTTAGTTAATAACAGCAAATGTTCTTTATTCCATGAAGCGCAATCTCATTTTTTAATAACTATATTTGCCATCTTTATTCGTTGTATATTTAAAGAAAAACAATTACAATAGAATTGCAGGTTCTTCGGTTTTCAATTAACAGTCAAATAGAAAATTGGAGCTTCCCAATAACAGACTGTTCCAATTTCAATTACCGGATATTTATAAACTGTGAGTAATTTGTACGAAGTAGAAACTTCCTTTGTTTCTCTTCACTCTACAAAACCACTGAATAACAAGTGGGCATCAGTAACCAATCCTTTCACTTGTGTAAACGATTTTCCCTTCTTATCGTCATGAGAAGCTATTCTTGGGAAGTTTTTTTTATAAAGAAATAAAACACTTTAATTTCAATGTTTCGAATGTTTTAAATTTCTGAATAACATTTTTTCATTTCCTTGTATATTTATAATTGACAGTAAAATTTATAATATATTGACAAAGGTTTGGGAAGTCACGTAACAATCGTAATTATTCCCATGAGATCACTTGGCTAAGTTTCAGCTTCCGCGGTCACTTTTACGTCACTTAACATGCAAAACGAGCACTGCCTGTATTATAGCTTATATTAATTCTTTCCTTCGATACTTTGTGGACAACAAGCGACAAACGGACTTCACCACAAAATTATACTCACTTGTTAACTCTTTTGGATATATTTTAATTCGTAATCCAATTACAATTAATCGTACACTTTATAATAATTTATCCCACTAAGATTAAAATTAGGTTTTTTTTTTTATGAATGACATAATCTTGTTTAGATTTCTTAGCGATCCAAAGTTTGTGAAACGCTTGTTTATATGGGTTTTGCTCCGACGATGATTGAACTTATTATTTGCGCTCAGTGTTGATTCACAGACTGTGATAGTGATAATACAGCGTTTATTCGCAATATTATCTACACTACGTACATCTCAGCTTTTGGTGAATTATTGTTTTAAAGAGATAACGGAGACATTTGCTTTTTCTCTTTTCGATCGGTGCAACAATGAATTCTGCTAATTAAAATTAATTGTTACGATTATCGAAAGATTAGGTCTGTAAAACGTCGTTATTAGGTAAAGATGAATTCCCGCCCAAATTTGAATAACGTTCAGATTTGCTGAAACAGCAGATCAATTTCCGGTTTTATTCTGCTATCATTTCTACGACGCTACAATTCCAATCGTAAACCTTTCAATTTTTGATTGAAGCGTCTCAGAACCAGGACTCTGTTTAGGAAAATATCAATCCTTTGAATCCAATTCTGTAACACATAAAATGGAAGAAAATAGATGGTTTAATGATGGGAAAGTGCTAATTACATTTCCTTACCATAGTATTTATTTATTTATTTATTTATTTTCAGAATAGGTATCAAAAGCATACTTTCTACATTTAAAATGAATTGCTTTTTTGTTTTTTTAAAATCTTCCAATTAACTTTCGTTAATCAGTTCGTTATTATCCAGTTTATTCAAGATGGATAGGATCTAAATGCACTTCCGGCGTCAACAAATCACATTGACTCCGGAAGACAGGATAAATTACTGCGTTCTTAAGATGAAATATATATATATATATATATATCGTTAAAATATACAATACAGACGCGTATTTATCCGAGGGCTAAAAGGAATATAGCTCAGGGCGGCAACTTTAGGAAGCGGCAAAAAAATAGGAAAAAAAACAAAAATCCTGTACTATTCAATAATATTAATATTTATATTAATATTCCAAAATATTAAGTATCATATTACAAGCAGAAAATGAGGGAAACATAAAAAGAAACAGACATTTCCTGGCTTTTTGATGTGTCTGTACAGTATATGCGAACAGAGCGTATTTTTGGCTTTGAGTGTATATCCCGGGAAATCGGGTGAGTGATGACTGTGGCCGTAGGTTTGAAGTGGAAAGGGGTAGACGTTGCATTGGAGTGCCCAGGCGTGGGAGGCAGCGGGGGACTGTCTGACAGTCACGTTATACTGTACATATCTTCTGCGACTCTTTATGTACGAAATACATTCCAATTATTTAAATTAACTTTGATGGTTAATTTTCTGTTAAACAACTTTTTACAACATATTTTTAGAATGTGTACTTAAGGAAAGGAATGCATCATTACGGGACTTTATATTTATATATTTTTTTTTTTCATACTATGAGTAAGTAAATTCTAACGAATAGACGAATTGTAAATTATCAGTAACTTAGCTCAAAACTAAACATAAACTTCAGAATAGTTTACTAGTGATATATTCAGACAGGAGGGTCAGGAGGAAGGGCGGCAAATCTGGCATAACCCAAAGGCGGCAAAAGTGTAAATCCGCCTCGGTACTTCTGTAAAATAGAGTAGCCTACGTAATGTACTTCAGGAAAATTCACAAAAGACTAAATATCGCAGTAAGAAGTGCAAACGCGTCCGGAGTCGGAATGAGCGGTTGAAATCAACCAAGAAATTGGGCGTTACCTAATGAAAATATGTGTAAAAAGAATGTATGCAATAAATCACAATTTTAATATAAATAAATAGTATTTGCTGACATGTATATGTACTTTTTTTTTACATTAGCGAATAATACTGGACGGTTACTTATTGACGAAACTTTTATATTAAAGAAAAAAATTAAATGGTTGACAAACTTTATAGTTTTTGTTAAATAGCTGAAGGATTGAACCGTTCCAAACAAATTCCTTCCTTCATTATTTTGGTCTGATTCTTTATATCTCTATTTTTAAATGATTTTAATCGCCATTTTGAAAGAAAATTCAAATCTTGTTTCTACTCAACAACTTAAGTCCAATGGAGACAAAAAAGATGTATTCTTCTATTATTTTACTAATTCCCATCAAATATAATAAATATTTCAATACAAACAAAATACGCTCAAACAAACTATTGCGAAGGATCAACTATTCCATTTAATCCTTTTTAATCCTTGTATTGTTATGATTGACAGTTTTCAAAGTTGTTATCAAAATCTATTAATTCGTAAAATCCACAATTTCACGTTGAAAATACTAACTACAGAGGAATGAAAAAAACAGAAAATAAAAAAGGGTTTAAAATGAACGAACAACTTCAATCGTTGAGATAAGACGAACAAATAATACATTTTTATCGTAATTAAGTCTTAACAAATTTGTAGCAATGAGAAGCTGTGGAATAACTTAAAAGGATCATCAGTAATCCTCCAAAATTACTAATTTTCTTAGTTTGTTTATTAAAATGAAAATAGTTTTCTTTCATTTTTGTTTTTAAGAAGGAATACATTTGCATTGAAAGTTAAAATAAGACGAATCGTACATTGATATCTTTGTGGGAGAATGAAGTAACATATAAGTTTTCTTTCGTATTTATAGCGTCGTGATTCTAATGAGTCTTTTTTTAGGAAACTGATTTTGATTTGATTCTTGGTCTGACAGATGTCTCGTTTTAGAGAAACTACATATTTTTTCTTCCTTAAGTCTGTAACCTGACTTAGTATTGTGCTTCCCCTGACAGTTCCAAAGCATCATGGAAATTTATAATTGTATACCTTTTTTTTATTATTAACAGTATAAAGAAATGACACAGAATGAAAACTATCTGAGCTTCCATCGGTGAGAGTGTGGGACGGACGTTCCTACCAAACTTATACTCCTTAAAAAGATCAAAGAGATTCACAATGAGGTCGAATACAAATAATAAGTTTGTTGTAAGAAAAAAATAATGACGCTTGGTGCTTAAGATAATCGCCCCTGTCGAAATATAAAGGCAAATTTCGATTGCTTTTCAATCGCCTTCACATTCTCTTGGAAAATATTTCAAATATTATCTAGATTGTCTTAGGCCTTCAATAGGCACATCAAGTTTCAAGAAGGTCCATCCACAGATTCAAAAATTAATAGCATCACACACACACAGACAGACACAATGATTTCAATTGATCTATTGTAATTTTGAAAATACTACAGAATAGATAAACTTACAATACGAAGCTATAAGCCGGACAGAAATGTGAAATTTGTTTAATTCCAATTTAAAAACGATATTTTCGTTTGTAAAAGCATAAAAATACCAAATAATCCTTGCTTCAGATGTATATTATCATTTCTGAAACAGCAATAAGGTTTTTGAATTGGGATTAAACAAATTCCATGTTTCTGTCCGGCTCGCTATTATAGTTTTAGCAATATAAGTTAATGTATTAATAGTCGTTACTATTTTCAAAATTGCAATATATGATTGGAAGAGCCTAAACAGAATTATCATTACCGTTTTCTTTATAACCAACTTTTGTATTGGGTTAACGCAGTGGTTCCAAATTTATTTTTAGAACGAGAGGTTGAAGACTTGTATTTGATGTTGAGAGAGAGACGAACCTTCAATATTACTGATCTTTTAGCATCTTTCTCTAAAAATCAATACAAATCGTCCCTCCTTCCACCTGCCTCACCATGTTTTCGATTTCTGATCAAATTTCAGGGCATTTTCGGAGCTATACTATGACAGAGACTAGGGATTTTTGAAATAGAACAAAAGCGGAATACGCAAGCTATAAAAAGCATGGAGAGCTGTGAGTATTTGAGACTTACAACTGTATCAGTATAAAAGAAAAAAAAAATCATTCCTTACAGCACAGGAAGTATAAACAAAGCGTAGAAATTATTGAGCAATATCTATGTTTGACACATTCAAGTCAGTCTTTGGTGGATGATTAATAAAATTCGCCACAAACTACGATTTGAATCAGGAAATTTCCTATTTTGCGCAAAGCTAAACAAAACGAATTCATGATTTGAGCTTGTCATCGACGGGGAATCTGGTACAGCTGTTTCATCATCATTATGAATCATCAGCCAGACTTATGATAAAGCTAAAGCAGGAATTGTGGTTTTTGTTTGGCTATGTGGAAGATGGGAAATTTCCCGATTTCAACATCATATCTGCACGTTAAATTTGATTTAATTATGATTCAAATCCTTTTCAGAATTGTTCTTTGCTTTTTACAATGACTGTCTTTTGTTTCCTAGATTTTTCTTACCCTTTGCTTTAAGTTTGCAATTTTGCTGGTGACAAGTTTCGTTTTATAAATGCAAAGAAGAAATTAGCAGCCGTTATATTTTCTGCAGGCGTGACACGCAGTTTATTTCACAGATTGTGATGGAATGAATTATAAACATTCCGTTTTCACATATGTGGTACTTATTCGTGATTTTAGCTTTTCGATATTTTTGCATCCACTTCGACATCTTTTCAAGTGAGAAAATAGTTTCGAAATATGGATTTGATCAAACGTTCCTCACCTCCTGTCAAGCCTTTTCTAACTAAAATATTCTTTATTTCTTTCTATATACATAAAACAACAGACGTTTTAAACTGGATTCAGAAAACGTTTACAAGGGAAATGGATAGATGAAATGAAATAATTTGTTGGATAAAATTGATATTAATAAAATCCTTATTAATTATAATAAGTAGATTATTTTGATAACACCTAATTACTTAATAATACACCATACTATTATACTTACTAATATAGTGTATATAAATATAATTTTGAATAAACGTATTACTAGTAAAATTAAAAAGTGCAAAATCCCTAAATATTGAGTTGTAATCCAAATTATCTAATTTATTTAAAACTAACACCAGGTGCCGCTGAAGAAGCAAGGATCAATTGCCATTATTCTCCTTGCAGAAACAGATCTATAAGTTTTGAATTAGAATTAAGCTTATACAATATCTTGTTTCTGTCCTACAGCCTATAAAGTAGCACTCGCAATAATACGTACCGGACCATCGCCGTTAAGTGAATTTCGCCTTTTTTTTCACTCGCGAATGCCTATAGCCACAAAGTGACATGTTACTACTACTACTAAATACAACAGCGCTAGACCTATAATGCAGTGATGGGAATATTATTGTATAATAACTATACAATACTATACTATACTATACTATATTGTATAATAACTATTATTGTATATAACTTTATATAGTTTGGAAAATTGCCAGAGATACGCAAAACGCTCGAATTCTGTAAACCGATAAACAGAGTGATGCTCCGAAAAGAAAATTAGCGTTCAACATACAGTACTTGTTGGACTCAGATGTTGAGCGCGCATTGCTGAAAAACCACCAAATTAGCGAAGGAAGATAATTTAAAAGTGGTGCCGTTAAGCGAGTAGCCGTGATTGTGATTCTAGTATATAAATTTAATGCGTTTAGATCTTAAGCACGCCCAGGATTAAGAAATGAGGGGTTTTCATTGATCGACACATTCAACCAAAAAAAAAAGAAAAAAGAATAAATAATATCACGTCCTTTTCAGGAGCTCAAGGGAGGGGGATTACTCCCTTGGTTGAAACGATGAATTTTCCAACCAAACATAAAACAGGTCCAAATCCGAATTTCTTTCCATTTTTTGATGTTATCATCCCTCATTTACTCCATTGGGTGAAGACAATACATATAAAGATAGGCTATACAGGGTGATTCAAAATTCCCTACACAAACTTTAAAGGTAGGTTTGTGTTATACAGTACTTTGCATATAGCTTTGCTCGGTAGAACAAAACGAAAATAAACATTGATTAAATAACACTGGTATTTAATCCCCTTTCGGGAAAATGGACATCTCCGCAGTGAATACAAGCGATATTGAAAGGTAAAAGTTTTAAAAATTTTTATTTTATTATAGGTAAAAATAAAGTTATTATTTATTACAAGTAAAAACGCACAGAACACGAATTTATTAAGAATAAATTAAAACCAAAATAAAGTAAAAACCTGTAGACAATAACCTAGTACCTAGGTCCCAGGTCAATCATTTACCCCTAACTGAGTTTCCTTGAAGTAGAGACCTAGCTAAATGGCTTTCTCGCAACCGAAAACACCCCCATTCCCCCAAAATCCTTAGCCTGTTTTCAAAATAAAATTTACAAGAAAATTGTCTAGACCTTATTAGATGTTAATTATTGAATTATTGCTTGAGTTATTGTGCCCATATAATTCAATTACTAACATCCGTTTGGAAAAAATAAAAACATGTGTTTTAAGGAACCATTAAATATGTGTCAATGATAACATTGGAAAAAGTTCTTTCTTTTTTTTTCCATACTTTTTCCTACAGAAGACATAAAAACAAAACTTAGTTTACAGGATAATAGCCTTCGTTTACGTCGTTCATCCATTAATAGGACAAGCGTAGGTTGAAAAACATTAATTTACCTTTCTCACAAATGTTGTTTTTTTTTATCGTTTTAAAAAAAAGAAAAAAGAAAAGTGTTTTTTTTTTTTTGGCTGTTCGTTTGTTTCTCCATTTCTGTCTGAAATGACATCACAGACACTTCGTTTGTTTTTGTTTTTCTTGACAATCGAGGCAGTAATCGTGTTGTTCACGTTATTATATTCCATCAAAGAAATGGAAAAACACAAAAAGAACTGTCCTTATTGTCTGCTTTCAAATCTCTTCCATATTTCTTATAAATTTCTTTCTTAGAAAGAAAATAATACATTTTTTTTTAGATGAATTATTTTTTTGTTTTGTTTTTTATAAATCAATCGATTATTTATTTATTTCTTTGTTTAAACCATTTTGAATGAAACCTTAGTACTGATAATATAAATTGAAAACAATATGTTTTTTTGCACAATGAATGTTTCTATACACTAGAATTCTTTTCCTAAGCGATCATATTTGTAGTAATCCACTCATTCGCGCAAGCTTATATGATTACATTAATTGGATTTAGACTATTTATGTAAGTATTTGAGGAATTAATTCATATTACAATGGAAAGTGAAAATAAAATGTATCAGAAAAATTTAAGATTAAAAAAATAATCCAAAGCATTTTAAGGAATTTTTTTTTTTCTCAGTCATATAATCCTGTGATTGCTTTAGATTCGTGTAATCTTCGCGTCTTTATCTCTTGTTTCATGATTTAGTCTTTGATTTACTTAATTTAAATAGGACAATCATATCTCAACTTACAGGAGTTCGTGGTCTCGTAGATGCGCGATTGTGATACTTCAATTTATGATTAGCAACGCCATCTATCAATCACCACTTTGAACATAATGTATTTATTATTCAATAAAATTTTGTTTAATTTTTCATTTTATTAAAGTACTAGGTCATCTACCGTATACAGTTTGATCGATATAGATTTTTGAAGAAGAGATATGTTGAGATGGATGTTAGATGAAGTATACTTCGGTTCTATCATATCTTGTATACTTCTTGGCGACGAATTGATTATGACTGTTCTTTCGAGTGAAGATAACTAAATTCTGATAACTTGTGACTCTAGACATTGCAACATGCAGTTGTCTGTGAGTGAAGACATCGTTCTCCCAATAGATGGCAACTTTATTTAGAGTCTGGTCTTGAGCTTTATTGATAGATATCGCATAAGAAGGTCTGATTGGAAATTATCTTCTTGTGAAAGTGAATGGAAGTAGCTTATCGCTTGGTTGCGTAGACATTTGCTCAATATTTCTGACTCTTCTTTCTCCTGCCTTCCTCTTTCTCTCATTGCCCACCTCGTTACAGTGTGTTGCGGCTGCTTCTTTCAGCGTCATCCATGAATATCCGGGAATCGGTTCCATATTTAGTTTGATGTTATTTGATGAAGTAGTTGAGGAAATCTATATATTTCTAAAATCTTTAGTATTATTTTATTATTCTATTTTATTCGTTTTTGCATGAACTCATCATTTGATAGCACGCACCGAGAGAATAAAACATTTGTGTCAAAACAAACAATTTTGAAGTTCAACCATGCTCATTGTGAATCTGTGGACTTCCTCGCAACAACGAACCATACCAACAATTGCGCTGTTTGCATTTTATTTGTCGACTTCCACGCAACAATTACCCCGGCAAGCCCTTGTCCATTCTTAACTGCGGCGGACAATGGAAACAATGTTTTTGCAATTATTGAACCGCGCCGTCAATCGGAAAAGAAAGATTTATATAGTAATACAGATTCTTTGAGGTCCTGCTAACATTATTGTTTAAAACAAACATCGAAATGATACATCGTTTTTAAAAGTTATTTTCGATTTGGCGCGAAATCTTTAGAAGGCGTAAAACGAGGCTTACTGAATTAGATACTATAATACAGGGATGGCCAAACCGCGGCTCGCGAGCAATATGCGGCTCTTTGACATCAAATGTGTGGCTCGCGGAAATATAGTGACTGAGTTCCTTTTTGCAACACAATTAATATAATAGATAACATTTTCAAGTTTTATAATTATTTACTAATTTAAACTGAGAATCCACTGGATAAGTTTAATGTTCATGAGTATTTAAGAATTTAAATCCAATGTAAGTTTGAGTGAGGGATTAAAAAAAAAAAAAAGATCAGAAAGGCTTACAGAGCAACTGTTAATAAAACGTGTCTGTAACATTTGTCCATGTCTTACTTCTCTCAAACATCTGAAGCTTATCGTGGCTCTTACTCTAAGCAAGTCTCTGGTATAATACTTCTCAGTGGCATAGCTAGATTTAATGCCTTTCTAAGACCCAACCAAATTATTTCTAACTAAAAAAAATTGGGCTCTTTTATTTTACTTCCGTAGCCCAACCCTCTTTCCTTCCCTTCTTCACAATTATTATTCAGGTCTTCCCTTTTTTACAAAAAATGTAAATGCGCTGAAAAAAAATAATAAAAGTCTTAACCGGAAATGAAACCATAGCTACTCATTCCGAAAAGTTCTTCCTTCATTCTTTGTCAACTACGTCCTCTTGTCATTTTTCTGAGTAAAATTTCATAATTTCTGAAAGCCCAAAATATTGCAAATCTATAATGAACACCCTTTGTCTTACGTCGTAGTGGAAATTGAAGCAGTCGAGAGTATATCAGTCAGTTCTTAGGAATCAAACTGTTCATGTCTCATAATAAAAGGATTAACGTTCAAGTAATGAATATTATTTCAATTTTTTTAAGCTTTTAATCTTTATTTGTTTTAATTTATTCGTGTTAAATGTTCGTGTCTTTTTTTTTTTTTTTTTTTGTTAATGTGTTTTATGTTTCACTTCGTTAAGTCAAAACAGGATTTAAGTAACAGCTGAATGGTTGTAAGAGTTTGAAATTCGACCACTGCTGATTCTAACTGAGTCACTGACGCCATTTCCTAATTCAACATTCCACGAGAAATTCCCTAGGGTTTCTTAGATGGCAAACAACAGTCGATCGAACGAATCCAGCTTATGAAGTGAAATGGACCTTAAGAAAATCCATCAACACGGTTAAATTTTCACAGAGCGTTTTAAGCCTAATGCCAGCCATGAGATAGCGCCCTCTCGCGGAGCAACCAGGAATTATTTGGCACTAGGTGAAGAGGAGAAAAACAAAAATGAAAAGACAAGACATGAATAAGAAAACACTTAAATTCTTTTTCTGTATTCTACGAATTACATTTAAGATTATTTATTATAAGCTGAATTCAGGTATAGTCAGTATGCGAACTTTTAATTACCGATATGGCAAAACTGCAAAAAAAAAAAAAAAAAATGATGAAAAAAAAAAAAATAGTTTTTTTATTTTTCTCCCGATATTATGGTTTTAGAATTTATGCCAAGATTTTGGCAGTTTTTTTGTCCCTTAAGTCTTATCTATCATCTGATTACGTAAAAAATCAAAAGTAATCTTTCTTTAAAAAGAATGTAAAAGGTTTGTAAATAATCAGTTTTTGGGTCATTTTGATCGCAAATGTACAGATTAATGTCTTAATATCTAATGTATAATAATAACATGCGGATACAATTCGTTAACACTTTTTGTATCAATAATACAATTCATTAATATTAACTGAAATATAATATTAAAATACCAATTTCCTAGCTTCAAAAAATTCATTTGCAAGATTTCCTTTGTGCTGTTATTTTTCCGACACAATCACGTAAAATAACTGAGAGCATTTTTCTCTCCAGACTTCCCATAACAAAAGAAGATCGGTTTAAATTTTTTTTTTTTGATAAGTTTAAATTGACAGATTTGGAACAAATTCCTATTTAAGTAAGTAGATATCCTCTAGCACAATGGTATTCAACTTTTGTTTTGTTCGCATACTCTCAGATATAATTCATCTTTATCTATGTACCCTAAAGTTTTTGGTGAGTAATTCAAAGTATTCAATTTGCCTATATGCCAATAAACTATCTAGGACTTAGGGCAAGCATCTAAAATAAAATACAAATATATTACATTGGAAGTTTAGATTAGATTAGATTAATTGAAAGTGTGTGACTGCCGAGCACGTCGACCTGAAAGATCTTTGTACTATCCCTCGGAAAGAAGGACAGACGGAGAGAAAGACTGAGAAAGGATGGTGTGAGAAAAGCAGGGGAAACGGGAGAACCCCGGGAAAACCTGCCCAGCGCGGATCGCCACCATCAACGAAACCCACATGAGAACCGAACATTGGAGGTTTAATATTTAATATTTTAGTAATTAAACAATCAGTTTTTAATTTTTAGCGACCCTTTTGGGAGCTATTGTAATAGCGATCAAAATCGGTAGCTATTGCTTTTGTTCTGTCTGTCCGTCTGTCCGTGTTTGTCCACCCCTAACAACTTTGCAACAGAAGGTCGGATCGACAATGTTGGAATTTACCATCGTATCGTGGAGGCCCAAACAACGTAGCGATAGATAGTATTTTCATGTGCTTTAGAATAAATTATTAAATTAACAAAGATATAACTAAAATGTAGCGCCCGGATAAGTAAAAGGTGTTTATGGCAAATCAAAATTAAACTACAATATATTTTGTCAACTATTAAAGAGAAGAAACGTTTTTTTTTTCTCTTCTCGTCAGCAGGATGAGTATCACTGCTCTAACACAGTACAAAGAGAATTAAAATTTGTAAAACTAAGAAAGTGAATACAAATATCAATAATAATAACATTGGGTGAGACCAAGTTGTATACAAAATGACATCCTGGTACAGCTGTTTCACACTAATATGGCGATCATCAACCAGGAGCAGTCATCAGTACACAACCAGGTTTCGATAGTCCTTTCGGCGAGTTTTTATTGTCTGTTTTAACTTTTTTTACAATTCATTCAGGAGCTTCTTGTGTGTTTTACTGGTGAATGTAGCGCAGTACCTGCAAATGTTGGTGAATGTGGTGAATAAAAGAGTGATTCGGCATTTGCCCAGTTGAATCCATGTTAGGTTGTTGAAGTACTAATAGCAGGACACAAGTGCTAACGAAGTATTACTTCATGATAGACTTTAGCTGTATTTTGTGTTAGAATCATATTTTATTTAACTATATTTCCCCGAAAGGTGAATTGGCTTTCACTTCACAGAAACCAATTCCACGGCCTCTTCGAAAGCCTCATTTGTCTGTAACTTAAAAACATCCTGTGAGCAATTATTGCAAAGAAAAGAATCTGCTTTCGTAACAGAATAAATGAAGAATTAGGAACTGCTGTGTGAGTTTCATTTGCTGCTACAACAGAACAATAAGCAAGAGCTTGTCAACAAGGATCTAGAGACAGTCAACCAAGCACAAGATGAATAAATATGCAAAGTTCAGTGACCGGCAGGCTCATGTGACCTCTCCAATTCCTTAGGGTTTTAACGGACTTAAGCTTTTAAAATGTACAGAGAGTCAAAGGACGGCATTGTATTGAACTAAAAACTTAAGAAATTAAAATAAAAGACCATTTTCTTTTCAGTGAAACGATGAAGCATTTACTTGAGATCGAAGCAGAACTAAGACGTCCATCACATGTGCTTCACTTATGATTACCAAAAGGCAACCATTTCCACAGCATTGTTCACTTAGTGGCATTAGCTATTGTCATTTGGTTGTCTTTGCTTTCCATTTGCCATCACCTGAAGTCAAATAAGAAGAGCACAAAGTGCAACGAAGGTATTCTTTTATGCAACATATTATTCTCAGACCACATTCTGCTGACGGCAACTTTTACCAAAACGTAGAGAAAGCGACTTTTACCTCTTCCGTATTCTTATCATCAATCAATAATTGTAATAAAACTACTTAAACAAAAGCTTATTAAAAACAATGGTTAATTTCATTATGGACACTAAAAGTAACCAGAAAATTATTAAGTTGACATCTTCTTATACTTCATGCTATTTTTAAAATTTTTGATTTATTGTTTCCTCTGTGATTTGGAGACAGACAGTGATTACATCATTATATGGTCAGCCTCTGAAGATAAGTAGTTATTTGTCACTGGGTAATATGCAACATCTACAAATAGTTGAAGCGGAAGTTGAATTGCAGGCTGAATAATTGTTATGAGGAACTCGGAAAGGAAGTTCTTTTCTTTCTTATATCTTGACGGAACTATGTTGTGCTAGTTTTATATATTAAGGAGTGGTAAAAATGATTAATATTAATAAATGATTAATATTGTTGTGTCGTGAAGTTGCATCAGTCACTGATACAACAGCTAGTATCAGTGCTGTGCTAAAAGGGCTCAAGTTGCAATTACTAAGTTTGGTAAAAAAAAAAATGCATATTTCATCATCAATCTTTCAACGTTTCTGATTTTCCAGTTGCTGTGATAATGAACTTTAGTAGTTCCGACGTTTACTTTATTGGTCGTTTTCCAATGGAAATATTAGACCAATCAAATCCTTTTGGGATAAACTTTGTTATCTTCTTGTGCCTATTGAACTTCTTGGATGGAACTTCTTGAAACTTGCTGTGCCTATTGGAGCTAACTTTTACATTTTACGAGTGGGTCCATGTAGAGAAATAGCTCGAGAAGACGTCAAAACTTGAACACACTAAAGCATTGGAATCTAAACAATGGATTTCTATCCTATTTCTGTTAATATCTCATTGTGTTAAAGATTAAATATTAAAATCCTTAATCCATTCCAGATATTTTGATTTCTACTGAAATCAATTTGATATTAGATATTATATAAAAATATAATACACATGTAATTCTTTCTTTTTTTTTTCAGAAAATGGAAAACTTGTAACTACACCTAACCCCCGAAGAACACGATTAATTGGTTCCGTGTTCTTTGAAACCGTGTTGTTCGAGACTACAAAAAACGGGATTCCGTTTCAAGTGTGAAATTAAAAAATAATCAAAATAATGAAAAAAATAACTAGATATAATTGGTTGAAAATCTTTCAAATCAATAAATTGAAGAATAATTTTGGTTTAAGATTGGAAAACTATATAAAATATAAATTATTCGGTCAAATTAATTGGGAAAAATATAATTCTAAAACACTAAAAGTATTAAAAAGGTTAAAACTTCATTAATCGCTGACGTAATTGATGAGAATATTACTCTAAATTTTTAACTACTGTAATTTTATATCAAATAATACATGTATTTTATTCTTTTTCAAAAGAATTACCCGAAAATCGTGTAGTTTGAAACCGCATAATTCGGGGGAAGGTATCCGTGTTCTTCGAAACTCGTGTTCTTTGGGATTTAGGTGTATTTGTAGTCAGTAGATATTATATTTATAATGAATGTGTGTATAATTTCGATGTTCACGACTTAAATATATTTATTTATTTATTTATTTAATTATTTTTAAAGAAAGGAAAGTAGGCTATAGGTTTTTTTTTGGTAGACTTTTTGTATAACGTGTTGGGCCAATAAGTAAACTATCATTAATAACATAAACTTTCTAATTATGTTTCAACTTGGCTAGAGTTATTACGGTATTATAAAAAATGTAATAACAACAAAAACATACAGTATATTGGTGATTTCAGTTGAAATAACTGCGTACAAAACTGAGACCCAGAATCAGTTCAATCAATGCCGTCTAGGGCATGTTATCTCTTGAGTTCGGCCAGGATTAGACTAATCCTAATCATGAAGTTTTTCGCAGAATTTTTTAAGCAATATAAACGCAGAGTCTCAGATTACACATTAAAACTTCAAATTCGATTTTAAAACTTAAATGTAGACTCTCTTTCTCTCTAGGTTGCAGATAAAAAGAGGCACAGCCTTCAGGTCAAGACAGCGGCCTGCCAGTAGGCTAATTTGCCTGAATCTGGGTTCGATTCCCGGACCGACATGGATGTTTCCTGTGATTGCTTCTACTTCTCTTTCTCTCCTTCCGCCGTCTGTGGAATGTGATCTTTGAGTTCTAGGATGAGGGTCTGAAAAAGGCCAAAGTGAGATATACCCATTACCCTATACAGATTAAAAGGAAGTATTACAAATATTCAAAATATACAGTTTAATGTTATTTCATAGCCTTCCTAGGATAAGAATTTTCTTTTCTGTAAATCCCAAATATTCGTAGCCGTAGATTCGAATGCATTTTATGGTTTCAATCTACAGTATAAGTAATATTTTTTGTTCGCAACTAAAACTGTGTTTTCCGGCAATACAGGGTGACTGATTTAAATGATTTCAGTGTTTTTGGAAAGGGGTTCTAATCAGTACTGTTTAAAATACAAAATAATTATTCATTAAAAAAAACTATAAAAAAGCACGTTTTGAGAGTTATGTTTTGTATCCTATTTTTCCAAAATCTCATCTATAATTAAGCACTTTGGTTAATTGGTCAATTCCTAAAATGTTATCAAAATGGCTGCGTGCCACTAATACTAAGAACAAATACACCTAAGCTTCAATAAAATTGAAAAAGCTAGTTATTCGTAACTTATAAACTGACGATACGATTACACACTTGAGACTGCACAACTCTCATAATCAATAATTTCATATTTTTTAAAAGATTGAACAATTAGAATAATTTTAGTGGAAGTTGCTCTTCAAAAACTTTCTCCCTCCAAACTAATATATACTAATCCTCTTCACAAATTTTTCAAAGAGAAGCAAACTATTGACAAATGACGTCACAATCATACTAATAAATAAAAAACATGGTTACATTACGCTAAGCCTTATGGGTAGCTTGAAAAAAAAAGGAAAAAAAAAAGAAATACCTGACTATCGCTAATCAAGTAACAGCCATTATTAATTACATAGAGATAGTTTTAAAAGAATAGTAGAGGGAAAAGGAAAGAGAGGAAGAGGAAGAAGGATTGAAATGCTGGATGATGTTAAAAGGGGAAGAAAATATGAACAATTGAAGAAAGATGCACAGGATAGAAGAAAATGGAGAGCGTCCAATTGAAACCTGTCGTAAAGACAGTTACACCAGAGAGAGAGAGTTTTAAAAGCACTGTTTGAAGACAACATTAGAACAGTGAGACTGAGATAAAGAACATTTATTGTTCCTAAAGCTTCCAATTGCACAAATAAGAGTGGGATTTAGGGAGGAACAATTAACATATTATCAGAAATTTTCAATTAAAAATAACGGTTAAATTTCTTGTTATCGTTAAAGCAACAAGAAAGTTTTGTCGTTATCAAAAATCAGTCAAAAATGATCCAAATTTAGAAAGACATTACTAAATTCGAAAGCAGAAAGACAAGTACCATAACTCAGAATGATGCAGTAAGACCACTTCCTCAACATTCTTTTGATCCACATATTTCATCAAATTAAATACACTACAACCTCGTTTATCCGGCCCTCGTTGATCCGGATCTCCCGATAATCCGGATCAGATTTGTAGACATTTTTTTTTTATTTAATGTTCACATAGATAATAATTTTTAACTATAATAACAAGAACATAACTATAAGTATTCGCTTTTTATTTTGATTAGATCTACAGTTCCTGCATAGATTGTACAATAAATTATGGTAATAAAATGCTTTTTGTCGAGTTTAAGAAAGCTTTACTAGAGTGTTCCAGGGCGTTGAAGCTATAAAACATAGTTTTTTATCATAATAAACTGTTTATTTAAGGATTTGTTTTGCTTATTACCCATATTACCCGGATTATCCGGATTTTCGATTTTCCGGATTGCCTTTGGTCCCAGTTAGTCCGGATAAACGAGGTTGTAGTGTACAACAGTTTATAACAACCCCCAGGCTTTTTTTATAGTGTTTTTTTTTTTTTAGCTGTGCCTTGGGTACCCAGAGCTATAGAAGTGGTTTATCCAAGAATCGATCAAACAGAAAAGGGTTTTTCTCTTTTCGAAGAAAATGGACTTCAATCCTTGGAACGAAAACTGAAACAGAAGAAATGTGAGACAAGATTTCAGTCTCAAAAGAAGAAGAAGAGAGGGGATTATTATTTCTTTAGCAATGAGACAAGCAATGAATCGCTGTGGAATGTGTGTTAAAAGAAGCCGTTTTTAGCCTACTTTTCTTGGCCGATGACAATCAGTCACTCTGATTGGATAGATCTTCTTGAAACTCAACAAGCATATTATGGAACAAATCGACCGTTAACTTTTGTATTCGAAAAAATTGCAGTGTATGTGTCCTCCTTTGAGAAATTAAGCGCATGAAGGTGATAAAAATTACCTTATTAGAACTAAAACAATGGGTCAATGTCTGAGCAATATACAGTAATCCACTAAACCCTACAAAATAATACATAAAATTCATTTAAAGCCAGCTCTAATTATTCTGTCCATTGAAAAATCGGATACGGAACCAATAAAAAACAAAGAAATCAATCAACCTAAAATTTAGGAAACATTGTCTTTTGGTAATGAATGGGCAGGTTAGAAAACTAGCGGTTAAATCTCTAATTATGCAAATTGAAATACCCTTTTACAGTCAGAAAGATGTCTTTGAATGCAGTAATAAGAAGAGATGTTCTTTTGTCTCATTGACTATTCAATTGGTTCAACTCCGTGGAATATCGTTGGAAGATTAAACAATCATTCGTCGATTAGGATACAATTACAAACAGAAAGCAGTTCATATGAGTACTGAAGATGAACATTGCAGCCAGAAAGAATAAGGAAAGACATCGCGAGCGAGCAGATAGAAGCAATTGGTATCGATAGATTCCATTAGATTGCAGTTGCTGCCATCAAAGAAGAGTTTACCGTATCAGGAATCACGCCTGAAGTCCACGTGACAACAATTGTTCAAAATATGAATAAAAAATAATTAATTAAAAAATTAAATTAATTCTTAAATAATAAACTTAGATTAAAAGAAATAAATACTGAGAGCACACCTTGGGTTTCCTAAATAGAATTTTGTATTAAAAGTTTAAAAAATATATACAATACATATTAAAAGTCCCTGGAAGTTTCAGAGAAACAAGTTCTCCATCATCATGTTGATGCTGTTGATGATGGAGAACTTGTTTCTCTGAAACTGTCCAGGGACTTTTAACATGTATTGTATATATTTTCAAAGTTTTAAAACAAAATTCTATTTATGAAACCCAAGATGTGCTCTCACAAGTAAACCTTCTCTCCTTTGATACCGGTTTTCCGGAAACCCACATATTTTCTGAAAGCTTATGTTACAAATAGAAAAACTGTGAAATCTTAGGGGCAAAGGGCCAAGCGTTTAGGAGCTATAGGACCCACAAAGTATCAGTAAAGTGTTGGAAACATGACACCAAATGTCGCTAAAATGCTCGTTTCACGTACTTATATGAATTAATAATATGGTAAGAAGATGGAGATCTCAATATAAAGGAAGAAACAACTCGTTGAAAAGAAACAACTTAATTTTTTATTGTCTCACAAGTCAGAATCTTTGTTTGTATGAAATACATCATTTAAATGACAGAATGAAAGTGGAGGGTAGAGGCTGCTTTCCAGCAACACAACCCGTCTTTGTAAGGAAGTTGCACGAGGGGGTCAATTTCTAGTTTGCATTTATCTTATTTTCACAAGTGAGACAATGTCTAACAATACATATTAATTCTTTTAGAAAACACTTATTTACACATTTGATCGTTGAAATGTTAATCTGATTAGCTAATCTGATTTTAAACAACGGAAGAAAATAAGGTGGATTTAATCCGATTTCTTTTTTCAGGAAATGGAAAAATTTATATTTCAGCAACTTAAAAATAAATACAGTCTTTTCGTTTGTATGGTATTTTGCGACTTTAAAGAAAGAAAAACAAAAGTATTAACAAAAAGAATTAGAAATTAAAAATTACAGACAATTTTTAAGAAAGAAACTTTTTTCATGAACTTCTTGTTTGTTTATGCATACATTATATTTCAATTTCACAGTAATCCAAAAATAACGACACTTCTTTAACTTTAAAATAAAAAATTAAGTTCTTTTCAACGAGTTGTTTCTTCCTTTATATTGAGATCTCCACCTTCTTACCATATTATTAATTCATATAAGTACGTGAAACGAGCAGACTTTTGGTGTCATGTTTCCAACACTTTACTGATACTTTGTGGGTCCTATAGCTCCTAAACGCTTGGCCCTTTGCCTCTAAGATTTCACAGTTTTTCTACTTGTGACATAAGCTTTCAGAAAATATATGGGTTTCTCAAAGGAGAGAAGGTTTACTTGTCAGTATTTATTTCTTTTAATCAAATAATATTTATACCACAAGTTAAAATGTTTATTAAAAAGTAAACTCAATATTTTAATTTGAATAATAACAATTATCGTATGTAAGAAATTACAATTTGTGAAATTGCAATGTTATTTTTACATTAATTCACTAATAGTTCAATGTTTCAACAATTTAGAAGTAGCTGAGGTGTGTAGATCCATTAGTAATTGTACTGTTCCTTTTGAATTCTTTCGTGAACTGCTTCGACGTATTGTATGAATTACATCAGAAACAAATACATTTACTTAAAATGTTGTAACACAATCTGATGAAAGGCAGTCCTCTTTCCTTGTGAATCGGAGACTTTCTACAACTAGAGACAGAGAGAACCTGCAGCCAGAAAATTATAAAAAGGAATGCCGCGTTGATGACGAACTCAGTTTTGTGATGATGGTGGTTCTGTCGATGCTAGAAATTCATCATTTTTTTATAGATGTATTTAATTAAATTAATCTTAAAGGATTACAATGTTCATTCATTCTGCACAGCGCAGTAATCAAAGAATGATTCAAGTCTTGAGTCCTGTCACTCCATAGAACATTCTTGGGAATGATCCCGGAGGACGAACTGAAGTTAAACTTTGGACTAACACTACACAAGCGCTTAGTTTTCCAATCAAAACGTATTCCTCCAAGTTAGTGGTTACCAAGTTAAAAAAAAAACAAAAAAAAAAAACTCGTGAATCCCTTCCGACATTAATGACATTGTATTGTATTATATTGTAATTCCTACCGACATTATATTGTAATGGTATTTGTGGGAGAGTCTTGTAGGAGCGAAGAAGCAACGAGTCAAGTTTGGAACTGAACTGAATTCATTTATTAAACGTAAAACATGGGTTTTTATAGATTTTATAAAGTTGAATTTCATTGGATAAGTAATTAAAAATATAAACAGTGATTGGACAAGAAACATAACGAATTTAAATTAATTACCTAATTAAACGGCTGTAACGGAAAAGAATTTAAAAATTAACAGATCAGCAATAATTAGGAAATAGAAAACGAATGATTTAAAATAAAATGACGGTAAAGATTAAAATGAATAAAATATAGATAAATACAAATAAATGATTTCTAAAAATATTTACATATAAACTGTTAAAATATTTTTCTCGCGAACTTCCAAACATATTATATAAAAAAAAACCCACAAAAGCTATAAATATAGATATGTTTTTCTGTTGTAATGTGGTCTGGTTGTTTTTTTGTTAACTATTAAAAAATATTGAGAACTTATTCTCTAGGCCTTTTATCATTCATTTTCCCATATTATAACATTGACCTACTGACTTTCCAGAGTGGATTCATGGGTTTATAAGAAAATCAATTATAATCAAAATATTTTATTCCTTCTTTCTTGCCTAACAATAGTGCCATTCAAGTTTTTCTAAGTTTATTCAAAAAAAAAAATATCTAAATAAACGAGTTTACATTTAGATCTAAAATAATTAAAACTAAAGTTATGTAGTGAATGTAGGTGATCGAGAAGGCAAGCACTGCGGCCAGAGGTCTATTATATTATCCCACGGAAATAAGGACAGATGGAGAGAAAGACTGAGAAAGTATGGTGGGAGAAGTGCAGGAGAAATGGGAGAACCCTGAGAAAACCTGTCCAACGCGGATCGTCCACCATCACGAAAACTAAAGTTTCTAAGTACTACTTAGGAAGCTTTTATTATGTTTAATATTAAACAGTAAATCGGGAGAAAAAAATGAATTACAATTTCAATAGATCTGAAAGATAAACAAAGTTAAACTTTGGAATTATAAAATTCTTGTAAAAAAAAATTAAAAATTAAAAACCCTGCTTTATTTTTATATGTATTTACTTTTTTATGTTTATTCGCCAACGAAGTATTTGTTTTTCAATCTTCTTTCTTTTTTACTAAAAATCATTATCAATTTTACAGTCATCAAAGAATTTCAAAGGAAAAAGGAAAGTTTAAAGTTTCAGTTGAAATCAGATCCAGCTCCCAATTCCATAACTGAAAATACGCGTTTAATTCATCATTCTTTCATTAGTGTTGTGGAGTTACTAAGTGTACACATGTGAAGTCAACAATCTTTGTAATACAGTTTGTTGTTTCTTGTATCTTTAGTTCCTACACCTGTATGATAAGCAAACCTTTGTTTAATAAACTTAAATCAAACTTTCCTGCTTCTTTAAATGATACTCTTCTAATCATGTTTATCCTTTCAGAGTCAATGTTTACATCAAAACGGCAATAGACTCAAATTATGGTAAATCAATTTGGTTGGTTCTTACTAAAAGCCCTCTTGAAGATAAAAAGAAAAAGTGATCTTAAGAATTGAGTAAGACACAAGACTTTACCTATCACGATTAAAGAATTACAGTCTATTTCGGTTACCAACACTGACATCTTCCTTTTTTTTCCACAATGAAATTACAAAAATACGAGTAAGTGTTCAGAATCCATGGATAATCAGTTTTAAAAAGGCTCCATAATAAATAAGGCAAAATTTAAGGCCTTAAATCATCCCAGTCAAACGGTAAAATGGTAAAAAAAAAATGGAAAGGCACTCGAATATTATATTATCATTAGCTTTTAAAAGAAAACTTATAATTGTATTTAGAAACAGTTCTTTTTCTTTTTCCATCCATTGAAATAAATCCTAATTTCTTTAAATAAATAAACACATGAATATTTATAATTGTTTCACACTGTCAAGGTGGTTTAAAGATAACAGCATTTAAACTTGACAATTTATCTTTTTAATTTTCAAACTGAACTTTTATCTTTCAGTAAATCAGTATTACCTGTTTAATCTGTGAATCAAACAAAGTTGAACGTTGCAAAATAATTGATTCACCGCATTATTATTATTATTTATTTATTTAGTTTCGGTTGTTTGTACAATAGATCGTCCCAAAACGCAAAACACATTTTCCTTTTGATTATAATTCATTTTAGCTTTTTTTTTTTATCTGCAAGGACTAATTCTAAATGAATGATATAAGTTAAGAAGGTGAGATATTTTAACGTGTCGGCTTCACGTTGAATGATATAAATGTTTTTTTTTTCCTTAAATACTCTACAACCTCGTTTATCCGGCCCTCGTTGATCCGGATCAGATTTGTAGAAATTATTTTTTTTTTAATTTAATGTTCAAATAGATAATAATTTTAACTACGATAACAAGAACATAACTATAAGTACGCCAAACATTTCCTTTTTATTTTGATTAAATGTACAGTTCCTGCATAGATTGTACAAAAAATGATGGTAATAAAATGCTTTTTGTCGAGTTTAAGAAAGCTTTACTAGAGTGTCACAGGGCGTTGAAGCTACAAAATATAGTTTTTTTATCGTAATAAACGGTAAGTCTGTTTATTTAAGGATTTGTTTTGCTTATTACCCTTATTATCCGGATTTTCGATTTTCCGGATGCCTTTGGTCCCAGTTAGTCCGGATAAACGAGGTTGTAGTGTACTTATAACTGCGTAGGAAATCAAAAATTTTGTTGCAATTTTTTTTGAAATAATAAACTGCAAAGATGAAATTACAATTAAGATTCTGATTAAATCTAAAACTTGTTACAATAAATCTAGAAATGTGTAAATGAATGGTTCTACACTATCAAGTTCAACTGACGTAACGGACTCGGAGACAGCAACAGATTTTATATTTCTAAAAAACAAAAAAGGAATAAAAAAGCTTAAGAAATAGTCTACCTACACTACCATTAAAAAAAAAAAAGTAATTGAATTACGAGCAATTTTTACAAAATGCAAACCTAATAATATTCATAGAAATTGTTTAGTTGTTATTTTTTTTTTAAAATATCACTTCTTCACTGTTAGTTTTCTACTAAGTAAAAAGTAAATCATTCTTCGAAACACTTTTGGAATGTTCTGGTCAAAGCCTAGAAAAAATAAAGGTCACGGCGCGGCGCCTGAAAAGAAAATATCACAACAGCAGTCGTATGGGGCAACACAATTTAGTAATTATTCGACTAAATTTAGTAATTATTCTATTGCTATACAAATTGCTTAAAACCCTTCTGTTCTACAAGTGCTACCATTATTAAGAAGCGCCATAGGAATGCTATCATACTGGCATTTTTTCTTTTCACGCCATGGCCTGTATTTATAGTTGGCCGTATAACATAACTTTTGAATGCCACTCAAAACAGAGCAGAGGATTTTTTTTTTTGTCAGTTATTTGAACAAGAACCGCAATGGATTGGGTAACAAAAATTTATTAATTTTATTTCTCGAAATACCACAAAAAAAAAAAAATCCCAACCCTTACAGACCCTCGTGACTAAATTCAGAATAAAGACAATTTAAAATGAATGTTACAGATCCGTCAGCCAATCATAAACAGTTGTCACTGAATGAACTGGCGTCACAAACCAATAAACCAATCAAAAATGAGAAGACAAGTTCTACATTCATTGGCAATCTGCCATCATTTTATTTCATCATGAGTCAGGAACATCATGTTTCGTGAAATCAGATGCACTAAATTCATCTTAATTCATAAAAGTATTCGAAATAAGAATAATTCTACAAGATAAGATCATGCAAATTTTGTTTACTCAGCAAAAAAAAATCCAAAATGGATGTCGAGAAACGAGGTATTTTCACGATAATGGTCGTAGCAAAGAAATGAGAGATTATTAGCCTAAAACGTCGTAGTTTCAGTACTTATTGCTTGTTATTTTGTTTTCGAATTTTAACTGGGTTATTTTTTACTGAAGTCATCACGAGGAAAATTGAAAACGGATAAAGTCAATCAAGAAATTTGAAACGAACAGAGAGAGGGAAAAAATGTAACAGAATAAAAAGTGTCACGGGAAATCAATTATTGTATGTTGATCTCGCAATGTTTTGAGGGAAAGATTCTAAAAATATTCTACTATTAATAGATCGCCAATTTAGAAAAATATGAGTGAGACTTGAAAATAACGCACAAGGAAACAACTGAAAAACAATTTATTAATTCAAAAACATTTAAACCAAAAATGTTTGGCCTAAAAACGTAACGAAAGTAACGCCCTGCATAAAAATAAGATCTGATAAGAATGGGATACTATTGCCGCGCTTTTATATATTACATTTTTCATTTCAAAGGTTTATTTTGTTTATTAATAAAACAAATTAATTAATAGGAAATAATTAAATTTAAGTCTTATTTTTGGAATTATTATTGATTTAGCAATTAACACTTTTCTAGAGTATTCACTTATCCAGAACATTAGGGAAATACAAATTGAACTAAAATTTGATCTCAGATGGGGCTGAACATTGCTTAATTCATTAGCATAAGCCAGACCCTGAAGTTCCGATTTCTTATCAAGAAACAAACACAGTTATTAGCTCGATTATTGAAGTAAATACTTTTGAATGCATTAATAAACAAAAAAAAGAATGGAGGTTAGTAAATTTATGATAGAAAACATTAAGAAATATTGTGGAGAGGAAACCAAATTCCAATAATGATGCTTGTACGTATTTTTGTTTATGTGTTATTAATGTGTATTATTGAATCACCTAACACCTTATTGTTATTAATAATGTTTTATGTTACCATGTTGAGCCTTTGTTATAACCGTTTCTTTTAGTATTCAAAAATCAGTGAAGAAGCCTGACGAAGATGAGGAAGTTCGCTCTGCGAAATATTGCGTGTAGTTAGTCAGTATGTAGTAATGTATTGCAATAAGTTACATTGTTGATTACTACCCGAGCTTTTTGTCGAGCCCTTCTTCGAAGTAAAAAAAAAAAGTAAAAACAAAAGAAAGAAAGCTTAACTTTATTTTATTTCATTTATTTTTTTTGATGTTGGTTGTTATTTTGTCATCATTCGTTCATCTTAAGCTTATTTTGTTCTTTATATTTCTATTTATTAAATATTTTTATTATCTTTAATGTAAATAGAGTTAAAAATAACTTTCAAATTTCGTTTTCCTATTTTCCTTTCCGCTTGGACTCCTCATCTACGTTAACTCAACCTCTTTATTAATCCAATGAAATTTCATCAAAATCATGACCACCAAAGTACGCCAATCATCACAAGATAAAAGCAGGCACGGCATGACGTCAAAAACTCCTGGCAATAAGGGTACTGTTTAAACTTAAAGCCTACTTTCTGCATTTTTTACTTTTTTTGTTGAAAAAAATTCAAAAGAATTGTCTATTATATTTGTAAGTTATAATTTCCGTGGAAGTAAAACTATCCTATTTTTTTTTCCCCATTTGTTGAAATATTAGATATTCTCAAATACTTCGTTGCCTAAATCAAATTAACTTTAACCAAACAATTCACGCGCAAATTTAAGATCGATTATCAAGTGAATTGATGATGCACTGTTAAACTTCAACGGAAGTTAATCGTTTACCGTCGGTGATAAGGTATTGTTTTTCTTTGGGCATTTCTCTCAGTGCATGCCTAAGTATCTCCTAGTCCTACAGTTAGAGGAAATTTCAAATAACAAAAGATAAGATTGTCCCTGAACTATTGGGGAAAACACAACAGACAACAAGCACATTATACAATTGCATAAATAATAATATTTACGAGTCTAACTTACCATACTAAAGATCTTTACACGGAAGAAAACCCACTAAAAATTTAAATTTAAAACAAAGTAATTTTCTAATAAAAAATAGTTTTTTTTTTCTTTCTTTGAATAAAGCAATTTGTTTCTAAATCTACTTAATGATATTCGTGACTTAAGTCACGACTCCGTTCTAATTTCCAAATTTTCTTAAGTTAAATAAAATAAGCAGTTCGAATTGTAACTTTCGCTGCCACCATCTTGCGTGGTTTATATTTGATAAAATTAAAAACACAGTACTCTTCATAAAAAGCCAGAACGACCTTCAGAGGTCATGGCCCGTTTGACCTTAGACTCGCTTTTAGGTTGAAGCCAATTCAGATGTTATTGATTTTGAGAGTTGAAATAAAAGTCAAGTCACAATTGTTAAAACTGTAAGGTTTTAAAACCTCTTACTATATCTCTTTTCTCTCAGAATCACAGCCGTCGTCAAATGGCAGCCATCTTGAATTGTTTGTCTGTACGAACTCCGCTTGTTGGTTTCAGGCAGAATTCCGACAATTAAATTTTATAGACGCCTCATTAAAACAGAATTTGGATAAAAATCTAGAATACTCGAATTAGTTTTTTTTTCCTTTTGAAAAGCCATTTGTCAGCAAACTCTGTTTTAATAATTACTGTTATTATGCAATGGAACAAAAGTAAAACAATTGGTTTTAGTTAAGCTTTTACGACAACAAAACAAACTCCTTCCATTCTTAGTACGAAATTGCAGCACTCGCATTAACATATTACTTAGAATATAATTTATATAGCTAGCCAGTTTTCACAAAACGAAATGAAACGCGTTTTCTGTTTTCATTTGTTCCTGAAACTGCATCATATAATTCAAGATTGTCCTGAAAGAGCTAGATACCTATTTTCCTTGAAATCTCTTTCTTTTAATTATAATATCTAAAAACAGTGGAGACTTTTTTTTCATTTTATAACTAAAACTATGTAAATCCTCATTACTTACTACATAGTCTGAATCCAGTTAATTTTAATAGTTAAGTTAGAGCAAGCATTACGAGATTACTAAGCCAATTAATGTCCTTTGGTTAAGACAGAAACCCCATGTTCTAAGGCTTTTCTTTTCTGTCACCTCCTGGCCCTAATTTTTTGATAGAATCCACAAGGAAATAAAAAATACACAGTTAGATCGTCTCAACTAATCCTCTAGTCAGATGGCGCAGTTCTTGAGCGAAAAACTTTTAGAGTTAAAAGAGAATGGCGTTCCTACCAGACGATTCTTAAGTATATTTCAATTCGAAATCCTTCCGATTTCGAAGGGAGTTCTCTCCTACGGCGTTCAGGAGATCTTTGGTAGATCTTGTGAGCTGGTGACGTAGTACGCTACTCCTAGAGAAGCAGAAGGCGCCATTTTTTTTTTTTTTTTACCGCTTCACAAACAAAAAGCCATAATAAATTAGCTTATCTTTCAAAATAAGCAGTAATTTTACTAAAATACATTTATTTCATGTATAAGAAAACAACAAAACTTTTCTTTTTCAAAGTAATATCTCAGCATTTGATGAGAAGGACATACATTTCGCAAAGGATCATGGGACTTTCACTGAAAGGACAACAGCGCCCTTCAACCTAAGAAAGTATTCTCGTTTCCAGTACTTTCTTAGCTTCAACGGAGGAAAACTAAATTGAGTATATTTAAGAAATCCCTTGTGAAACAACGAAGATCGTTTCTTGGAAGTTAGCTCGGAGCTTTTTTTTTCACTCCAACCGACTATATAGTTTCAAGGGGGTCAACCGCAAAAGTTCTTAAAGAGACCACACATAGATGCACACCCACACACAGTCCGATTCATTGGATAAATCTTAATTACCCTGGAAATCAGACTGAAAATGGCAATAAACAACTCAATGAAAAATATTCTGATTATTCCGAGGTCTAACGTTCACCTGAGAGAAGCAGATCAACAGACGATTTGAATTCGAAAGCCCAAGCAAACAACTGACTGATTTCATCTCAATTGCGAAGACTAATTCTCTTTTTTCCCTTTCATTACTATTCTGCATCATATTTTCCATTAATACAATTAAAAAAAAAGCTTTATTGATCCGCAATGGGATCTACTTTTTCCGGATTTTTAGGTATAAACAAGTCTAGTTTTATAAATGAAAAAGAAAATTCAGCTAATGTAAAATGGCAGACACGTGCTTCTAAATCCTCAAAACATTATTCTAAAAAGGGATGGCCACTCTAAGATACTTTTTACAGAAATTACTAATAATATATGCGGGGAAAGAAAAAAATATACATATATATACAAAAGAAAAGTAATTTTGCAGTTGGCCAGGTTCCCTTCGGCATCTACTGGTTTTATAAAACTAATGGGAAATTAAGTGTTATTTTTGGCTGGTTCTTAAATTAAAATGGGTTCCATCATTTCTTTGAAAAGAAAATTTGCTTTTCGAATAAGAAACTCTTAGTAGCAGAAATTGTAAACAAATTCCAGTTATCGATTAATGGACTTGAATTTGCCGAAGGGAAAATGGGAAGAACTCAGACAACTTTCCACGAAATAAACAATTTTTGCATTACTTTAAAATAAAGAAAAAAAGGAAAAGAAAGTTAAAGTGATTTTCTTTTCTGTTAAAGGAAAACAATATTTCTAATTAATATATAAATATAAAATTAGATATATTAGAAATGCAATTAATGAAGAAAACCGTCACGGGCCTTATATTTGAACGAATGTTTTTTTTTTAATCAGAGAATAAATCTTAACGCAGACAAAATAACAAGAATCAATTCTCTTTTAAGTCTCTCTTCCCCATTTTTCTAGGTTTTTCTTTCTGGGTTATGTGCGCGTCTAAATATTTAGTGTGCCACATTTCGGTATGTCTATTTTAATTTCGAAAAATCATGGGAAAAACCAAATAAATGCACACCCAAACGTTTAATTAGGGCTTTAGGTAAAATCTCCCACCACCTTCTTTTTTTTAAAAATTATTTTTGTTATTTACAGATTCGTAGGGAATCCTTGAAATTCCAGAATTCAGTGTTAACTTTCCAGTTTATGAGGAATAGTTTGGTAAAGATAAATATGTATACAGTAAAGCCCCGATTATCCGCGGAATTGGGTGGCAACCTATTGTATTTTCCCTGTTGTTGGTGGTGATTGGGGGGGGGGGAGCAAGTTCATAATTACCATTAAAATCTTGACGCTACTGCAGCTAAGATACTATCACCATTAAGTTATTGTATTACCAAATGGAAAAGCCAAATTTTGATTTTTTTTTTTCCTTAGTTTGGAGATCATCTTCTCCACTTGTGAAAATTCACAAAATTTAAATTATAATTCTTCCAAATTAAATATTAATTTAAAAATTGAGATCGCTTATAATGCAACAATGACTTTATCCATACTTTTTGTTTGGGCTTAAACTTGAAAAACTACTAATTGAAATCATTAATGACCATATTCAGAATTTTAATGTAGGATTTCAAAAGAAGACTCGGAATCTAAAAAACTTTTAAGACAAAAGAAAAAAAAAAAAAGCTAGTGATACAAGAAAAGATGTCTTAGAAATTGTAATGTTTTTCATTAACTTCAGTTAGGAATTCAAAAAAGAAAGAAAAACAAGTTCGAAAGAATCTAAAGCCTGCTTTTCTTAAAATATTATTTCTTCAATTTTCTTTCATTTGATTTTTTTTTTAAAGTCGAGAAAAATACAAAAACGAAGTCTAGATTTCCTTTGCAATTTTAATTCCTACTGAAGACAAACAGTCCATTTGCTGGGAAAAAAAGTGAATTAAAATCAGCATTATTTACTTGAATTATATAAACCGGATTGATTTTAATCGTATCAAACCACGCGCAATGGATTAAGGAGTTAATATTAATTGTTTAAGACAAAGAGATACACCTAACTCCCGAAGAACACGATTAATTGGTTCCGTGTTCTTTGAAACCGTATTGTTCGAGACTACAAAAAACGGGATTCCGTTTCAAGTGTGAAAATAAAAAATAATCAAAATAATGAAAAAATAACTAGATACAATTGGTTAAAAATCTTTCAAATCAATAAATTGAATAATAATTTTGGTTTAAGATTGGAAAACTATATAAAATATAAATTATTCAGTCAAATTAATTGGGAAAAATATAATTCTAAAACACTAAAAGTATTAAAAAGGTGAAAACTTCATTAATCGCTGACGTAATTAATGAGAATATTACTCTAAATTTTTAACTACTGTAATGTTATATCAAATAATATATGTATTTTATTCTTTTTCAAAAGAATTACTCGAAAATCGTGTAGTTGAAACCGTGTAATTCGGGGGAAGGTATTTGTGTTCTTCGAAACTCGTGTTCTTCAAGTATCGTGTTCTTCGGGGGATGGGTATATTAAGAGAAATAGGATAGAAATAACTGCTGAGATTCTAATGCTTTTCTGTGATAATTTTTGGCGCTGATTTTTTTTTTGTGATGAAGACTACATTTGATTTCAAAAATATAAGTTAAATCGTCCCTAGTTCTCGAATATGTAGGTCATATTTCAAGAAGCTCCGCTCAATGGTTCGAAAGCTTTTAGTGGTAGACATGCACAGACTGACTGACTTGATGAATCATTAGTAGCAGAGATTAGAACTGTATTAAGATTAAAAATAAAGAGTAAACAGTATATCGTTACCTCATGGAGTTAACAACTTACATTAAAAATTTAACTGCAAGTAATTAAAACCATTCTGTGGAAATTCCGATTTACCAACGATTTCGAAATCCCAAGGCTATTTCATACAATTTGTTTTGTTCCTCAGAAATAAAAATATACTAATAAATTAAAAAGAAAGATAATTATTTCGAGTAACAGCTTTGGTCAGAAACAAGCAGCTCCCTCACACGGAAATGGTGAGAACCAATGGCAATCCGTGGGCCTGATTCTTAGTGATAAGAAATTTTCTTCTGCATTGCACAGCCAATAGAAGCAGCGCCTCAATGCACTAATCTCCGTTCAGAAGATCACAGCTCCACTCCCTGCAACCAAACGAATTAGATCCCAATTTGTGGCCTAGGAGAGTTGTTCAACGTGATTCAAAAGTTTGTATATATGCTGTTTTTTTTCTTGTTTTCTAAGGGAAATTAATAAGAACATACTTTTATTGAAATAATAACAATAGAATTTTCTTTCCCTCTTAATTCAAGGAGAAGTTATTTATTGTAATTCACGAGGAAAATCCTAGTGGGATTCCAACTGTATTTCATTGGATTTTTACACAATACTTTCTCCTCTCCATCAGAATAAAACAAAAGTCCTACGATTCTGAAGAGAACTGATCTAAAAGTAAAGGATTAGACTTCTCCAAAGTTAAAATAAATTTCAAAAATTACATAAAAATTAAATAAATTAAAAAAAAATAACAACAGAATCACCTCAGGATCAAAAAGATTCTTGAATTTTTCTTCGTAAACACTTTTGTTGAACGGCAGTAATTTAGTAAATGAAATTCTTCATTGAATATTTTGAGTAAATTCGAAGACCTAACAAGTAAATAAATATTAATAATTACATCCTATTTTAAAATCTTGAAATTTCCATAATGTATTTAAAGAGTTCTTCAACTACAGTTACGGTCTTTTTTTTTATATAATGTTTAAAGCTGCAATTGCTTATTTCTTAAGCATTTGTAATAAGGCAAATGTTTCTAAAAGCTAGCAAATAAAATCCGTTCTTTAGGATATAGAGTTATTATAAATAAAGCCCCCAAACTGAGCCAGCATTTTCTTATTCTGAATGCTTGGAAAACTCATAAAAATAGAATTCATTTCAAATCATTTGTTCAGGAGAATAATAATATTAATTCTAGTTTGTTAGAAAATATTCGATAAGAAATTTTCCACAACAGATTACAAATCAAAAATAAGAATTCTTGTGGTATAAAACCAATCATCATTCAGTCTACAAAACTGAAATTAATAAAATAATTATCCTTTTGATATCCCCTGACATCAATCCTTGTGACTTTCGGCTGTGGGGTTATCTCAAAGATAGGGTGATCGAGGTAGGGTGCACACGCTACAAGACTTTGAAAACGCCGTAAGACGTGAATATGGGCGTGTGCATGATAAATTGATCCGACATATTATAGAGCATAGTATGCATTGAATGCCAATGATCTCTGAGGATGGAGGACACATTGACCAATAGTTCTGTTCCACAAATCCCAGCAACAAGAAGAAGAAGATACTGCATAGCCGACAGCAGCACCACCTCCTCTTGGTGGTGACTATGTGAACTAGAAACTTTTTCTCGTGATTGCACTCCCCCATGACCCATAAGCCTACAATCCAAAGTTTGAGATCGATGCCCCGAATGTTTATCAACTTATGACGCTTCAAGCACCTCACGTTATTTCTTGGATACCTGGTACAAACATTTAGTATTACGATAGACCCAGTTTCCCAGGTTTTAAATTTAGGGCAGAGATAGCATTTACTGTCAACAAGTCGAAGTTATTCCCCTTAAGGAAGTATATTTTTGCATTAACGTCTGATTGAAAATATTGCTACTAATATTATTTTCTTCTATCAGAGATGAAGTTTTACAAAAAAAAAAAAATGATTAGAAATTTCTTATTCCTTTCTCTTTAAATTCACTTATTAAGCATTTGTTTAACAGAAAATTTATAGATCACTGCTGTTAGCTGAGTGTATTCTGTGAATTTGAACTGCACTGTGGGGTCACAAAAAAAAAAAACTTAAAAGAAAATAGTAGCTAAAAGTTATTTATTGTATCCCATTTATGCAATTCCAGTATCTAAGTTGATGAAATTGTAATGAGAAATTCAACGGAATTTCGTTCTTGTTGATTTTAAATATACAGATACGTTCACCTTCTGAAAATAATAAGAGATGTAAAAAAAGGCTGTATCTATGCTATCCAAATACAATCAAACTCGGTTATAACGCGGTTGTTTAAATCGCTAATTCGGATATAACGCGATTTGATCTTGGACCCCTTCTATTTTGGAAAAGGTGTATAATTGTAAAATTGCAAAATTTACCGTATTTTCGCCCAAAAAGTATGAAAATCGATTGATTTTAGAGAACTGCTCGCGATTTGCCACTTACAGTCAATACTTACTGGGTAATACCGCGAATCCCAAGATGGCGTCGCCAAAACGTAAGAAAACAGAAATATGAAGATTTTGGCTAATATAACCCATCATTGGCTAATATAATGTTGAAAAGGTAATGATTTTTAAATATTTATAAATACTGTATAAAATTCTCTCACATCGCTCTGAATGATGTAGTTTATCGCGAAATGACCATTTTAAATCGATTTGGAATCGTGTGGGCGATAATAGGGTTCGAGTATAAGACATTTGACATCGCGATGTAAAAAAAGCTCGGGCAGATCACGATCTTCCAGATCTTGGATCCGAAAGATCGCGATATAGCAGAGTTTGACTGTATTGTGAAAAGTGGCTTCCTATTCTTAGGGAATGAAGAGAAATTAAAAAAAAAATAGTTATCTAAGATTAGCATATTAAGAAACCATCAATTAATAAAAAGAAATTCAAAATAACTGGAACTGGAACCCTACATTTCTTAAAACATTTGAGTTGTTTTGTTTTTTATTGTAACAATTAAGTAAATAAAAAATATCATTATTTATTTATTTTATTTTTAAATTACATTATTAACTTTTTGACTTTAAAATTTTTTAAAACTAAATTCCATTATCTGCTTAATATAAACAGCATGAGTTTCTACTGCCTGGAAATTTTTTTACAAAATCCGCATTATTAAAGTTATAATAAATCAAAATTTAATCTAAGTACGCGCAAATTTAGTAGATTATTAAAAGGATTCACATGAAATGTTCAGATATCGACAGAAATCCATTGTTTTTGGTTTAGTGACTTTTTGTCACCTTCACGTGCTAATGTCTTTGCGAGGACACACACGGAAAAACATATTTTAAATATACAGTAATTCGATCGTCTCTTGTTCCTGTGCATATCAAGAACATCCATCGAACAGTAAAAGTTATTAAGAGGTAGATACCCAGACTGATCAACACTTTCTAGAAAGGAAGCAGCGTCTTAACAACCAAGTAACGAGTAGTTAAGAACCAGTAGAAACCGAGTAACTCGATTGACTTAATGTGGATTACAGTAAAGAGAAAGATTATCTTTAATCCAACTTCCACGGTTGCAGACAGCGACCAATCGATAACAGACCTAAACAAAACGTGGAACCAAAAACCTCTCCATTTATCCTCTATTTAATTTCTATCCTCAATTGGGTTCAATTCCTCTGAGGTTCTGACTGAGATTTTGAAATAAGCCCAACTAGAATGTTCGTCAACAGCAACTTTTAATGTCGAGGATTTGAAAGTCACCCTTTGTATTTGATATTCATCCGACTCAGCATTTCTTTTATGCAGAAATTGGTTGAACAGAGCCCTCGAAACTTACGCTAACGAATATTGTTAATCTTCAATAGTAACAAATAATGAATGAATTCATTCATTTTTCTAATTCGAAAGACATTTGAATCTGTTGCTATATCCATCTCTAACATTATAGAAAACAAAAAGTTATTGAAGAACTTGAAGTCTACTTTCTTTAAAGTCTTGTCTTTAGCTTTCTTTCATTTTTTCTTATGTGAAAAAAATTGTAACGAAAAAAAATCTCTCTTTTTTTGTGTCTGATACTTCCTGCTGAATATAAACAGTGTGTATTTATAAAAATCACTAAAAACTAAAAATCCCTGTCATTCATGTAAGTTATCTGGATCTAATTAATTTTAATGAAATTACTTAAGACGACATTAAGAGGATTACTATCCTTCGTTTAAGGCAGCAATGTACTGCCTTAGTTCGAATGGAGTGTCTATGGGAATTTCTATCTATCGCTAATGTCTATTGAAGAATCGGTACGAAATAAATTCCAATATACAAAAGTTTTATAGTCTCTCGTCCATAAATATTCCCGCTAAGTTTCAAGAGACTCAGAAAGTTATTAGAAGGGAGAGACACGCTTACATATAAAGTATTGAATAAGCCTCATTTTTCCATGAAAATAAGCTAAACTTATAATAAAACAATAGTCTGATATAGAAACTAACCGAAATTCTAATTGAATTCGATGTAAAAGATACGAAGTCTCTGCTGAAACCCTATAAAATATCACTATTTTTCGTAGATAAACCTAAGCCCCTGAAATTACAAAACATATTATTTTTATAGAGTAATTTTCATGCAAAGATTGTCGCTCGATTCTTTTCAATTGCTCTTTTGTCTCCTGCCATCATGAATGCTCGGAACTCAATCTTCATGGCTCGTACTTATATTCCAGTAACTTAAGTACAGATAGAGTCTTGTATCTGATAGAGTTTGTCCGAATCAGAATCACTTTCTTTGTTGGACTATTTACTACTGCTGTAACGGCGGTGGTTCTAAAATCGCGGTGGCCCAAATTCCTGAGTCCCGACTGTCTTGTAACGTCAGCGGTTGCGAACAGACAGCGATCTGTGTCGAAGCCTTAAGAATCAGCAAAGGATATCGAGTTCATGCTTGAGACTAAAAATAGCAAAAGTCCAGATAAGATCTGATTGATCGTCGTTGCCAAGAGAAAATTGTTCTTTTTTAAAATAACGTCATTGACGTACAATGGCAGAATGGCACGAAACGTCTCTATATCTCAAAGATCGCAGAAAAGATTACACTAATAGTTAATCAAACACGGAGGATAAACAAAAAAGAAACTGTTTTCAAGGCTGAGTTGGTCTCGTTATTATTGTCGTAATTTACGATAATGATATGGGAATATGAGCAATGTTGCAAATTAGATGTTCCTTAAAATTACAGAAGAATGAACGTAAATTGGAAAATAAACGATCATTTTAAACTAAGATGAATGTTTTTGAACAACTCAATACACAGAAATCCACTAAGTAAAATAGTACGGTAATATCCGATTAACACTACCGTATTCCATAACTGCTGATTCGTTATAAGATCAGCTTTCTGTCTTTCTGTTTGTACGTCTTTTATCTCTTGCAGTAAACTTGTTGCTTTCTTAAATCCATAATAGGATTAAAACATACTCATATCCTCAAATGAAATCAAGTAAAGTAAAGGACGGTCCTGAAAATCAGGCTATATCCGAGAAAATATATCTAGGTACGCTTTGGGCTTTTCTCGAGGAGAAATCAAGGAAGAATCCCTGAGAACCAACCCGGCTCTTCTAATCCACAGAGAAGGGCCTAAGCATTTCACTTGACATCGGCCTCTCATCTCTGAGTACCGGGGTTCGGTTCTCATGTGGGTTTCGTGATGGTGAACGATCCGCGCTGGGTAGGTTTTCTCGGGGTTCTCCCATTTCCCCTGCACTTCTCCCACCATACTTTCTCAGTCTTTCTCTCCATCTGTCCATATTTCCGTGGGATAGTACAATAGACCTCTGGTCGCAGTGCTTGGCTTCTGCCACCTTCACTACATACATACATACAAGCATTTGACTTTCGAGAACCCGAAGTTGAAACGCATCCTCGTTTCCAAAATTTATTTCCATGCCATTTTCAAACATTAGTGGGTGAGACCAAATTGTTGTTTAATAATAATTCTATGCGCAGATTGAATTTTTTATGCTTTCAAAAAATTCATTGAGGCCTGCGCACTGCTGGCAACTGAATTTTCTCACTAATTTTTCATTAGTGGGTTTCTTTATTTTCATTTTTTCTGTTGAGGCACCACTGCGCTTCCGACGATATTATTTTCAAAAAGCAACATTTTCCTGTTGTAATCCTTTCATTGTACGAACGTTTTTGCTCATCTGAGTCAGTTACAGCTTCGGAAACTAAAGTTTGAGAATAATCAATGGAGCCATATCAAAAAAATCCCCCTTTCTTTTAAAAAATTATAAACCAGAGATTACGGGCAATGACAAAACTGATTCGCACTGGAAGCCAATATCTACTGTCAAGATACGATATTTAAACACCTATTTATCTAGTGGAAACAGCCTTCATAGCAGAACGATTGGAATAACAAAGGACTAAGAAAAGAACCATTTCATTTTGCTCCTTGGTGAAATGTTTAATCATTTACATTACGTTACAAATGATTTTACAGTTGCACCTTTCCTGTAAATTCATGCATACTTTCTACTTTTATATTTTTATGCATGAAAATTTATTTCCTGAAAGCGTTGATGCAACGCTTATGTTAATAGGGAAAAATAAAAAAAAAATCTATAATTTAATCTTTTTAAACTGTAATTATTGAAAAAAGAAAAGAGTCTAAATTTATATTATCCTTTGTTTGGAAGGTCGTAAAGCATTTGCAATATCCAATAACAATGAGAAAGATAGTAACTGGACAGAAGTTGACTAAGACTGCTGTTTTATTCTTTTTAACCTTAGATTGTTAGTGACTCCGATGCAGACCATTTTCTAGGACACATCGATTACTCTGATAGCAAATGAGAAACCAACAGCTAAGCTCCAAAGATCTGTATTCGAAAAACAGTGTGCTATTAAAACCTCTACAGTAGCCGCGAAACCATTCAGAATTTTCTTTCCATGCTTTTATGTTTTTTGTCATTTATTAAAGAGTATCTTAGTAAACTAAATCTATTAATGGAAGGTGAAGCCACTAATGATTTGAAAAATTTGAATTCGAATTAATATCCGAGGCAGTGACTTATGAGAACTTGGTTTAATAAACTAAGATGTTCAAATTTGTTAACAAGAATAACAGAAACAAAAAGTTTACAATTTAAATTTTTGAAAAACGGCGACAAGAATGAAAAATGCAATCGTGATTGGTGAAACTTCGAGGCACGCGAAACTTTTCTGAACGCGAAATTTTTACAAGATACATCTACAGAAATAGCAATTGTGGGCTATTGAGTAATTCTGTGATAAAAAAAAAAAGTAAGCTGCGAAATGGTACAAATTTTTTTTTTTTTCTGGCGTTTTTCAAGCGAAACATCCTGGAAACTTTCCTGCCTCACTTAACCTAACCTACAGTTAATGAAAAGGAAAATGTTTGCGTTTTTTTTACATATGTTTTATTTAGAAACGAAACATCGTAGAAGGTATCTTACGAATTCCACGCCAGGTGGTTTCTTTACGACGCTACAAACAGAACAACCAAATCACTCAAATTTTCATTATTTTGCAACAAAGGGGCATCATGTAGTTAATATTGTATTGATGAAAAACTGATTTTATTTTTGTTAGTTTTTAAGAAAATTTGAAGTCGAGATTTAGTTGGAACCTGTTTCGCAGGACTGTAGATGAATCCATGTTGCTGAAAAGGAACGATTAAATTGAAGGTCATTCGGAACTACAGGTTGACATTCAAAAATCCGGCCATCGATAATCCGGTTCCTTCAGATTTCCGACTTGGATTTCGGAGTGGAAATTCTGTAGAACTATTTTATTCAGTTGAACTAAAATTCTGTTTTCTTAAAAACTAATAACAACAACCACGGTTTTCCATTAATACGATATTGACTAAATGATTCCGAATCGTTTCGTTGCAAAAATAACGAAATTCATTCTTAATTTCAGTGGTTCGGTGTTTTATACAACTATCTAAAATATCAAATAAACCTTTACAAACATTACCTACATTTTGTAGCCTAATGCTTTTTATAATCATGACACGAAATATCTCGACAGAATAATAAAAGCGATTTTAGATAAATATCACCGACATTTTCAATATTTACATTATGTGATGTAATACATGATTTTACATATTTTGAAAAAACTCAAGCCTACAGATATGGCCATATTTGGAAACGCACAGTTAAGACAAGCCACGAATAAGATAACGAACATTTGGTACAAAATTAATCTTGTGAATTAATGATAATTAAAAGCTTTTTAATATCTTTGAATTCAAGTCCGTTGTTTTCACCTTTGAAACGTCTGAAGAAATCTTCAGTTTTTAGAATGTTTTCGTTACTTTCTGATAACTGAAAATGAAATTGGAGGTTCCGGAAGATAAATACGACTGAATAATGAAATATTAGACTAACGAGACATAAATATTTTTAAGTTAAGGAAAAAATTCAGAAGGGTTTTAGATTCTCGCTTCAAAGAAAAAAGCAATCATCCATTTCTGAAACCCTTTATCAAATGAAAATTCTTAAATTTTAAATTATGGGATTGGAATTACTTACCTTCAAATATGAAATTAATAACATTTCTTTGTATTTTAAACGCTTTTCTAAAGCGCTTGATTTGTTTATCTGTCAGATCGTTAGTTCACTGTAAATCAAGATGTGTCCACATGATTACATAACAACGAAAAATGATGGAAAATCCGTGGACATTTTCTAAACCGGATGTTGGTCGCTTAAAAATTGTTTACAAATTAAGCCTTTCTGAAAAATTTAAGTGAATGAGCTTATATTTTATTTTTAAACAAAGTTTCTTCTTTTGTCTGATCGTAAACAAAGTTCTTTACGATCCCTTTCCAAAATAATGTTGGATAATGATTTAACAAATTTCACATTGTATGGAATCACGGCTTTTAAAATGTATCTGTCAACCGAAGCCTTTATTTATAAAGCTATAAAAAATAATCTTTTAATCACGGCAATTTTAATTTTTAATTTTTTAATCTTTTAATTTTTTTTTTTTTTGATTCTTTAAATTTAATTTTTTTCTCACTGAACTAGAACTCGTGAGATACTGATAACTTTTTCAGATCTCGAATTGCTAAGGAATCGGCTTTTAGTATTCTTCTACATGTAACTCCCGAAGAACATGGTACTTGAAGAACAAGAGTTTCGAAGAACACGGATACCTTCCCCCGAATTACACGGTTTCAAACTAAACAATTTTCGAGTAATTCTTTGAAAAAGAATAAAATACATATTTTATAAAAAATTACAGTAATTAAAAATTTAGAGTAATATTCTCATCAATTACGTCAGCGATTAATGAAGTTTTAACCTTTTTAATACTTTCAGTGTTTTAGAATTATATTTTTCCCAATTAATTTGAATGAATAATTTATATTTTATATAGTTTTCCAATCTATAGACCAAAATTATTATTCAATTTATTGATTTGAAAGATTTTTAACCAATTGTATCGAGTTATTTTTTCATTATTTTGATTATTTTTTATTTTCACACTTGAAACGGAATCCCGTTTTTTATAGTCTCGAACAACATGGTTTCAAAGAAGACGGAACCAATTAATCGTGTTCTTCGGGGGTTATTCTGGCAGCGCACTATTGATACAGTAAATAAGGAGTTAAGAATCTAAGAAGCGCTGATAGTTCCAAGAAAGTATCTTTGTCAAACAACTCCTAACACCATTTGCAATAATCAGGTCAAATAATCATAATATTGAGATATTTACTGAAAGTGGGAAACCCTGGTGGTAGATCTTCCACTGTTTGATTACTCAATTTAGAAAAATAAACGAGTTTCTGAATAAACTAGAAAGCTTCTACAATGATTAAAGCTATGTCTGCTAAATAATAAGCTTTTTTTATCTTTGATTGCTGCTGAAATAATGAGTGGAGACTCAAATGATCCCACTTATGAGGTTACTACACAATATTGGTATACTACAACCTCGTTTATCCGGCCCTCGTTGATCCGGAATCACCGGATAATCCAGATCAGATTCATATACATTGTTTTTTTGTTATTTAATGTTGACATAGATAATAATTTTAACTATGATAAAAATAACATAACTATAAGTACGCCAAACATTCGTTTTTTATTTGATTAGATCTACAGTTCCTGCATAGATTGCACAATAAATTATGATAATAAAATGGTTTTTGTCGAGTTTAAGAAAGCTTTACTAGAGTGTCACAGTGCGTTGAAGCTACAAAACATAGTTTTTTATCGTAATAAACGGTAAGTCTGTTTAGTTAAGGATTTGTTTTGCTTATTACCCATATTATCCGGATTTTCGATTTTCCGGATTGCCTTTGGTCCCAGTCAGTCCGGATAAACGAGGTTGTAGTGTATTTGGTACTAAGTATCCAATTAACTGAATTGAATTAATTGAAGTAAGTAATTGAACTGAAAACAGCAGTTTTTAATACTGTTAAAAATATTTAGAGACACTAGTTCTGTTAAGACGTTAAGGCTACACTATCAAACTTTCATGGAATTAATAAAAATTAAATAAGTCACAAACATATAATTATATAATTAATTGTTTAATTATTTAACACTTAGCTGTAACAGATTAGTAAATTAATAATTAACGTGAAGTTGTAAATTCGAAATTTCTATTTATAAATAAATAAATAAATAAATAAATAAATAAATAAATAAATAAATAAAAATACTTTACAACAGGGATGGGCAGACTTTGGTAAGGTAAGGGCTACCTCAAATATACTCCAAGTGGCGCGGTCACTTTAAGACTGAAAAAAAAAAATGCGCCAGCCTTAATTTCTGGGTGAATAGTGCAGGCCCTGGGAGAACTTTTGCTCCACAAATCGGAATCTCCAAATCGACAACTAAAAAAAAAAACATCTTCAGTCTTTTGATATCTCACTTGCGGTCACCCCTAAATGCGGACGCGGTCCACCGGTGGACGTTTTGCCCACCCCTGCTTTACAATATTCAGGGTTAAGGTAGTTAATGAACAAAACAAACAACAAAAACCCAACCTTCGAAGGCAATTCGATTGAAAATTAGAGGAGGGATGTAGTTTGTGAGGAAGGATTAAGAAGGGTCTTCTTTTATAAATCCGTAAAACACTATTGTTTCTTTTAGCTTTTGCGCTGTTGTAAAAATTATTCCAAAGGGTTTGGTCGTCCTAAACATTTACTTTTGGATCGCTAGTGAAATACTTACAAAAAAAAAAAAAATTAAGTCAAACGATTGGAGTAGTATCAACTGCGCATGAGAAACTTATCCACGACAAAACTGACCTTGCTAAATTATTTACAAGATTCTTTGATGTTTTTATAAACAATGATAAGGCAGTGAAGCGACAATAGATCTATGCACTAAGGAGTAAAAATTGCTTTTATAATAATTCTCTATCGATACAGTAAAAAGAGGATTCGATGGTCATAGTGGTTTAACACTGAAAATGTTAAAAATTTTGCTTACTAAGTAACTCAAAAGATCAATCTGGCTTTTACTGTTGGATTACTGTTATAAAAATTGTAGACATGCGATCATTATTCGAGTGATTTGTAAAATCAGCAATGAACAAATAAAAGACTATAATGTAAATATAGTCTTGTGTGTTTTATAAATTTACATTAAACAAAGGTAATAAAAACTGAATCGTAACTGCGATGGCCGCACATATCCTGTTTTTCGCAATAAGCCTAGAGTTCTCGTTATACATTACAACAAAGCCTCTTCCTCGTATCACTTTTTTTTTAAGTATTCTGTCACATGATATGTCTAATGGTAAGCTTCTGCCTCTTGGAATAGACCTGAGGTGGTTTTCCGTTGCCTTCCTCGGTTAGCCGTTTGAAGAGAAAAAGAAGAAGAAGCAAAGAAAGGAAACATCCATTTAAACCCAGATTCATATACATCAGCATCGAGATCAAGGCTATGTCTGAACGGCTCGTATCGCTTCAGTTATATTTTAAGCTTTTAACAAAACGCTATAACAACAAAAATAAAATCGGAAACCAATGTCGTGAAACTGAAACCGAAATTACATTTCAACCTCTTGTTTATTTTTAATAGTGATTCAAAATGGTGAGCTCCTCTTTATGTTTTTAGTTCAAAACAGAAGAAACGCAAACGATAGCAAGTACGATAAGACATTAAAACAAAGTGGGTTTTTTTATGTATAGACTATACTTTGTGTATTAAATTTTCAGTTGGGTTTTTAAGGGGAAATCGTGATTGAAAGCTACGAATTTGAGATTAAACCAGAACGGAGAAGGAGAGTCATTTTCTGAGACCAATTGAGCCCAGATGTCGTTGCTTCAATGGCTGCTTTTCTCCAGTTCTTGAGAACGAAGCCGGGGAAGCAATATTAAGAAACATAACGACGCGAATGATTCCAGAGTTCTTTTACAAGCCACTGCCTTTATTTTGCTCCAAAATTTATTGGCATGTTTTTATGCTTTTTGCCTAAAAGAGAAAACAACGAGCTTTTAGAGTTTCTGTTTTATTTCAATTCCCACAGTCAAGTTAACATTAAGTTACAAAATTTAAATAGAAATTAAGTATGAACCAACAGTTAAGATGCAGTCACAACTGAGCTGCAACGAAGGATCAACGTGCTAGCCCAATCTGACAACATCAGGATGAGGCTAGGAAATTTCGGAATGAGACTGAACGAAATATTATTATTATTATTTTGTTAATATATTTCGAATTCGTAATGAATAAAATTTCATCGCCCAATCAACGACAGACGGAATTCACTAGAGCGGGTGGACAGGAAGTTTATATGATGAAAAGACTTCTGAAAACAATATGAAATCAGAATATCAAGCTTAATACTATTCCTTTTCTTTCTTTTTTTACACTGGCTTGTCTTGTAAAAAGAGTTCAATCTTTAAATGCAGGATTAATATGTGATTCAGAAGAAGAAACATGAAAAGACACGAAAAGTATCAACTTTACAGTTTATCTTCATCTTAAATAGAATACAATAAAAAAATCAAACAGAAGTGATTGGGCGAACTTTTAAAATGGACCAATGCTGTACGAGCTTAGTTCTGCTGCCTCTCAGCCAATCAAACGCTTTGTCTTAATGAGGACCGATGCCAGTTGGCGAAAGACGGAAATCATGGTGTTAAAAAATAGAAAAAAAGTATTGTTAAATTCCCCTAACCTCAGTGTTTATGTTTATAATTCTAGTATGAAAGCTAAAAAAAAAAAAAAATATTGAATTCTTAAATAATTTAAAAAAGCAGAAAAGAGAAGATGGAGATAAGAAATGATGTTGCCAAGTTCCTAGGATATCATTAACGTGATTGTCAATGAAAGACTGGGGACTGAAGGTCAAACCAGTTGGCAATTGTATTCGTCATTTGATGAATGAAAAAGCTCTATTTTTCAAGAAAATTATTAAAAACTGTGAACTTCAAAGCTGTAAAAGAATAATTAAAGAATATTTTTAATTCTTGCAATTAAAAAAGTAATTAACAACGATTGACAAATACCGTCGGAATGCCAAAGCACTGTCATTTTTAAAAGTAGCTTCCAATGTTCAGTGGTTGAACATCCTAAATGACACGAAGGAATTTGCTTTGCATCTTCAGCTATGGAATGATTCAGCTTTTCCCCAACATTTCTTTAGGGTTAGGACAAATTGAAATTGTGTTGTTCTTAAGATATAATTTATAAATAGGAGTTATTTAAAATAAGTGATTGAAACTGAATTATTTAGTTTCAATGACTAAAAATGACTGCCTGAGGCAAACGTACATAGAACAAGTGTAGTGTGATATAAAAAAGATCTTTACACTTCAAAGCATATCAATGACAGACATCAACTTTGAAAAAAACCTTATGGAGGAATTAATTTTATTTTTATTAATTAATTGATATTAATTTGGAGCAATATTTTTTTTTTATTTTTTTAGAAACTTTTTTTTTTTAACTATGACACATGCACTTGTCATTCAGCCATTTGAATATACTAGAATTATAAGCCTTTAAGTTAACTTAAGATTAAGTTAGTGCTCTTTAAGAAATATAGAAAATTACTGCTACAAATTATTTGTCAGTCTTCATATAATTGCTGTTTGTAGTTGTTGTTATTGAAGATTTACTTTTCACCAACAACCTGAATCTATATTACTAAAATCTTTTATTTCTCTGTCTGTCTGTTCGGCGCAATTTTCTGAGAGAATGGAAAATAGAAATAATTTTTACAATGAAACATCCGCGACAGAAATCGAATCTGCAACCTTCTGATCCGAAGTCAGATGCCTTATCCATTAGGCCATAGGGACTACAACGCTCTTCATCTGGTTTTTTGACTTATATCTCCTTTCCTTTCCCCCATCAATAAGGAATGTATTCAATCTTTTTTTTGAATCTGAAGATTGTTTATTTATTTCACATCAGTCAGTTTATTTGTAATTCGAAACTGACAATTAGAACGATAATTGCCGAAACGTTGCAATATTTTAAATATTCTTACTTAACCAAATCCTATGTGATATTGAAAAATATGTGGGTGTACACGCCAGATGTTGGAGTAAAGAAAACAGAGTCAAGAAAGAGAGAAGCACTCTTTTTTTGAGGTGGAATACCGAAAAAATCACTGTTTGCAACTCAAAAACCATCAATAAATGTAACTCAAACGTCACTGAAAAGTGACAATTATAATTAAAATGAGAGTCAAAAAAGAATGAAGCGATACTTCTATTAGATAGAATACTGAAAAATCACTATCTGTAACTCAGAAACCATCAATATTTGGAACACTGAAAAGTGCCACTTAGAATAAAAAGAGACTCAAAAAAGAAAGAAGCAGCATTTCTGTTAGATAGAATACTGAACACTATTGTAACTCAGAAACCACTGAAAAGTATCATTTGGAATAAAAAAAAAAAAAAGAGTCAAGAAATAAGAAGCAGTATTTCATTAGGTAGAATACTGAGAAATCACTATTTGTAACTCAAAAACCGTCACTATTTCTAACTCGAAAACCACTGAAAAGTATCAATAGGAATAAAAAAAAAAGATAGTCAAGAAAGAAAGATGCACTATTTCTAATAGGTAGAATACTGCTCAGAAGTTAGACGTCTTAGCCATTAGACCACTAGGCCTACATTCTAATCTCTGTAAAAAATAAAAATATATCATAGATATATGATTTACAAGGTGGTTCTAAAAGCAGTCGTAGATTGAGAGAATAGAGACATCAAAAATTAAATTAAAAAAAAAGCTTTTAAAAAAATTTAATTTTAGTTTCCTTGATGTAATTTGTGTGTGTGTGTGTGTGTGTGTTTTTTTTTTTTTTAATAAATAAAAAATTGTTTTCGTTACATAAGGGAGGCTTCCGGAGCGAAGCGACGGGTAGCCGACTAGTTAAACTTGGAAATGAAAGCTTGCACATTACAACTTTGGAAACTTTTCGCAACTTAAATTTGGTGTTAAGGAAATTTGTAATAATTAAAACAATACTTAATGTCGCTAACGAGTTTAACATTAGAATAATTTCATATCTGCTACAATGATATATACGAAATATATTCTTTATTTTTATTTAATTTCTTATCTTAATGAATGGATACACGGAGGAAGCTACAGAATTTTATGTTCGAGAACAGTAAGTTGGAAAGAATAAATTGATTTCCCCGTAGTATTCACTAAACCACCTGAATTCATTTTTTATTTTCACAAGAGTGAGATAAGCTATCAGATGCCAGTACAAAGTTCTTCAAAGCTGAATCATTCGCTAAAAGGAAGCATTCTTTAAGTTTTCGTAGATTGTGAATGGATAAGGATTTTAGTAGAACTCATTAAAATCCAATTCCAATAAATTTAGTTGTTACAAAGTTCGTATTCAAATTATGTTTGACCAGAAAATGAGATCCCATATCTTCAGTTATTACACATTCACATGTAAACATTCTTGTTTAAAAACTTCAACCATAAATTCTTTTCATCAATGAAAGTTGTAATCGTACTTCAGATCTGAAAATACACCAGAGCTTCTCAAACTTCTTCGGTTGACGGCATCCGCAACCAAAAGAAATCCCTATCAGTTCCATTTATTTTCAGCAGTTTAAATCAGGACAATTTAATAAGTTTTTGTGTCCTGACAACTGCGGTAGTCGTTTGAAAGAATAATACACGTAAATTGAAAGGAAAAACAATTTTCATCTCAAAATATGAAATCTCCCGATGCGACTGTGGCAGAGAGCTTCGGCACACAGTTTGAGAGCCACTGCCTTACTTTAACAATGAGAATAAATTCCCCTTCAAAATCGATTCAAAACTTAATACTATTAAGTTGGTCATTTTAATGGAATTCAATCTATTTTACAATATATACATAAGTATATACTATCAATTTCAATGTCGCTATAGGAAAATATTTTGTTGTTGTTGAAAGAGTCACACACTGGGAAGCAGATCACGACATTAATGTTTGGTTCAAGGAACTTATATTACTCTAAAGCTAATTAAGCTTTCTTTAACAAGATTTCAATAAGCCACCATCTACAGTTCTCGTCTCAAAAGAATACAAAAGGGGCTTGGCAATTACTAAATTCATTTCAGATATCTCAGAGCCATCTATTGTAGAAAAACTGAACTTAGGTGAATGAATGTGAAGCGTTTATTTCATTCCTTGGAAGGGCTCCTATTATTATTGTAATAAATAAAACTAAAGTTACATTGGATGATCGTTTGGATTATTAATTCATTTGTTTTATTCAAATTTTAAATAACTTCTGTCACGTGGTCTTAAAACTATGATTACGTGTTATGAACGTGTCCTTATATAAATTTCCGTTGTTTCTTGAGAATTGAACTAAGATCTGAAAACCGGTATCCTCCTTATCATCACTGCTTGTCTTTGATAGACATTCAATCAAACAAAATGAATTCCGTTTATCAGTGTCCATTTGATGGAGCACAACTTTTGAAGGAAAATTGTTACAATGTCATCTCTACCAATTACATGAAAATAAATGCTAATATTTAAGATCTTATTGGCAACTTTTTTTTTTTTTGCTTGGATTATAAAAAGGATCCGAGATAAAAACGCAGTGGAAAGCGCAGTGGTGCCTCAAAGGAAAAAATACACAATGAGAAACTCACTAATGAAATATTAGTGAGAAAATTCATGTCCGACGATCATTCATGTTAGTCTCAGAAAGGAGACCTTGTTATTTACTGGTGACTACTCTTGGCTGATGATCGCCAAAGAGCGTGAAACAGCTGTTGCAGGATGTCACTCGGTAAGTAATTTGGTCTCATCCAAACTGTTATAAAAAATGCTGTGTTGGATGAAGTCTCAATCAAAAAACAATAGGAGCTATCTTCTGAGCAACAAAGAGTCGAATAATTGGCAGAGTCTTTTTAACTGCATAGATTTCAGAGGATGTATTTTTCACTTGCATAATTCCTTTTTAGTTTATCTTATTTCCTGGATTCTCTCTCGTTCGTTTTCGCTCAAAGAAGGTGAGAGAAGGAAATTCGAAATAAAATCCAACAAAATAAATAAACTAAATTTGCAAATGTGAGCGTTTAAAGAAAATATTTGTTAAAAAAAAAAGTTAACTTTTCTTTAACTTTTTTAAAACTGCAAATTATGAGATTTCATTATTAATAATTTAAACATTTAAGTTGGTTTTTTTTGGAACCATCGTTTTTTCACTAAATTTCAACTGACAACATATTTCTTATCTTTGGAAAAAATAAACTGTTAGGGAATCTTTAACAACATATCTATTGAAGTGAAAGCAGATAAATTGATGAGCTTCATTTTGAATTCTTAAGTTTTCGTCAAATTCTTGGAAACCATCCAAAACCAACTGACTGTTATCGGTATTAGTTTCTTGAAGCTGATCTGCTTTTCACTAAATAACTTCAAATAAAAATCAATTTGTTATCAGGGGAATAATTGATTCGTTCCTCACTTATAACCTTGACCTATATTTACAAAAACCCATCTTGCTTTAAAAGCAGCTAAGATCTCTAGTTACAATCTCTAGTTCGCTCTGTTAAAGATTGTTGTTTGTAGCTCTCTCTTGATCTTCACTTCGAGCCACAAGCAGTTTACTTTGCTTCAACTGTTATTTCTTGCAAAGAAATCACAAGAATGAAAGAGAAAAGGATAAACCTAACTTTCTATTCCAATTCTAATACAAATAGTAAACATTTTCTAAAAAAAAAAAATTAAGTCCACATTGTCTACTTGAATTTGAAAAAAAGAAAAAAAAGTCGGATGAATTTTAATCAGACGAAATCATGGGCATTGGATTAGAGATGGTTTCCTATTCAATGTTTAAAACACAATAAGATATTAATGGAAATAACATAAGAATCTACTGTTTAGGCTCCAATGCTTTTCTATGGGATTATTTTTTCCTGTCGTCTTCTCCCGCTCATTTCTTGACAAGGACCCAACTGGAAAAGATTTCAAATACAAGCATTAGATGGTCCCTAGTCCTTGAATAGGCATATCAAGTTTCAGGAAGATTCACCCAGCAGTTCAAAAGTTATTGGAAAATACACACAGACTGACTGACTGGTTTCATTAGCCTCCTTTTTTGAAACTAGACTAAAAAGTAACTCTTGAGCAGATATCTCAGAATGGAATATTTAGAACCACTCTGTCTGTTACAAAATGAAACTCTCTAGGACAGAATCACTTACTGATATGTTATTTGAGAGGAATCCATTTAACTTTTATATAATTGTAAAATTTACGTTCAGACTAGATTTTCCGATTTGCTGATATATCAAGTGTAGATTTCGTCTTTCGTGAAAAAAACCTCAAGAAAGTTTTATCTTTCTTAAATCTGTACACTTTTTTTTTGGTAATGAGAACTAATAAATTCTAGCACATTCTACTTCTCCGTGAAGTAATAATTAGTTTCCGACAGTGTTTACGAGTTCAGAAATTCTTAGCAGCAAAGAACCATAGAATGAAATACAAGATATGAATGAAATAATGTTCTCTCCATAAAATAAGATTAAAAAATGATAAACATCTTCAAAAATATAGAATGTTTAAAGTTAGCAATTCATTTACAGGCACTTTACGACCTATCTGCTTAACGACCACTCGCATTTACGGCCTCCGCCCTTGAAGGAACAACTTCTATTTCATCGTCGTCATCTCCCTTACCTGGACCCTCTACAGATCCAGATAATCAAATAAACAAATGATATATGCATATGCATGTCTTTTTATGAATAAACTTGAAGTTTGTTGCGTAATTTTTATAATTTTATAATCTTACAACGATCCTATATTCCCGGCGCAAGCTCCTCGCTTATCGACGAATTCGCTTAACGACGTAGTCGTCGCAACGGAACTCGGTCGTAAAGTGAGGAGTACCTGTACTTGAATTCTATTAACTGGTTGGTTTGATTCAACATGTCCATGAATATTTTATTTTTTTGTATTTTATTCGAAAATAATATTTTGGTAGTTTTCAAAAGGATACAAGAACAAAGCTGCGTGGTTAATATCGTCGCTGAGACATTGGCCTCTCACCTCACACGTGACTTTCATGGTGGTAAGATTCCGCACTGGGAAGGTTTTCCCAAAATTCTCCCGTTTCCCCCGCACTACTTTCTCTCCGTGTCTTCATCTTTCCTTTGAGATAGCACAACTGAGACCTACGATCGCGATGTTCTGTTTCCTACCATCCACGCATCTACGAACAAAGCTTGAGTTTCGTAAATATAGTTAACGGCATGCAATAACCATTATCTTTTTTACGTGTTTCAGGCAAATTATGCAACTTATCAAATTTTTACTATATAATTGAACTGTTTTCGAAGAGGAAGTCTTTCTGGCGATTTAGTTTTAATTAACTATCAGCAAATAATAAGTTCCCTAACTTTAACTGATAATTTCCTTACAAGATATTCCTTTAACATGTGGATATCCACTAAACTCCCCTCTAACAAAATGTGTATGTTTTAGGTTCGGAATTAACTTTTTAAGACGGTTAATTTTTGAAGAAACATCTGAATTACTAATTTGGACTTATGGAGTTACATTTATAGCAAGAATAAAATGACATCAAAACTGCAATTTATTTTTTTTATTCTTTTCCTGTATATACAAAACATAGCTGTCATACCAACTTCATGAAAATAGACTTTACATACATACACATTATTATAGATTTATTTCTTTAATTTAATTTTTAAATTTAATTTAACATTCAACATAATTATAATATAGGTCTGTTTTATTAATAATAAATAGTTAGATTGATGTATATTCAATGAATATAAATTCAATTTTAATAAATACACTTAAATTGTTTGTATTTTAAATTTTAGAAAGTAAATTTAAAAAATATGATTAATGTTTAATAAATTTAAAATTGCTGTGTCATTGTCATTATTAATACAACAAATGAATCAACAGATGGGATTCGAAATTGTTTTCTGTGCAATGCCTATTGCTTTTGAATGAGAGCCAATTTATTCGTTATTGAAGTAATTCTAGGTTGTTTATTCGGCCGCGCGGTTGGCGTTGTCGCCTCTCGCCTCTGACTATCGGGGTTCGGTTCTCATACGGGTTTAGTGATGGTGGATGATCCGCGCTGGGCAGGTTTTCTCGGGGTTTTCCCGTTTCCCCTGAACTTCTCCCACCATTCTTTCTCTTCGTCTGTACTTATTTCCGTGGGATAGCACAATAGATCAACGGTCGCGGTGCTCGGCTTCCCTGCCACCCACACTCCCCACATTACATTACATTATATGCTGTTTATTTAAAGATCAAAAATTATTTACTCATTTTTACTTCTTCTCATATTACAAAAAAAATATCCGTTACTAATGTGTTAATGTTATAACTAATTTTGGGGCATTTAGATGTTCAAGTGTTTTCTAAAATTTTTTTATTTTTTATTTTCAATCATTTTATTCAATAAACCATTATTAAATATAAGGGCCTTTCATTACTTACATGCAACTAACAATGAAATAAAAAATAAATAAAAAAGGAGAGAGAAGATCGTATTTTAGCAGATATATTAATTTGTTTATTTAAATGATATGGGAAAGTAAAGTTGCCCCCGCCCCCCATCACCCGTTTCAATTAAAACAGCAATTGACGAATCTTATCCTTCTAATAATCCTCTTTCGTTTCCCTTCCTGATTTTGCGAATGAGTTTTCTTCTTCTTTCTTTTTATTTAAGTCAATCCACGAACCAATTAAGACAAAACCCTATCACTTTTAATTCTTTTTCCCTTTTTGTAGAATCAAATAGACAATGCTTTGAGATTGAAGCTGAAGATTCCACAAAAGAAAAAAAAAGCCAAGAAGGAAAAAATCGAACTGTGACCTAGAACAAGAGGCAAAGGCTTTCCCATTTTCAAATTGGTCACGGAGCGGAGAATGACGGCGAAATCTTTGCAGCAAACAGTGACAGATGACTGCAGCAACGAACGAAAAAAAAGAGCATCAACGATGGAAAACATTATAGAATGGACAGATAAGAAACAAGATGGACGCTATGGAAATCAACACAGACCTACGGTGCAAATTGCCACATTAATTCCTTATAAAAAAAATCTCTGTAAAGTGGTTGTTTGTTCTTCTGAATTAATTCTCTTCCATTCCTTTTTCTAATAGTCGTACAATAATTTAAAAAGGCTTCACAATCAAAGTTGAATGAAGCAGTGATATCTTCTATGGTTTATATCAGGATTATGTTACCAATAAATGAAGAATTATTATAACCATAGACATTAGATAATTGATTATCATTTCATCTAAATTGATGTAGGCTGGGAATTCAATCTGGAAATAAATTAACTCAATTTAGAAAAAGGATCTTCTTCATTACTGGAAGAAAAGACAACTGGCACACAACTCTATTTTTTGTGCTAATATGTCTGTGTAAACAGTAAAGGACAATTTATTTATGTACAAATCTCCAAAATATCGGTAAAATATGTAAATAATAGGAGCGCACTGTTTTTTCTGAATCGTAATTAAGACGGCCTCCACTGAAAGGACCGGTCAATTGATGCTTGTAGGTGGATGGAAGTAAAAGACCTTCCGATGTAAACAAGCCAAATTGACTCCGGAAGAGAATCGATTTTTGATAAATTATTGCTTTCCTAACACGACGTAAATCGCTAAAATCAACAGCACTTTTGTAAAATAAAAGTAAATATAATTATTGGAAAAATCTCTTAAATGGAATGAAGTTGCAGCAAGAACTTTCCACTTCCGGAGTCGGAATCGGACTTTAAAATGTAAACAAGAAAAATGGTGGCAAAAGATTAATGGCTAATAAGAGATTTAAGTCAACGTCTTAAGTCTACTGAAGTTCAAAGCTTAAGGTTACACTCATGCTTTCAAAAATATGTTCACTGCAGCTCTGAAGAAGGAAAAAATATCGTTATTCAAAGTTTCAACAAGTCTTGTTGAACTGGTAGAACGAATTGTGAACAATAAGCCTTAATAATGTAGTGTTTTTCAATTTTTATTAAGCGAAATCACATTTTTCATCCAGATACGTTTTTTTATTTTAACTGCTGTTAGATTTGATTATGTTTAAATTTTCTTAAATATAATATCTATCTATTTTCATCAATGTGAATAATTCATCTCCTTACCATAATTTTAGTATTAAACGGAGAATGAAAAAGATTTGTATCACTTAATATTATAAGATATAACCTTCGTTCATATAAATATCGAAATACTGTACTTAAAGATATTTATATTTGAGGAAACTTTTTTCCTTAAAATTTCTTTATTACTTTTCTTTTTTTTTTATAAAACTGAAAAAGAGACAAACTAAAATATGAAATTTCAAATTATTATATACAATAAACCCGTACAAATTTTCCATGCCAAAAAAAAAAGAATTAAGTTTGCATTACTTATGTTGTAAGTGATATACTAAGAGATGCAAATTTTAATTATTTTTTTTTCGTTAATTTCCATCACAGCAAACCACGCGCTAATGACTGGATTAGCTAAAAAGATAAATACCATATATGCTCCAATAAACGCCGAGGCTCTTATTGTCGTCGGTCTCTAATAAGCGCCGGGCTGCAGAGGGGGCACGACCAAATAGTAGCCAATCTCTAACAGTAGCCGGGTCTTTGATATTTGCCTACCGGTACTAGTGTAAGCGTATCTTTATAGTCGTGCGTAATACTTTACGGTACATTGCCTTACAAAATGCCGCCGAAACGGTCATTTTACAATGCCTTTAAGATTCGAGCGGTGGAATACGCGAAAGAAACTTCTGGTGAGGCGGCCGACCGTCATTGCGGATTCGGACGACGAATAGCAGCGAAAGATACAGAAAGATATTGCAATTTAACAGTCTTATGTAGCATGTGAAATTCAAATAAAGTAGCTGTTTGTAATATTAGCCGGTATTTATGTGTAAAAATATTGCGTTCTGAAGGTTTTTGTTAATAATGGCCGGCCTCTACTAGCAGCCGGTCTCTATTAAGCGCCGGGAGCCGAGGCTAGTTTTGCAAATAAACGCCGGGGGCCTCTATTGGAGCATATACGGTACTTTACTTTTCTAATTTATATTTCTATCCAATATTTAAAATTCTGATTTTGACAACGTATGAAGATTTCATATTTTGTTTTTTCCAGAAAAGGAGAGTTTGTACTGTTTGTATTCAAAGGATTTATAATTTTAAATTAGATTTATTAGTTATTATTACTTTCACGACTTAAAAAACAAGTTAATAAAAAAAATTAAATCAAAACAAGTTAACTACAATCTAAAAAGCAAATAATTGAATTTTTAAGACAGATAGAATTAAAGTTTTTTATAGAAAACAATTTAAAGAAAAAAAAATCAGTAAAAAAAATTAAAAAATAAAGGATTATATGTTTGTTGTTATAAAAGAAATTATTAATCTACTCCAAAAATTTAGCTTGTGAAGTAACAAACTGCGTTTGAAGACAGGGTCTTCATTTTTATTTTTTTTAATCAATGTTTAAAACTGGATGATAATTGTTGCAAAAGGAAGGGATTTTATTTGTACAATTACAATGAATCAAAAAAAGAAACAAAATCTTTTGAAAACGACGAGAACGGGCTTATAGTAAAGGCTCGTATATCGAATAAGACTTCAAAACTAACAAATTTCTCTTTTACTGGCTGTGGAATTCAGTTTTATTCCTTAATAAATTATTTTTTAGTAAAAAAAGATGAAGTTAAACTAAAATAACTGGAAGGTAAAAAAAAATGAGTAACTGAAGGGTAAAGGAAAAAGAATGGGAAATTGCGAAAGCGAAGAATGACTGAATATTCAACCGTAAATAATAGTTGCCCAAGGTTTAATCATTCCCTGGTTACTGAAGAGACACAATTACTCACCACACCTATGACAAAATGGATTCTCCCAAATGACTAATCTTTTATTTAACTGCTAATTATCAAATAACAAAACAAAATACTGTTTTTAATAGATTTAGAAAAGAATAATTATATTTATCATTCAGAGCAATTGCTGGTTAGGGGAGTTATTAATGTTTAAAACTATGATTCCACAGTCTATATATATATATATATATATATATATATATATATAAAAAATCTATTATTTTATGACATATATTATTTGATTCTAAATGATTAATCAATTGATACATACTTTTTAGCGACCCATTTGTGATAGCGATCGATCTAGAGTTTGTCCTGTCCTGTCTATCCGTCCGTGTCTGTTCACCCCTTAACAACTCCCAAATGGAAGGTCGGATCGGCAAACGAACTTCACCATCGTGTTGAGAGGCGTAAACACCGAAGGAATAGGTGTTTTCAGTGCCAACGCCCCCACCGAGATATTTGACATTGTTTTCATTGGATTTCCGCTATTAGCTGAAATGTTACAAATGCAACCATTTCATTTCAGTTGTCAGCTATAGCTTGATGGGGAAGGTCTCGGACTCATATGCTACTGTCGGTTCGACACCATATATCTACTGTTTTTTATTTTTTTTCCTCTCAATCTTTATTTCTCAATGTCCGCGTGGATTATTTTTTCTTCTTATTTTCCTAACTTTCTGTTATTTTTGTCTAACGTTAATGTACTTCCTTTTTTTTTCCTTATTATGGGTTGCCCTTAAATGTATGTTTCAATACAAAATTATATTCACTTGATTTTTTTTTTTTAATTTTAAAGTTTTCATAGAAGATGAAAACTTCCATTTTTCCAGATGGATTGAAGAATTACAGAATTTCCTGTTTTTGTTTTTTTTTTTCTTTTTAAAAAAATTGAGAAGACAATACAAAAGTTGGAAAGAGGTGGAAGAGAAAAGTAACAACAGCAAACAAACTGACGTTGTAAGAGTGAATGACAAGGGATTTAAATAAAAAAGTCAAAATAACTCCGGAGTGCAGCATATTCTTGATTAAATCACCGTGTAAAATGAACTGAATCATTACAATATACAACAGTTCGGTAAAATAAAGTATGTAACTTATTTATTTAAATAGATGAAGCTCAAATGAAGCTAAAATCGAAGCTTTTTATAACTTGTTGTTTTTTTTTTTCCCCAAATACTCTGGGTCTTCGCACTTTCGTCGTTGACTTCAACAAGAAACTAAAACTGGGAACTATTTCGCACAAGAATCGTTGTCTCGGATACAACAAAGGAGACAATTCACATTTGCAACAGACGAAACACAGAAGAAGGAAGTCCCAATTACGCCTGCGCAAAGATTCAAATCTAGCTTCCGGTGTAGCAGCTTTTGAAACTTTCTATTTCCGGAGTCGAAATCTTTGCAATGATAGATTAATCAAATATAACAATAAGAAAATAAAAAATATCAAAACGTTCCTTAAAGGGATGCGTGGGTTTCTAAAGGAACTTTCCACCCACTAAAGGATGTAAGATAGAAGAAAATAATTCGATTCTTTTCTTAACAAAACAACGGAAACCTTAAATTTTTCGATTAAATCTTTATGAAATTAGTAACAGTTTATTGTAGAGTTGATTTTGTCTTTCATTTTTATCGCCTCCTCTCCCGAGAAAGTGAGGCTTGTCAGATCATTCAGTCTGTGTGTGTGTGTGTGTGTGTGTGATTCTATTCTTCCATTCTCACAATAACATTTGAACCGGTGGATCTTTTTGAAATATGGTATGGATATTTACGGACGACAGACGATCTAATTTTTGCTTTCAAATCCAAGTGGGTCGAAAAATTTGCATGAGAAGGTGATAGAAATCCCCATTAGAAGCTACCCAGTGGGTTCCGATCTTCAACAATGGGAATTAATCCTTTTAGTTAATCCATTAATTTACGCGTGATTTGCTTCCATTAAAATTAGTCCGATTTAGACAAATTAGGTAAATAATACGAATAGGAATTAGCTTTTTCTTTCAGAAAACGGAAAATGTGTTCAGCTTATATTCAGTAGACATTAAAATTTAAAAATAAATTTAATTTAAAAACAAATTTAATTTAAAAACAAATGTAGGCTATTGTGTTTGTATCGTTTTCATTACAGGTAACCCCCGAACAACACGGTACTTGAAGAACACGAATTTCGAAGAACACGGATACCTTCCTCCGAATTACACGGTTTCAAACTAAACGATTTTTGAGTAATTCTTTTGAAAAAGAATAAAATAAATATATTATTGGATATAAAATAACAATAGTTAAAATTTAGAGTAATATTCTCATCAATTACGTCAGCGATTAATGAAGTTTTAACTTTTTAATACTTTTATGGCGGTGTGCACCAAACTTCAGTTAACTTTGATGACTGCTATTTGGACGGAGCTAAAATTAGTGGGGGTGCTGCTCCACAAAAATTTTAGCCTTTGTTTTAAAATTGTGTGAAAGGAAACAAACATGTATAAAAAGAAATTCATCAAGTTTCTGAATAAATTTTCTTTTTATACATGTTTCCTTTCACACAATTTTAAAACAAAGGCTAAAATTTTTGTGGAGCAGCACCCCCCACTAATTTTAGCTCCGTCCAAATTGCAGTCATCAAAGTTCACTGAAGTTTGGTGCACACCGCCATTAGTGTTTTGGAATTATATTTTTCCCAATTAATTTGACTGAATAATTTATATTTTATATAGTTTTCCAATCTTAAACCAAATTATTCTTCAATTTATTGATTTGAAAGATTCTCAACCAATTGTATCCAGTTATTTTTTCATTATTTTGATTATTTTTTTCCCTATTGACATTATAAAAGTTATTTTTAATTATTTTATAAATATTTTTTTCTTTAATAGTAAGTATTTTAAATTTTTTAAAAATAAATTTTTTTAGTTTTATATTTAAAAAAAAAAAAAAAAAAATTAAACGTAACTTTTTTTTTTATTTTCACACTTGAAACGGAATCCCGTTTTTTGTAGTCTCGAACAACACGGTTTCAAAGAACACGGAACCAATTAATCGTGTTCTTCGGGGTTTATCTGTACTTTAAAAAAAAATAACAAAGGAATTTTAAGGAATAACATTGTAAGAAACTAGGGTTAAAGATCTTTCAGGAACTTCGTGTACGATAACGTTCATGAATGAAATAAGTCACGTACAAATTCGATAACTTTAAAAAACTAAATATGGGTTGTGTTACAGAATATATTTAGAAATGAAAAACCAACGACGATAAATAAACGAAAACAGTCTAGGAATCAGAGGGAATTGTCCTTATTAGGGACTCAATCCATCCTCCTTGATGACAAATGCAGAAAGGCGTGGAAGGAAATGGAAATTACCATGCGCCCCCCCCCCACACACACACACACAGATACAGGTAAGAAAGGGCACTTGCCCCTCCCTCCCCTCTGAAATTTTTCACCTTAAAATAATTTACGTATTTTTTTCTTGTAGGAAGAGGAATAGATATTCAAAAATTGATAAATATTATTCTAAGGTATCATTTTTTTTAAAAATTAATTAATTGTTAATTAATTATTGTAAGGATATTTCGTACCCACCTCTCATGAAGAAGTTCCAACGTCCATGTTGCCTTCACCCCTCCCTGGAAAAATTTCTGCGGCCGCCCCTGGAAATCACCTTTGCTCCCGAAAGTGATTCCCCAACAAAATAAACAACGCAACGTTTAAAAAAAAAGTGCTAAACTGCACAAAAAGAACCTATCATTTATGGTCTATGGAACATCGACAACAAAATTAGACATTTCTGGCTTCTTTTTTCACTATCAGACGCAAAACATCAAACTTTACTTCATCAGACCAAATACAAATAAACAAAATTATTTTCTAAGAATTCGTCGACTGAGTCTTACTATTCCAAGTTTTGTCTTAGTGCATAATCACGCTAAAACGCCTAGATGGATTTTCATAAAATTTTGAAGCGTAGATTTAAACTAGATTAGATTAGATTACTTTGTGAGTGTGGATGGCTGGACAGCCGAGCACGTCGACCTGAAAGATCTTTTGTGCTATCCCACGGAAAGAAGGACAGACGCAGAGAAAGACTGAGAAAGGATGGTGTGAGAAATGCAGGGGAAATGGGAGAACCCCGGGAAAACCTGTCCAGCGCGGATCGCCACCATCAACGAAACCCACATGAGAACCGAACCCGTTACTCAGAGGTGAGAGGCCAGTGACTTAAGATTTAAACTAAGGCACATTGATTTTAATGTCCACCCCTCCCGTCTCTTAAGAAAGGTCTAACTTAAAAAATGTCTCACCTCCCTCTGATCCAAATGGATCCTCCGGCGCTCTGTCCCCATTTGGCGATGGAGATTACCTAGACCTAGTCTAATTAAATGAAGGAATTGGAAGAAGGAAGATAACGCAAGCAGGAAAACCCCGACAAAATTGCTTTTGAGTATACAGTATATATTTCTTTTTTTCACTGCGAAACCTACAATTGGAGAGGCAATGTCTTAAAATTCCACGATTAATAAGTTGGAATGTTAGTAATAGATCTTCATACAAAATTTCATGAATATTGGTTTTCATATTCTTGTAAATCACTGCATATGTTGGCAAAGGTCTCCGTCGTCACGAAGTTTCTTTAATGTTTTAACGCAGTTTTTTTTAATTGCAATCACCACTGAGCCACGCGAAAGGCAATCAACTAAATGATCTCATAATCATTGATGCTAAAATGTTTCCGCACGCAGAGCTCCTTTTTTTCTCTATGTACTGCAATAACGGTTCGTCGCCCGTTATGAAAGAAAAGTCGTCACCTTCAGTTTTCTCAAGTTAAAGTTTCTGAAGTTGATTGGTCAAACCAAGCCTTCCACGTAGGGAGGAGGAGATTACCACGGAATCCGATTGGCTTTCAATTTACTTTTCTACTTTTAGCATGTTGTCAAAGACGGAGAAGTTATTAGGAATGGCACTTCATATATTTAGAAATACTGTATCTTAAAGGCTACAAAGGCCACTAATAGAAATCTATCCATGGCAGCCTTGCATTCCATCGCCTTCCAAAGGGTCCGTTAGATTGAAGGCCTTGTGTAGTATTCAGGATCTATCGTAACTTAGTTGTAGGGATTTCAGTTGATCTGATACTAGGGTCGTGGGCCCGGTAGCCGAGTGGTCAGAGCGCTTGGCTGCGAGTTGGAGGTAACGGGTTCGATTCCCGGCCTCGGCGGAGGGCGGGGATTTTTCCACGCTCCTTTCACCTCCAAACGGGTCCTAAGGTCTACCCAGCCCTCTGTGGAATGGGTACCAGGTTTCTTTCCCTGGAGTTAAAGGCGGGCGGGGGTCGGGCTGACCACCCGACCTCAACTTCGCCCCGTTGATCACGAAACGCTGGGGTCCTGACCTCCCGTGCCCCAAAGGCCTGTCCAGGCCTGCAAAGGGATACTTTAACTTTTTGATACAATCCGAATTTATTGTTTGGTTTTATTTTGCAATGCTGTAAACATTCAAGGATGCTATTCCCAGACAGAGCCATGGAATATTCCATCTGCTGCACCAACATATTTATTCACCCGCATTTCGTTAATCTCCTTGAACACAAATTTGATTCGAAGGTTTTATTATCGCTCACAGAGTTCCGAAGAAACATTGCAAAGTCACAATAGAATTTAGGCCAAATATTTACATCCGGTTGCTACAGGCTAATTATATGCCTTATATCCTATAATAACGCTAGAAACCTTTTTCTAGAATATGATCGCCATTTTCCAACATTCATTCCGCAACGAACGTCTGAAATCATCTCATCACATTAACAAATACAGTTGATTTCAACAAAGTTTGTTAATTGGCGTTAAAAATGGATTAATCACTCCAGGTATCTTAGCAACATTTAATGTTAAAAACTCAACTGTTGAAACTGTTCGTTGAATAAATAAAAATAATCCGGGTTTTTTTTTTATTAATTCCTCATAAGACATAGTGTAACTAGAATTATCTTTTGAGGCATCAATTTCATTCGTTAATTATTTTTTATTAACATGTTTAATAATTACTGTCACGTGGACTTCCAGCATGGTTAAATTAATGTTATGATCTTTTCCTTATATGGCAAATAACATATAATTTACCTTATTTGGCAAAGCTCCTTATATGGAGCCAAATTACGAAGTAAATATTCTTCATAACAAATAATGGCGCTTCTGTCATGTGCCATGAATAAAAGCCAGAAGTGCAATGACAACTGAGATGACTTTTACTCTGAACATATTATAGAAGACTACATTATAATTTCATGAAATAACAAACACTGTAAAAAAATGGAAACGAAGAATTTTTAAGTATAAAAAATGTTACTCAATTTATGTCTCGCGAATTCGTGATTATACAAATCCCTAAACTTCCTAATTTGAATTTATTATGTTTCTGTTTCTGAGCTATGATTTGCATCGTACATTCCATGAAACAAGACAAAAACAGAAAATTTACTTTTTACAGGGGTAAATCCATCTGAAATCGTTTTTGGATAATGAACAATCCCTCTACATGTTTGCACTTTCTTCTTAAGAATATTACATTATTTTACAAATAAGAATGTTATCAATAAAGTAAATTTTCAAAACAGATGACAATTGCCATTTTAAAGTTTATTATTATTATAATTGGAACGGACAAGGAAAAGCCACAAATCATTAGATTTATTCGAATTATAGCGGGAACTCTCATTCAGATATAAAATAGAAACAAATCTTGAGAGGGTGTCAGGCTGAACTCTAAAAAAAAAATGACGATCGATTTGTTCCCGAGCCTTTCCCAATTTCCTAATTTCCGCATTTCAGGTATCAGTGACTTCATGCGGTTTTACTAGCGGACTTTGAAAACGAAATACAGATATAAAAGTGCTAGGGATTTTAGTAGTTCCAATTTTTTTTTCTTTTTAACTATCAGAATTATCCTGTTTGTAACATTAATAATAGATCGATTCGATAGTTTCTTTATAATGAATCATAGCATAATGGCGAATTGGAAAAAAACCCCTCTTGCAGTCAGTGAATAACTCAAGATTACAATTAATTACACATTACAACAACGACTTCTTCAAAGAACTTAAATCCTACTTTCTTTCTAATTTGTTCCTTCTTTTAAGTACCGAAAAGGACATCAACAAAAAGCCTACATTCATTGAATATAAATTAAGATATCTGATGAATGTAGCAGTACAAATTATCCATTTCCTAAGTCATATCAAAGCAATCACAAATTAATGGATTACCTAAAAGGATTAACACCCACTATTCTAATATTGGTTGGTTCATTACAATACAAGAATGTTATTCAACTTCTTGAGCTAATCCACACAGGAAATATTTCAAATATTTCACATTAGAGGATTAAGATTGATCTAATTTCTTTTAATTTCAAAAATTCGATTGTACAGCCAGACCACCTGGGGGATTATTTATATAGAGGGACCCTGATCCTCCAGGTTGGGGACTTGAGGTTAACCACCTCGCCCTAAAAAAACCCATTACCAAGCCTCGGAAAAGTGTGGGTGTAAATAGACGGACTGGGCGCATGAGTACAAGCTAATGGAGGATGTCTCCAAACTGTTACGATTACGAAGTTGGGAGAAAGACTGCAAGAGAACAAGGACTGAGGAGGTGTCATAGAATGATCGTCTTTTGTCTGTATATTTATATATATATATATATATTTATATTTATAGTAACGTAATGACTGCTTTGATGACAGACTCATTCTGCTAGTAAACAAAACAAAAATTTCTTTATAATTAAAAAAAAAAATTCTTAACAATTTTTTAAGTAAATGTAATTTTTAAGCATCTTGTAAATGTATATTAATATAAAAATATTGTTTAGACGAAGCATCTGATAAATGTAAAAGAAAAAAAATCAACAACGACAACAACAATTTCGAAAAGTCTTCTTTCTTAAAATGTTATTTCTTAAAAAAAATCTTTTTTTCTTTTTTTAGTCGTGTAAACGACAAAAAAAAATCCTGTATTTGATTAATAACTATTAAATTCAAACAGTAAAAAATTTTGATTTTCTGAAAAAAAAAAAAAGAATTAAATTTCCATTATTTATTTAAATTGTCTTCATTTTAATCTTAGCAAATCAATCGCAATCGATTGAGAACTTAATGCTCATTGTTTAAAACACTGAGAAATTAATAAGAATAAGATAGAAATCCAGTCTATGGACATTTTTGACGAGAGTGGGTAATGGCGCTTGCTGCGGGTTGGAGGTGGTGGGTTCGATTCCCGGCCTCGGTGGAGGCCGGAAAATTTTGCACGCTCCATTCTCCTCCAAACGGGTCCTAGGGCATACCAGCCCTCTGTAGAATGGGTACCGGGTTTCTTTCCCGGGAGTTAAAGGCGGGCGGGCGTTAGGCTGACCTCCCGACCTCAACCTAATCCCGTTGGTCATGAAACGCCGGGAGCCTTACCTCCCGCGAGCCCATGGGCCTGCATAGGCCTGTTGTGAGGATTCTCTTTTAATTTCTCGACAATGACCCATTTGGAAGTGATTTCAAATATAAAATATTTGTCCCTAGTCCTATAAACACAATGCTGTTTTACAAGATGATTCATTGGGCGTTTTAAAAGTATGGTGGTACATGCACGGGCCTACACATAAACAGACTGAATGATCTGATTAGCCTAAGTCAAACGTATTATTCAATTTATTAGTCTTAATAAAATACCGAGAACATAACAAGTCTTGAAGGCTTTAAATCGATGTTATTTTTTTATTAGAATTTTAATAATGATTTTAGCACACATAGCCTTTTCTATTCGACGATTTCAGTTGCCTTTGGGACCCATAGGTGGTGTGAATCGAAGCTGTGATTCTTTGTGGATGACTTCTGACCATTGACGATAGTTGGAAGCTAGAAGCCTATGTCATTCTTCCTTCGTTACACTTGTCAGGGAAAGTGGACGAGGGGGTGCAGCCCTTCTTTCCTCGTCCCACTGGGATTCGCATCAATATGGACTGGCCAGATTCAGGGATCAATACTTGTGAGGTCGGCCAGGCCAATTCCAACTCCAACGCCGTTTTCAAGAGCAACTACGAATGCATACAGTGCAGGGATCCAACTATTAACATAGGATCTATTTCTCTTCACTTGTCACACTAAAAACCACATGTTCGCGCTTAAGAAAATACAGACATCCCCCAAGTTTCGATAATCCAGTCTAAGGACATTTTTGATGAGATAATTTCTCGACAACGACCCATTTGGAAGTGATTTGAAATATAAAATATATTTATGGCTTACGACTTTACGAAAGCGATACGCATTCAATAGAAACTGTACTTCCAATTTTCAATTTTGATCCTTTCCCAAGCTCGCTATATGCGGTACGATACTCTGTCGTGGTGATTGGCAGCAGCGAGCTGAGTTCCAAGTGAGCTACGCGACCACAAGGATAAACAATCAACACTCTACAGTATCCTGTGTTTATTTGGATATTGTATTTTGTGTTTTCGCATCCCATTATGTCTACAAAACGCTCATCTGTGTCTCCTGCGTCTGAAAAAGAGAAAGGCAATTACTCTCGAGATGAAAATCACGATAATTGCCCAGCATGAAGGAATAGCCATCGCATGCCAGTAAGGAGTTCCGCAATCGACCATCTTAAAGGATCAGAACCGAATCAGTGAAGTCATCGGCATTGGTTAAATATCATAAACGAAAAAAAAGAACAAGGCCGATTGATGATAAGGAAAAATTACTTGAAACATAGATGGAAGATGAGGCAAGAAGTCTTTTCGATACGCTAATGTTTATAGACGTCATGGGTAGTTCTTATACGTCAAAAGACACTACAATTTTCAAAATGTGAAGGTAAGCGATGAGTAAGTAACTGCCGATACCTAAGCTTTTAAAGAAGAGCAGCATAAGATAATTGTGGATAATATCTACAATGTCATTAACTATTTAATGCAGAACAAATATTTAATGTGGATGAAACGAGCTTGTTCTGGAAGTGTATGCCAGGGCGTATATACATTCATCAAGAGTTCAAGACAATTCGAGGCATTGAAAGATCGTGTAATGTTGCTTTTGGGTGGAAATGTTCAAATTAAAGCCTTTCCTAATCTAACACCCAGGGTATTCAAGAACGAGAGCTTCCCGCCTTACAACAAGAAAGCCTGGATGACACTAAGATTGGTTTTTGAGCTGTTTTATTCTGCAGGTAAGAGAATATTGTCCCAACAACATCACATTCTACTGATCTTAGACAAAGTTCCAGGGCGTATAGCGTAAGGACGACATTCAATCTGTAAATGTTGTGTATTTGCCGCGGAACACAAACGCACTCATTCAACCATTGGCCTAAGGCGCAATAACTGCTTTCTGTTGACGCGACAGAGTCTGGCTGAACGCTCAGAGTTAAGGCTTGAACATTCTAAATGCTATCCGGATCTTGGCTGCAGCAGAGGAATCACACGGCAATGCAGTAACGGCATTAGGTAGAAAGTTTTGAAGATATATGTTCAAAGGCTTTAACAAGGATTCTGCTGTGGGGTGTTATAATAAGTAATAAGATAGTAGTGATGGGATACAGCTAGATTTGAATATTGATGAAGAGGATGTTTATGAGTTTGCTGACGTCTAAGCTGAAGAGCTTTGCAACGAGGAGCTGCTGGAGAAATAAAGAAGTGAAGGAGTTATATACGAGGCACCAAGAAAGTTCTCGGCAAAGAAACTTTGGTGGAGGCGTTTGGTTAGCAATGATGGACGGATGATAGAATAAATGGATATCAATTACAAGAGATTCGCAAGAGCTGAGAGGCAGATATAGGAGGCTCTTGGTTGCTGTACAGAAATATGTAAAGAAAAGAAAAACATAAACTTTACAGTCAAAACATTGTATTCCTGAATAACACAATGCCTGCAGCCATCAACGAATACAAATGTCCCAGTGCCTTATACCAGCTTTTCTCGAGCCTCATTAGGAGAGAGAGAGAGAGAGAGAGAGAGAGAGAGAGAGAGAGGGAAACTGATGGTTTTGTGTTGCTGTAGCCTCTTCCTAATCATCCAGCAATTAATTTCAGTACAAAGCTTCAAACATTCTTCAGGGCCTGTATGTACTTTCAGCTGTGTACGTTAACGGGAAAAACCCATGCAACTATTCTGTTTTTAAATAAAGTATTCATCAAATTACTTGAGATATTTAACATTTTATTATAAAATAGGCTTTGTGTTAGGCTTTTTGCCCAACTATAGCCTAATGAAAGTGTTCTGAGCACGTTTAAGGTAGGTTAAGCCAAGCCAAGATGTTCGGCAAGTTAGTTGTATTCAATGCATTTTCTACTACAATGGCTTTATGGGGACCTAACCTCTTCGTAAGTCCATCTAAATTAACAAATATTACCCAAACTACTACCATAAGAAACATAGGTGCCTCGCACGAATGTTAACAGTCTAAAACATAAGAAAAGTTAATGTAATTGTTGTAAAACACTCCATTAATCAATCTCCACACCCAAACTGTGCAATCCTCGACTCATGGTTCTCTCGGTGATCTTTACTTTACTCCAAACATCCGCAAATGTCAAGATCCAAGACTAATAAGGAAATATGTGGTGTCTGCTGGGCTTATAAGTTAGGTTTTTTTAAATCGATTCAAAATCAATACACACCACTTGTACTGATGCGTTTTAGGCCTAATTGTTCAGAAACTATTAAATTACAAAAGTCTTAGACAGATATATTGAAAGAAAGAAGAAATGAAATAAATACAGGAAAGAAAGAAAACGTCCAGGCCGGTCCTAGGAGTCGAACCCAGATTAAGGCATAGTTAAGCCAGGCTTCGATCACGTACCTGAACAGCAGAGACTTTGTGGGTTGTCCATTCGCAGATAACTCTTTACGGCATCTGATTGCTCCTTTTCTATTGATGCCACCTGTACCACCAAAATCAATTGTGTTCCATTTCTGAGACGGTTATGTAATTTTAAACTTAGATTTATCGTAAACTTTTCTTGTAATCATAAACTGGCAAGAAAAATATTTTAAAAACAAATAAATAAAAATTAAAATCTTAAATCTTATTTTAATGATTTAATATCCATTCACTTAGTTTTGTTTTCATTCTCTTCACAAATCGTCATTGCTTTAAAAAAAATTGTCATACAATTCTAGCCCTCCTTAAGATTGGATTTCAATTTTTGTTTGCTACAACGAGGAGAGGGCGTCTAAAAATAAAAAAGATGTTATCGAAGACCCACATTTTATAATGAGCTAAAATGTCCCTTACTTCACTGAGGGAAAGCGATATACCTACTCGTACGGGAAAGATTTATTAACTCTTCCTGGACGGTACAATGCTTTTCGCTACTTCTGCTAGACTACATTGTAACCTTTCATGCTGTAATTACGCCTTTTGGAATTCCACAAGCCGTTACTGGTCTCAGTGAATACCTGTGGCGTCTCAGGTAGCATTTATACCTTTTCCTAGCCCCATCTGATGCACTATCGGGCTTCTGATCGGCTCGGCAATACTTTTGAGAGGACAGTGTACGGTTGAAATCACGTGCTTCTGTTCAGTGGTCCAATCACATGTGAACAGTGACTTAAGCACCTGACATGTAAGCTCGTGCAAGCGATCAATTTTGCTTAGTGAATTCACAACCGAAAGCAATTGCAGATTTGCTTCAGACCAGACTAACATAATGTAAGCAACCGTCGAGGAAATAAAACTGCATAATTTGACTGCACTGTACAGTAATAAGAATAGCAAAGCGTACAAACAATCCGCTGCTTATTTTCAAGTTATTGGCTATCAATCGATGGTGAATGAGGAAGGATTCTTGTAGGTGGAGGAGTAAAAAAAAAGAAGAAAAAAATCAAACAAAAGCACGTCCTGTGATATAAAATGGGGCAAAACCTTATATATAAATGGGACAATAAGATTGGCTTCATTTTCTTTCTGTTGCGGAGAGAGTGAGAAGGCGGCTGTCAGCATTAGAGGCGGCACGAGCATTAAGTTCTCATAAATCACGGCCAACGCAGTGTGCGTTCCTCACGCACAACGATAAATCTCAGCACCGGAGTCACCAGCAAGGACGCCGCCATCTTTGCCAGATCTTTATTTGAAAAATACCTCAAAAAATATTTACCGTTATATTTGAGTTTTCTTAAAACACGTTTCATGACTCATTACTTTAATATTTTTTCTTAAAATTGAATGCGATGAGACAATGAATATTTTAGAAAATCATTGAACAGTATTTTTTTTTTTGCTTATAATTATTATTTAATTACTATTATTATTATCATTTATCAAAGCAAAAAAGCTGTGTTTGTGTCAACTATCAGAGTCATAAGATAACTTTTTAATGTGACTCATTCAATTTTGCTTCTTATTTCATCATCTTTATTCTTATGCCACGTCAGAAAGCGCCATCTACCAGGAATAAGCTCCAACAAGTCGTTAGATAAAGTAACTAAAGATCGAGAAGTGAAGTAGTTGGAATGCCTAACTAGCAGGCTATATCTCTGGAAATTGTTTTCAATTGAAATAAATGCTTGATATTTTAAGATAGAAATTTTAGAATTTTGATTTATTCAGTTTGAGAATAAAATTAAAAATGCTCTTAACTTTACTTTTTTAATAGCTTCGTTTTGTAGTAGCAAATGTTAATCCTAAAATCATCATTTAAATTATTAACTGGATAAACAAAAGAAAAGAAATAAAATAAATAATGAGAATTTCATTAATTTTCAGCGGTTTCAGTCCTGTTATCCCCTTTTTTTTTTTAACTTTTGGATATTATTAAGATAACAACTGAATATGTCCACAAAATGTAACTTACATCTACAGTACATTTATAAAAACAGAAATCAAACTGTGGAAAAATCGAATTGTTACAATCACTGCATTCAACATTTTCGTCGTTGTAAGATAAATCAAAAAATGTGTAAATTTCTTCGAGAGCATAACGGCATTTTACTTGCTTTTGAACTAAACGAACCTCATTTTGATAAAATTGAAATAATAAGAAAAGCAAATGACATTTTTTCCCTCACACTTTGAGAGTCATGGTTTATAAGAACAATATCAATAATGGGATATCCAGCCACGTGGTCGAAACATATTAGACAGTCTCGCAATCAGAATTTCACATCCGAAAAAGTCCTAGAGAAAGAACGAAACGTAATGTTATGTGTTTTTTTAAAAAAACATTTTTTAATTGTAAATTATTGAAATGTAATTGCAATATGCAGTTATGAAAATATTTTCTGACATGTTTTAAAGTTTTATAGGAATTTAGATATATCAAGAGTGATATATATTTAGAATATGTTCCATTGCAACTTCGCAGATTGGGACAATTCATTTTCGTGTCTTTCATAATATTTTTAATTACTTCAAAAGTGGTAAACATTTTCGGCAATAAAATGAAATTATAAAATTAGTCCTTATTTTTTTATTCAATATATTCTTGTAAAATATGATGTAGTTGGCATGCTAGCTTTTGAAAGTCCACATGATAAGATCCTTATATTGTATCAAAAGAAAATGATAGTAAATTTTATTCATTTCTGATGACACGATGTGACTAAAGGCTTTCATATTTAGCAGTGGTCATTTTAATATTCACTCCTCCGATGTCATGAAACTAAAGTTACACCAAAAATAAGAACCAATAACTGCTACCGCTTATAATAGCAAACATGGGTGTGTGTCACAGGCAAAGAAAACCGTTACGACAAAATCTCAAATTCGTGCCGGTGGGTCGATTATAAGGGAAAGTAATCAAGGCAAATATAAGGCTAGACAATGAAACTTGTCTACTGCTTACAAAAACCAATTCCTCGCTTCTCTTTTCCAAATGATTTTATCCTTATCCGCCACTTGGATTAAAAAAAATACTAGACACGACCCCGTTCAACAGATCCTCTCATTAACGCAGAAAGAAACGAAGTCGCTGCCCTCACCTGAGTAGATAAGAAAGGAAAATTCAACGTAATGAAAAGTTCAATCTTATATGCTAATTATAAACTATCTGAAAAGAACAAGTTGTGTAATAATTGTAGAAAGTTAAAAAAAATAATATAAGACTATCGGATTGTGTCCCTCCTTTAATAGGTAATGTTGGCATTTCTTAGCTAAATAACACAAATGATTAATTCACAAATACACGTTTTTCTTTTCAACGATGTAAACAAAAATCAGTTCTTCTTTTATTACACTGTCAAAAGAATTAGATTATTTCGAATAATTCCCAAATCCCATTAGGCCTAATCTCACCCCGTTGAAGAGCGACCTTCCTCACACTTGGTTATAAGGTAACTTGAATCATTAAAAAAAAAGAATTAAGAATAAGAAATAATAAAGAACAAAAATGCAATGAAACTAGGTATAATAAAATATACACAGGAATATAAGGCTAACATAATCTTCTACTTGAACCTTATCAAAGTATTAACTATACAAGCTTTAACAATATTTTGAGTAAAACCAATGTATCAATATAATAAGTGAGCTCAAATGCAATGTTAAAGTCTTTCCTTCTAATCTTTCTTTTTTTCATTTTCATCGGATACCTTCTTCAATCGTTCGAATTAATGGCACGGAATCTGCTAATGCTTTACAGTTAATGTTTGAGTTTTTTTTTGGTGACTTCAAAACCTCTAAGTATCCCTTCTTTTCAGTTAATTTCATTGAAAGAACATATATGCCTTCATCTAACGCGTTTGCTCTCTGAAACACACTAGAATTTCTATTGAACAGTTTTAGTTCACTATGGCTCTTCCAGGTCGTAGCGATGACGACTCTGCGGGACTTTTAAATAAATGAGCAGTCTTCCAGTATCTTTGATTTTGATACTTTCGATATTTTTGATTTTTGAGAGGATTTGTCCCCGGAATCGTATTACGTCTGTCGGGACAACTACTTCCCCCTATTTTAAACACGTGTCTCGTATTCTCTTCTTTGTGATCACCGCATGTTCAGAAATAAAGGAAATTACAGCTTTTGTGTGGATAGTGGGAGGGAAAGTTTGTGTTTCAGTCAGACAAAGTGCATCACTGTCTCAGATTCAAAATAGAAGACATTTTTATGGAGTCAAAACACAAACGACTAAAACACAAATATACATTTTTCTTTTCAACAAGGTAAACAAAAATCAATTCTTCTTTTATTACACTGTAAAAAGAATTAGATATCAACATCAGATATCAGTCGAACGGACAGTGGTCAGCAGCTTTCTCTCCCTCCTCCCCGCCGTTTAAGTGTAGCCTTTATCCCATATTGGAATTTAGAAAAGATGGCCAGGCTACTTTAAAATCACATGACTATGACCATTTCCTTTTCGAGGCACAATTGTCAATGAATCGATGAGGTCGCTCCCTTCCATTGTCCGGTACGAACCTAATAAAGTTTGTAGGGATTTTTTTTTTTCTACTTATGACCTGTCGTCTTCTACAACTGTCGACGGAATACCTTCCGGGATGGTCATCTCCATCCCCTTACCGCATGACGGATGCCCGCGGATATTTTGCTTGATGATCCTGTCATCAGCCGCCTATCTTGTTGCACATTGCGGCCATTTTTTTCTTTTCTTTTTTTCCCTCGCACGGGGTTTCGAGAAAAAGCGAGAAAGTTTGGGTCGTCATGGTAACCGTGCTTACAGGTGCAAGATTATTTCTTTCGTAGAATTTACCTTTTTTACAAAGAAATTTTTAACCTAATTGCCTTTTACTCACAAATTTTAAATTATTAGAGATTACATACAGCTTTAGTTATAACCCATTATATATAATTATTACGAGATGACGTGAGAGCTGCGATTCTGTGAAAAAAGAAAACATGTCGCGAATATTTGACACGTGACACTATGTAAAAATGTGTTTGTTATTGTGATTATAGCGTTTTAAGTGTATTTACTAAGTTACTTTGAATCAATTTCGATAAAAATCAAAATTCACAATTGTTACGATTCGTGAAAGATGAACACTTTTTTGAGTCATTGCGATTTAAAGCAACGTAATTTGATTTAATTTAAAGCAACAGTTCTTGTGTTTCCAAAGCTTCTCGGCTATTAATGGGATAATACGTGTAAAAATCCAATCGGATCCTTCTTCTAAGCTTAGAATTATTATTATTATTATTATTATTATTTATTTTGTCATCTAAACCCATTTTTTCTTTGATGTTACCACAGCTGTGACTAAAACATAGCAATAATTAAATTATTAGTAGAAATTAATTAACTCTTCAGTCCCATCAGCCAACCTCTACTTTAAATAGGGATTTAATTATAGAATAAAACCTTTAATAGAAATAGAGTAAGCGAAGAATTAAAAAACAAAAAAATACGCCTCTGCATATCAATATAATATAAGAATATAAAATGTTCAGATGTAAAAATAGGCATTTTTGTTTTTGTTCTAAATTCATTCTTTTTTTTTCATTAAGTGCTGACTATTGTTTCCTAGCTACCAACATTGGATTCATTGAGGAAGGAATTTCAGGAGATGTGATGTGAGCAAGTCTGTATCTTTCTAAGTCTAAAAAAAAGGCAGATTTTAATGAAACTTTGTAGGATTAATTTAGTTAAATCTTTGATAAGGAATCCAAGCGGAAGTGGTCAGCATCTGATACTGCATTTGATCGAAGGTATCAATAATTTTTTTTTTAATAACGATTTAATAGTTTTTACTTTTATTTCAATGAAAATCAAACGGAAGCCAATGTAGTTAATGAAATATTGCTTCAACAATATTTGAAGGATATGATTACGAAATAGGGTCATTTCTTTCAATTCCTTGATGATAAAAATAATAAACTTGTAATGTAGATTAAAAAACAATGCACTTATCAACTGAAAAATAAATAAGAAATAACATGAAACTGGGAAGAGGAGATTCGATAAAGTAAATTAGTATGTCCCACCGAAACCGAAACTTTTTAAAACTTTATTCGTTACATACAGGTTCCGGAAAAATGATATTTTTGCGATCTTGGGGAAGTGTATAAAACCACGCCTCCAACCAATTTGCTAGAAATCACAGTGTTGATTAAGATGATAAAAAATTCACGTGCTGATACCTGAAGAAACGGTTTAGTGTAAACCAGTATTCTCAAATTCATTTCAGAGTTAAAAGGAATCGTTAGAATTTATTGTGGACAATGTAAGAAAATTAACTTGTCATTAAACAATTGACTTGCTTTAGTTAATCCTCAATTAAAGATTATCTGATTTGTAATTAAAAATTAATTAACTAGTATCTGTAAAGAGCTAAGATTATAATAATAATAGTAAATTCTTCCATCAATTTTGTTTTCCTAAAAATTTACGTGCTATGTTATACAGAGCCCTCTTGTGGCCATTTGGTGTCAGTTTGGAATTCACATTATTAATCTAAAATATACTTTTCGTTTCGATATTTATTCATATTATCCAATTATTAATTCAATAAAAGAAATTCACCAAAAGAAATATTTGTCCTGATTTGATAGCTTGGCATTCGAAGTCGAAAAAGAGATGTACATAACCCCAACGGCAGTTTATTTTTTCTTTTCTTTTTTTTTTAATTAAAGTGATCTGTTTTAAAAGTTTTTTATAAAATTGTTGTTTTTTTTTTTGCAATTCAAATGTAAAAATATCAAGTCCCATTTAATTCCTTTTATTGTTATTCTTTTTGCTCAGGAAGGGCCAAATATTCGACAGCGGATGTAAGGGTTTAGTTAGCCGGAACCGAGTAGCGTCCCATAGTAAAACTTAGATCGCTATATCGGATGAATGCCAGATAACCGATCAATCATGAGCTGTTATCCTTTAATTTTGGATTACAGCCAACTTTAGCTACTCGACGTAGCAGAACGGTTCAAGTGGTGGGCAACTAAAATGGCTTAAATCTGGGTTCGAACCTCGGGACTGGCATGGATGTTTCCTTTCTTTCCCGTTTTTAATCTCATTCTTCTTCTTTATTCCTCTTTCCGACAGGTTATTTCTGCATATTAGAGTCTATACCAAATAGGCCTAAAGACCTCAGTTGCTACTGGGTGAACGCTAGATAAATATAAAGAAATGAATAAACCAAAAAACTATTATAAGAAATTAGTGGATCACTTAAAGGCTCAATATTCATTTGTGAGACATCGATAAAAAGTCAATGTTTGGTTCCTTTTCGTACAACATTACGAATAAAGAGAAAACTACATCGTCTCTAGCCACTAAATGTGCATATCAAGGTTCGTACGATCCATCCAGTGATGCACACACACGCCCACACACACACACACACACACACACACACACACACACACACACACAC